>ML675712.1:736359-1179934 GCA_007922155.1 Mesoclemmys tuberculata
TGCATGCCCTGTTTTGGGAGATTGCTGTATCATGTAGGAGGATCCATCCCCAAACCAAACCTCTGGCTTTCCAGGTAGCATTTCTACGGCTTCCCCGTCACTTACAGGATGAAAAGGATTGGGAAGGGCTGGGTCTATCGGAGGGAGAGGGAGTTATGCTCAGCACCCTCAATTATCAGGGCATTTGTGGCCTGGTTGGAAGCCGTAGGTGGTTGGACTTCCACATTTCTATTCATTAAAGCTATGGTGCAATCTAGGGCTGGATACATGTCCTTATTTGATTTTCCCAGACACTATGTATTTAAGAGGGGTGTAGGCCATTTTCAAAGTAATTAGGGCAGGACCAGTAAGGTATTGCCAGTGCTCTAAGGCCCATACCAATGCCAGCAATTCTTTTTCACAAGGGGTAAAGTTGATCTCTGGGCCTTCCAGTATTTGGGAGGCAAATGCCACCGGCTTTTCACCAGAAGACCCCTCCTGGCTTAAAATAGCTCATTTCCCAAAGGGAATAGTAGCTAACTGCAACACAAATGGTTTAGTGTTATCCGGGAATGTAAGTGCATGTGTGGAGGTTACCACTTGCTTCAGTTCTACTAGGGCCTGATCGTGTTTTGGGCCCCACTTCCAGGGTACTCCCTTCCTCAGTAGATAGTACATTGGCTGTACATTGGATTGTATATTGCCTTTAAGGCAAAATTCTCCACATGGAAACGGATCCATCCTGTGAGACCTAAGAAGAATCACAAGGTAGAGACATCAGCAGGTGCTGGCAGGTTACAAATTAATTCCACTCTCTGCTGATCAAGGGTAATTCCTTCTTGTCCTAACACTGAACCCAGGTGACCTGATCATAGTATTTAAATACCTATATAGAGAGAAGATTGTCTGCTACTGGAGAGCTCTTCAATCTAGCAGACAAAGGCTTTACAAAATCCACTGACTGAAATGTAAAGTTAGACAAATTCAGAGGGGAAATAAGGTGCACCTTTTAAACCTTGAGGGGAATTAACCATTGGGACATGAGTTAACCAGGATGTGGTAGAGGTTGCACAAGATGGTCCCTTCTGCTTGTAAATCTCTGAATTTGCAACAGCACAAGTTTATGCTCACATTGAATTATATACAGGAGCAAGTCTTTTGAGGCGGTCAGATACCAAATCTTTGGTCATAGGAGGAGAAACCTATATATACCTAGACAGACCTTTAGCACATTTCCTGAATTACAGTTAATGATATTTTAACAAAAATGCCTTAGGCGTAACTAAAGTGTTATTTAATACACTGATTTTTATGATATTTTATTTGTAAGCCACTAAACTTTGGTGCCCTAGTTTATTCCATCCTCCTTTTTCTTAGATTTTGTTTATTTAAAATTCCTCTTCTCCCCACTCCAGGGATTGGAACCCAAACATTAACAGGAATGTGCATGAGAACAAGACGCATGCATCCCACCAGAATAGTAGACTCTATACACAGAATTTCCAGCATTATTTCAGTGCTCCAAGTGAATCTATGCTTGGGTTAATCAAGCAGGCAGTGCCGGTGACCAAGTTGAGATTCACTGACCACATCTGTTATGCAGTAGATTTCAGTCTAGCTTCTAAGGATAATATTTAACACTTTATGTCATAATATTAAGAAGAAAAGGAGAGCTGAAGTTTTGAGAGAAGATAATTTAATTTACTTGGTTTTTGTCAATTATTTTAATATCCATTAAAGGTTTTCATAGTATCAGAGAAATGTGTGGAACGGAATAGACTTCAAGATGTCATCTAGTCCATTCCCTTGTTGTGAGGCAGAACCAACTCTACCTAGACCATCCCTGCAAAATTTTTGTCTCCCTTATTCTTAAAAAACCACTAGTAACAAGAATTCCACAACTTCCAGAGGTAATCTGTTCCAGTGCTTAAATAGCCTTAGAGTTGGAAAACATTCCTAATATCTAACCTGAATCTCCCTTGCTGCAAACGGAGCCCATTACTTCTTGTCCTACCCTCGATGGACATGGACAACAATTGGTCATCACTCCCTTTGTAACAATCTTTTACATATTTGAAAACTGTTGTCAGGTCTTCCTTCAGTCACCTCTTCTCTTGACTACTCATGCCCACTTCTTTCAACCTTCCCTCGTATGTTATGTATTCCAAACCTTTTATCATTTTTGTTGCTCTTCTCTGGATTCTCTCCAATTTATTCACATCTTGCCTCATGTGTGGTGCCCAAAACTGGACACAGTGCTCCAACTGAGGCCTCACCAGCTCCGAACAGAGCAGAACAATCACCTCCTGTGTCTTACACACAACACCCCTTTAATACCCCAGGATATTTGACATTTTCGCAACTGCATCACATTGTTGACTCGCATTCAATCTGTGATCCACTATAACCCCCAAATCCTTTTCCACAGTACTGCTGCCTAGCCAGTTATGCCCCACTTTGTATGTGTGCATTTTTCCCTTCCCAAGTGTAATACTTTGCAGTTGTCTTTATTTAATTTCATCTTGTTGATTTCAGTCAAATTCTCCAATTTATCAAGATGATTCTGAATTCTAATCCTGTCCTCCAAAGTGCTTGCACGCTCTCCCAGCTTGGTGTCATCATAAACCCCAGCATCCAAGTCCTAATGAAAATATTGAATGGTACCAGATCCCTGTGAGCCCCCACTTGGTATGTTTTTTCCATGTGACAGAGAAACATGGATAACTACTCTTTGAGTACGGTCTTTCAACCAGTTGTTCATCCATTTTATAATAATTGCATCTGGACCACATTTCCGTAGTTGGCTTATGAGAATGTCACATGGGCCTGTGACAGAGGAAGAAATAGCAACACGTCTTCTGAGTCCCAGTCCAGTGTTCTGTCCACAACTGAGCTACTGTAGTCTCTCCATCTATTTAATTAATCAAAGGGAAGGTTAAAAGGCAACTTGATCAGTCTAGAATTATCCACCCATGAGAAAGATGCTAAAGGACCAAATACATGTCCAAATGTAAAATCTAAATCCAAATACCACGGACATAGTCATTAAAACAAGAAAAGGCACAACAGTCCATAACCTAGAGGTGTAATATTGATGTAGCCGCTTGGACTATGGGATATATATATATAAAAAATGTCCCTCTCACAAACTTGCAGTATCGTCACTACATTGTTGGGCTGGTGTACATTGGCCTTTCCCATCTACTCTCTGCAATGAAGCTAGAAGAGCCTATCACAGGACAGGACACAGAGCTTCCAAATTCCATGGGCATCTTCATTGAGAAAAATGTCCTCATCCCTGATTATTTGGAAGATCAGCTGGCAGGAAGAGAATTCTGGCCCAGAGAGGTAAAGGAAACCAGCCCTTTTCTAGATAAGAGCTTCAGCTAGGCATGGCTCATTAGGAAGTGCTACTCTTGTGGTGCTGACAACTCGTGTGAAAGGGACAGGACTGGAGATACTAGTACTGCTTTGATGCAGTTTAGTCAGAACTATTTGTTAGGAGACTCATTTCACCAAATTTATTTTTGGTCCCTCTTCAGATATAGAAGATCTCTGGGCTTTTTCTAACAAACTTGCCCAGGTCTGCTTGTATGGAGTTAGGCCAAACTCTTCTGTCCTGGAGTTCTAACAATGGTCAAACTGAGTGGTCACATTTAGTATTGTATGTGTCCAGGGGCTAAACTCTATTGCTAAGATTGATAAACTTGTACCCTAGTAACTATCGTACAAAGGAATGGCAGGCAAACATCCAAACGTCTCAAACATGTATAACATGTAAATATGTGTATGTGCATTGTTGAATCAGAAGCATGGATGTTGAATTGTAGAGCTTCCACCAGGGTCAAATTCTTCTCAGCAGAGTGGGATCCACAGGCCTTTGTTTTTTATCTGTCTCAAAGTTTACCACTTTGGGAGGACTCTCTTCTAGAAGTTAGTCTCTGTATGCTAGTATGTCTCATCGAGAAGGGCCCTGTAATGGGCTGAATGGAATTGGAGGCCCGGAGTAAACTCAAGTGTTTTAAGCGTCCTTCTTCTGAGTGCAAAAAGGTCTGATTGTGAGAATGAGGTGAATTTCAGTAATAAACTTTTTGTTTTGATAGCTTGATACAGGCCCACTTTGAATATGAATGTCAGAAAAGTACTAAATTCTGAGTGGCGTTGCTATGTAATGTTGGCATTTCCAGGTTTGGAGCAGGTATGCCAAGAAACTCTCTGATCTCGTCAATCGGGAGAACACTGAAGTTCCTGTCCAAAGTATGAATGAGCTGATCACAAATGCTTTACACCACATCCTGAATGTCCTCAAATACTTATCTAGATGGAAAAACCAAACTGTCTTCAATTTCTGTGCTATTCCAGAGGTACGCTAACATTTACAGATATTTTAAACAGGATCTTCTAACTGCTTCATTCTCCCCCTTGGAACTGGATGTCTTTTGTGGTTTATGCATAGTGTTTAGTATTAGCACTATTTAATAACTGCATATAAATAAATTCAACATGGAGCTCAGCAACTATTTTGAGTGTTTCCCTGGCCCGAGAAATTGTGTCTTTCCCCAGTGGAATGACTCTACTTTTGGATATACATGATCTTCCCACTGACCTTAATGATGTGAGGGTTTGGAGGGGGTTGGTGCCAGATGAAAAGAGGGTCATGTTGGTTTATATTCTCCAAACCAAGACAATTCCACATAATTGATGGAAATATTAGGAACCCTTCTGTCCTCTGTATCTTCCTTGTCTTTGCTTTAGTTATCTATTGTGAGCACTGGTTCTTTAGAAATTCCTCTGCCTTCTCCTTTAAGATGAATTTTGCTGTTTACACTGTGGCTGAAATCCTGGCCCCACTGAAATCAATGGGTGCTTTGTCATCGATTTCAAATGGGGCCAGGTTTTCACCCCACGTGCACTGCTTACAGCACAGAGTAAATGCTGTGTTTGTCATTTCTCCCTAGGTAATCGCCATTGCCACGCTGGGTGCTTGTTATAATAACAAACAGGTGTTTAGGGGTGTTGTAAAGATTTGGAAAGGACAAGCTGTCACTTTAATGATGGATGCCACAAACATACCGGCTGTCAAAGCAATAATGTACCCGTATGTGGAAGAGGTAGGTTTAATAGCTTGTTTTAAAAGACTAATATACAGATGTTGGTCTTCCCTCTTTAATCCTCAGTGTTTTGATGTTAGGGCTAAGCAGGTTTCCACTATAAGCACCTGATTTTGCAGTTTAGTAACTTTTATTTTGCTTTCGCCAAAACTGCTGAAGATCTAGAAAAAAGTACAGCATGAAACAGCTAGAAGTAGTGAAGTCTGAGACGTGGCTGTTTTCCCTGATGCTTTTCATTCTCTGTCCTCACTCATTACTGTCCCAGATTCCATTCGGATGCTATACAACCTGTAGCATAATGCAACACCTACATTATATAAATGTGTGCAACTGTAAAACACGGGGGATGCATTACGTTCCAATTTATTTAAATACCATATGTCTGTGTGGTCCCGCTCAGTCAACTTAATGGGGAATTTCACCATTTCTTTACTCCTGTCTAATAACTTCGTATCTTTTCTGATCATCAAGGAAAAGAAAAGGCTCCTAAATTGCTCTGGGTTTGCAAGTTGGCCTATGTGTAGGGTAAAACTTTGGTGGCTCGATTCACCTGTTTCTAAAACTGTCATCTCACGGTGGCACAAACCCATACTGTAGGTAGCACTGCAGTCATTGGCAGCTCTCGGAAGTGTGCTAGATGCTGTGCGGAAATGAAGACATGTTGAGCATCTGGCGCTCCCACTAGCATCAATTACCATCGAAAACCAGGCCAATCAAATTCTGATTAAACAAAATGGTTTTTGCAAGAAGGTTGCTCAGATGGTGTCACACACCCATGGGCAGGGTCACTGTAGAGCTGGGCTAGCCAGGGTAATGTCTGTGGTTGTGCCTAGTAACATTCTGTCATGTTTCCCCTGGACCATGAGGATGGGGATTGTGTTGGAAATGTGTATGTGAACAGTACTGTGAGCCCATGCAGGGGCGTGTTGTAACATTGTTTCATTTTATAATTAAAGTGACCCAACTCTATTTTAAATTAGTAGAGGTGTAAACTCATTGGGCCGAGGTGTGAAATGTTAACTGCTTCGTAACAACCTCCAGCCATGTATTACAACAAAATCTCTGTGAAACTTCATTTAAATAGTATCCATTTCTGTATTGTAACAAAATCTCTGTGACAAGCACCGGGAAAACCCCAGCAGGTGTTAAGTACTGAAGGCAACCAAAATGCAATCAGTCTGTAACCTGAAGGCTTTGGTAAACCTGTTAATCGAAACTCAGTAAATTTCATTTAAGTAGTATTCAGACATGTATTGTAATGGGTGAGTCTTTGTCAACAGCAAACAGCAGCTGGACAATTAAGAAAAATAAAATCAAGTTTCACTGTGTAGGTTTCGCTGTGTCAGGGTGCAGCCCCCAATCAACTCATCACTCTTAGGAACTTCATAATTGGCTAAAAAGTGGGCATATAGCTGTGAGGAAGAGAATATAAGGTGATCAAAAACAAAAGGTAAATTGGAGATGTCCCATATCTTGGAAGGGCACCAGAATAGCTCTACGTGCAGGCTTGATCTACCTACCGTCTCTCCCCAGTTTGCTGCTCAAAACCTAAGTATAAAGCGTGGGGCTGTGTAACCTGAGTGTGACGGTATTTTCCACTCAGATGAAAACCCGGGAATCCTACTAATAGAATTGGAGTACTGCTTTGCTGCTGACAAACTTCACCGTTGCAGTGTAAGTATAATAGCATAAGTATAATCCTATAGTGTAAGCTAGCTTTGTAAATATAATTGTATAGCTGCAATTGTGATTGTGTTTAAGTAGTTAAGTTGCTGTATTAAATAAGAATTAATGGGGATCTTTTAAATTGTAATTGATGATGTATAGATTGTTGCAAGTAAAACAAAGTTGTATGCAAAGCAACCCTTGTCGCTCCTTATTTGAGGGATCCATATAAATCGAACCTGACAGCAAGCTGGTTCTTGTTGTCACCTCAGGGAGAACCTTGGCCCTGTCAGAATCAGAACTACTGATTCACAGACAGTCCTTGCTGGCAAGATGCGAACACTGCCCCAAATCCCTGAGTTAGGTGCCATTTTGTAGTGATTGTCTGAACTCCGAGTCGTTCTGGGCTGCCCTGACCTAACCATATTAATAACAGGGCTTATGATGGGCTACAAAACATTTAGGCCCCGTGGCCCAGTTTTTTAATGGTACTCATGTTCCTAAATCCCACTGAAATCATTGGGAATTAGGCAGCTAAATATCATTTTAAAATGCGTCCAAATCCCAGTGCAGACATAGTTAGCAAGGACGTCCAAGCAGGAACTGTTACTTGGATTTAAACAGATTCCTGTACACGACGGAAAGTGCCCTAATGCAGACACTGCAATACAACTAAATCCCAGCACCATTCAAAACTGATCCACCTAGTTCTGGCTAATGGCTCCGACTCCATTGCGGGCTGACTCCTGAGGAGTGTGGGTCTAAAGCGGAGTTCAGCGGTGAGCACAGTTCTCAGGAAAATATTCCTCGCCTGCTCTAGTCAGGGAAATGGGGCCAGAATCTTGCTAAGCTGGTGCAGTTCTGATCCCAGTGCAGCTTTCAAACCGGGCAGTTCACCCCTGTGATGATACGGCCCCTGTGGTGGAGGTCCCGATTCACATTTAAGGGGCTGCCAGATGGTGTGTTCTTCTCATGGTTATTTCCTAATCTTGTGGGAACTTTTTCTCCTCTCTTCAGATCTATCAGAAGATCCCAAGCACAGACCCATCTTCTAGCAAGACCCAGTTATCGCTGTCTCTATCCAGACAATCTGCTCGCCCAGTGGCACCACATTATTGCATAACCGTTACTCCCCCATCTACCTCTCGTGTGCCAGGCTTCTGGCCGTGCTGAGCTGGCAGTATCTGAGTGTGATGTCAGGCGTCAGAGGACGACCGACAGGTCAGTGAGAACTGCGGGTTGGTGGAGAGAGTGAAGTCAGTGGAAGTCAATGTTGGGGCCTGGTTCCTGTCTCTTTCCTATTGGGGCTCCTGCCCTGTGGGATTCCAGCCTGGCATGGGCCCTGGTAGCTGGCACCTGCACTCGGACGCTTTCATTGTTCGGCTGAACAGGTTACAAATGCATCCGTTTGAGTCTCACCTTCTGTCGTTGTGGGAACCAGGGTTGTATCGGAATTCTGTCTGGAATATTTTAAAATAGAAGTTCAGATTGTCTCCCTTGATTCTGATTCCCTTGACTGCCTCAATGGATTTTGGTACCCCTTTCAAAGGCCATGTGACATCAGCATTTGTGGATTTCCTTTCTCCTTTTTCCTGCATGTTTTATTCTGACCCCACTTTCTTCATTGCTCAACAGTTGTAACAATTCCAACCTGTGTCACTGGGCGTGGAAACTAGCTGTTCCTAAGACTGATGAGCCTTGAGTATGCGGGGTAATCCGTTTCTGACCCCTTGTCTAAGTAGGTGGTGGCCTTACACTGCAGTGACCAGTGGGTGCGCGCTGTGCATCCTGTCCTTGTGCTAAAGACTGCAGAGAGAGACACTAGGTTGTGCGGCAGAGCTGTCTGCATGCGGGAAGGCTGAGGTCCTTAGGCCGGGCAGCCATTACACCCCATTTGCCAGTTTTAAACCTCCCTCCTCCCCCTCACCCCTCCAAAATAAAGACTCCACAGCAATAAAATTTAACACCTGGGGAAATTTATTCCCCACTTGACTTACTCATAACTGCTCACCAGGGTCACTCAAGCCCCTTCCCTGGATTTAGGAGAAGAAGCGCGGCAAGTGAGCATTACACGTCTACCACAGGAACAAACAGAGCCTTGAAATCCACGTTGCACCTGTGACGCAGGCGTTATGGGCACAGTTCTCTCCTCTCGATTTACTTCGGCCCATAATGACCTGAAGACAGCAGTCCCGATCGGTATCAAATTACTCAAGAGCTTTTGTGCTTTTAAACCTACAAGGTTAAAGATTAAGCATGGGGAAGGCAGCTACTCATCAGAACACGCTGGCTCCCTAGAAACAACGAACAAGAGCTGGAGATTTGTTCCCCTGCCTGGCTCCTTTCCTGCCATGCCACTACTCCCTTTGCCGTCCCTCTGTGTGCTTTCCTCCTTGCTTCCCGGCCCAGGTCACTTTGACCTCTTCCCCTTCTCCCCCACTTTACGGCTCCGGATTCCTCGGAATGGGGCAGCACTGTGCCGTCTTACAGAAATGAATGGCAGCTTGGCCAAGGTGTGAGATGGGAGGCGAGGGGTATACAGCGCTGCAGAGACAGCAATGTACATGCAAACTGGGTGTTGTATTGACTCGCAAACGAGTCGCCTCTTTTTGCCTGTTTTGGTGACTACAGAATTTGGCTCTTACTGGGGATCGACGGGGGGTCACATTCTGGAGTCACTGCAGCCCAGTGAGAGGTTGGGTGACCACTTGTCCTGTCCCCCTGAGTGCCTCTGCTGCTGTAGCTCCTTGTCTGGATGCTCCCAGCCAGCCCACAAGGGGAGTAAAAACTATGGGCAAGCGTTCATTACACAACCCCCAGGTGAGCTCTGCTGTCCATGGGGAAGTGGCTGGGCCACCCCCAGGAGATCTGCAGCCTGCTGCGGTTTAAGATGGACAGCTAAACAGCAGTATCAGGTGAGCCAGGCGCTCCTTGGTGCGGTGGGGGGCATTGGCTGTGCTGGCTCCAGGGCGTCTGGTCTGTTTTTACCCATGAAATCAACAAAGAGCAGTTATTAGTGTCAGTTCATCCAAAGGTAGCGCTCTCGCTGCATTTTTCTCTCGCTCAGTAACATGGGATCCATGGTGGATCATCTCAGTTCTCAGATCTCTGCCTCGTTACATAATTACTTACATAGGCCTCGATCCTACGCTCAGCACGGTGCAGACAAGCACTTGCCCCTGCCAGTGTTTGAATGGGTGCAGAGCTCTGCCCACGTGGGGCGCCTGGAATGCTTAAGGGGCGTCACAACCGCCGTGTAATATTTTACTGCTCTTTCGTGTAAGTAGATCAGAGCTGGTCCTCCACATGATTCTAGGCTCGGCTAACCACAATTCTGGATTAACTGCAGGGCAGTCCTGTACCTGACAGTCGTGTGTCCCGTGCACATGTGCCTTTCATTGCCCCAAACACCAGTTGAATCAGGGTTGTTCTGCAGCTGGCACATGTCTCATAATAATTCAAGGCCCAAGTCTTGCAAGCAGATATGTGCATGTGCAGTGTCCTAGTGACTTCAACAGGCTCAAAAGACCATTGCCTGAAGATGGCCTTTCGAAGCCTGGGTCCTGAGTGTGTTGGTCAAAGACAGCGAATCGGGTAGTTATTCATAGTTATAAAGGAAAACCACACTGAAACGCTGTTCTCTTTATAGTCCCCCCCCAGCCACCACCACCACCATCTGGCATTTGCTGAAAGCTTCGTCTTGTTTGCTTTCTGAGGTCTATCCAAAGATGGGAAAGACCAGGACTGGCCAATACTTCAGCATCCCCAACATGGCAGGAAATAGACAGTGGGGCCACTGAGAGATGCTTTCTGTTCAGTGCTCTAGAGCAGTGGTGCTCAAAATTTCTGTATTGGCGAGTCCTTTCACACAGCAAAGCTTTGAGTGAGACCCTCTAGTCCCTGTGGGCTCCCCACTCCCCCCTCACCCTACACTCGCATCCCGTGCCCACCTGGGGAAACTGACCTGCATGCATGGAGCGGCTGGTCTTTCTGCTCGCCCCCTTCAAACACTGCTCCTCTGCGCCCGCCTAGGGGGCTGTGGGAGGGGGGAGTGAAAAGCGATGTCAGGGCTCCCTGCACCAGGTCACTTTCCCCACCTGGGCTGCGTAAGGGGAGGGCAGAGAGCAGCAGCAGGGAAAATGACTGGGATGTGGGGGGTGCTGGCGTTGTGCCTCACTCCCCCCCTCACCGTCCCCTGGGGGGGTGGGGAGGAATGTTGTGGGGTGGGCGAGCAGTATTTGTGTGTAACCGCATGCCCCCCTTCCGCCCCGCTGCTGGGAGGAAGCAGGGGGGCTCACAACTCCTGACCCCCCTATAACCACGTCACGACCCCCGGTTTGAGAACCAATGCTCTAGAGGAAAATAGCATGGGGGGGAACCAAACACCGAGGTCCCTGAACATACATCTGTGGGCAGATCCATTCAATCTAGGGTACAGAAACAACACTCACCATAGCTAAATACTCGTTTCTGTTTATTCCTTGAGGCGGTTTTTGTTTCTCTCACGCTTGTGCGGACATCGGTTTATTATGAGGGTGGTTATAAATTCTGGATGATTGGCCTGCACTGTGCAGAAGCATTTCCTTCAGGGGAAGGGTGGCTCAAGTAGAATTTACAAGGCCTTAATTAAGCGTTCTAAGTTTTTAATGAACCGTTCTCAGTTTTGGTTGGTTGGGTTTTTTTTTGCTGGAGTGGGGTTTCAAGGCAGGTCTTCTAACCCCAACAGGGGCCCTTTCACTGGTCAACCAGCAGATGCCTATAGGTGTTTGGCTCTCTGACCCTATGACAATGTGCCAAATGCTGTCTCCCAGCTGCTGTGGAGGCCTCACTGGGCCGGGACAGTGCTTGATGGTACACTGTTGTTTCTAGGCCAGTCAAAGTCTTATTGAATATTATCAGCTAAATGGAATGGTGCTTCACGTGTGGCAGTTAGTTGGTGAAGGCCAAACCCGGCCCGCAGACCTTGGCAGATGGCTTGCCCTTATGGCACTTGCTGCACTTATTCCTCAACAGGAGTTAAGGTGGGGAATCCATGGGGGAAGCCTGAACAGCTCATAGCAGAGGAAATGATGCCAAATCTGCTTTGAAGTCCGCCATCCTGGTGGTGAGGAAAAAGCTAGCAAACAGTTGCCTCAGGATTTAAAAGGTGGCTCCTGACCCACCTATCAGGGATGGTTTCCCCACCCAAGAGCCCCTCTGCCTTCCTGTAGGATCTGCCGGGGTCCGATAACGGAGAGGCATTGCCCTCAATCAAAAAGGTCCTGTAGCAATAGCAGTCTGGAGTGGGGCCCAGAAAAGCTTCCAGAGGCTCTGCGGAGGAGCCAAGGAAGCAGGTTTTGAGTCGCAGTCCTGGGGGTACAGGCAAAACCTCCCAACCCAGAGAGAACAAGGGGAAGGTTGGGGCATCTTCCTTCCTCTGGTGACTGGTCCCTCCCCTGTATTTGCCCCCACTCCACCCCATGCTAACAATGTGGCCAGGAGACACAGGTATCCTCCTCATACCAGCTGTGGGGGAAGCACCCATTAGTTGAACTGTACTCATAGACGGGTCCGGGGTGAGGGTGCTGTCCATGCTTTCTGCAAAGTTCTTCCCCAAGCACGGAAAACTCTCTTTAAAGCATGACTTTTTTAATTGTTTGCCGTTTTCTGTGTCTGATGGGATGTTCCTCTCATCCAAGACCTGCTCATTGTCTATGCAGTGAAGCGGTGCATTTAAGGTGAGTCGTCTGGGTTCTATGCATAGACCCCATTGACTGGGGCCCAGGGTTGAACACTTGTTCTATGGGTATACAGCCAGCTACTCAACTCTGCTGTCGTGGTTCACTCAGCTAAAATACTCGCTGCACCGCTGCTCTTGACCTCTTCAGACTGTGGCCTTCAGGTCTCCGGCTCTTTGATGCTGAACTAGCCCGCAGTGAATAGCGTTACTTGGGCTAACTGCAGATTTCTTTCAGCTGCTGTAAACCATCTCTCGTAAGTGCCCCCACAGGAGGTAACGACAGACATTCTTCACTGCGAAGATTGCGGGCCTGGTTTCAAATGCGCTGGAATCATTCCCACTTACACGGGTTCTGAATGTGGCCCTTCATATTAGCATGGGGTAGTCGTCACGCATCTCAGCAACAATCGGGTGGAGCCTTCACCAAAAAAACCTAATGGCTGCCTCTGGACTGGAGAAGACCATCCATGGATGTGTTTGTAAACAGAACTACAATGCTGCTCCTACATGCCTAATGGGACCCAGCCCTAATGTGTGAAAAAACCAATAGGTCTTATTAATAATATTACCCTATTGCTAACGAGCTGTAGTCATGGACCAGGGCCCCTTTGTGCTAGAGGCTGTATAAACAGGGAACAAAAAGATAGTCCCTGCCCCAAGGGGCTTACAATCTTAGTATATAGGACAACCACTGGATATAGCCAGACTGATGGGGGAGCACAAGGATACAGTGAGACCATATTGGTCAGCGTGACAGGCAGTGGTCTCCGCAACTTGCCACCTGACTATTTTTTACAAGCGTCCTGGCACAGGGAGGGGAAAGTGGATAACGAGGCAGCTTTGTGGACGTGTACAGGTGCTTGTTTGAAAATCTAACCAACGGGCAAGAGAGGTTGAAGTCATGGGCCATTCGGAGGCAAGTGTCAACTGCTCGTCTAACAGGCCCCAGCCCTAATGCTTACAGAACTAGTGGTTCTGGCAACGGGAAAAGTCAAAGATGAGGCCCACCAACTTTGCTGTCTTCAGTGTTGTTCACAACACCCCCCACCCAGCCACCTTCTTCGTCGTTAGGCTATTGGCTTTAAAGGTCGTGCAGCTAATGGATCTGGGCAGCTCAAGGGCAAAAGCTGCATCTTTTGTAATAGAGCTGAAGGTGTTTAGAGAAGCAAGGCCTTTGCTGCTGCGTTAGTGACATCTAGCGTCTGTCAGTAACACTGCACTTGCCTTGGCCGAGCCATTCAGCGCGTCGTTAGCACATCCCAGAGTAGGGCCCTGCAGGGAGACACCTGTGGCTTTCCTCTCCTAGAAGCAGAGGGAAAAGTCAGTGCGGCGGCTATAGGAAGCAACACATCCCCCTTAAACCTCCTCCCCGCAAAGCAAACTGCAGCCACTTGTTCTGCTGCTGGTGCTCATTGGTTTCTAGGCATGCACCCAGGCTGCTCTTGTGGCAACAGCACGTTGCTGCAGCAGAGGCAGTGGCATGACTGAATTAAACAGCGGCCGTCACTACAAGTCTCTTGGCTTCGCAGCAGAGCGGCGCAACGCCGCAGCACTCTTACGTATGCCAAGGGGCTCCTTACACCATGGTCAGCAAGCAGCTTAAAGCTCCACTTGCCTGTGCTTAAGTTCTCAGCCTCCCCTCTTGTCAAACATAAAGGGAGCTCTTTGTCGAAAGCCCCCCGGGCGGGTGTTCAAGCTGGGTGCTGGTACTGCGCAGCCAACGCTAAGGGAACAGACCAGCTGCTGCTCCTCCATGGCAAACGTAGCACTCCACAGGCTGCCTGTTCACAGGACGGCCGGCCTCGAGGGCTCAAACAGCGGGAGTCATGCTCCAAAAACTCCTGCATCCTGGGTTCTGTTTTTAAATCAATCCTTTTTTTCCAGACTCCCCGGTGGCGTTTGCATTGAGTACAGGGACATCGGCCCCCTGCCGAAGGAGCTTACACGCCTACAGCTGTTCACTGCCTGCTTAGCAATTAATTCTGCCCCTCAGCAGTTCAGCCCCCTGCCTTCACCCATTCAGCATCCCCATGGCTTCACCCTGCTTCTCCACCCACGCCCCTCGATTCACTCCCCCAATCCTTGAGTTCAGCCCCCCAGCAGTGGTGCCAATTCACATACATCTCGGGAGGGACAAATTCTGGTCCCTGCCCCACTCCTGGCAGGGACCTGGTTCTGCACCTTCTTTGCAGCCCCAGGTCCCCCTCGGCCAGGGAGCCTTTCCGCTCTCTGACCCCCACAGTGCAGGAGCCGGAGGCAGCAGGAGTTGTGCTCTTGGTGGACTCTCCTGCGCAGGGACAGACTCCCCTGTGCCGGGTCACGGCACCACTTGGCCTGCCCACGCCTCCATCTGGACATGGGACAACCAAGCCAAATTTCAGTGGCTTCGTGACCATCCATGCAGCTGGAGAAACCCTCTGGACCACTCCAGCAGCAGCCATTCTGGAGCCGTGATACCCCTCTCCAGTGTGTAGTTTATGAGCAAGTGCAAATCCTTGGGGGGGGGAGGGAGGGAGGCTTCTGATCTTCCCCAAACCACCTTCCCCTATGCACTACGGTCACCACCCTTGCTTCATTTCAACCCCCCAGCCTCACCTGTTCCCCCTAGGGTTCCTCACCCCCACTCCCCCAGGTGTGGGGGCGCTGCAGGGATCCATCTGCCCCCATCCCAGGTTGGGTGTTGGAAGGGGGAGGAGCAGAGGAGCCATTCCCCTTGCTCACAGGGACGGGCAAGGGAAGCAGCCCCCTCCTGGGCTCTTCAGTCCCTTCCTCCCCTCCTGTGAGAATGACTCTGAGCTGCTAAGAGGTGGGGATGTGGAGGTGGTAGAAGGGGAGAGAGCTCTGTCTGCAGCAGATCTGATTAGTTCTGTCCCAGGAGGTGGGCAATGGGGAAGACAGCCAATCAGAGGGGGTTTCCCAGAGGCAGAGCTGAATAAATTCACATCATCCCCAGTCTGGCTGAAATCCCCTCACTGGCAAAGAATCACAAGAGCTGGGAACACTGAGTTCAGTGTCAGGGCCTGTTACTTCATGGTGCAAAGTCAGCATTTGTACCTTTGGCAAAAGAGCAGCTTTGACGGCAAGCCTCTGGCCTTTTGTTCCATGTGTGTACAGCATGTAGGCGGCTCTAGGTGCTACAGCAGACTAGATCTGTCCCCTGGGTTAACAGCAGTTATGAGGCTGTTCCATTTATTATCTCTCTTGTGAAGAGCAAGAACAGGGCAAACTTGCTGAGCTGGTCACAGATAAATTATGACCCAAGTCGGGTCCTCCCACGCTGTGGTCCAGTCTGACATGGGAGGGACCGAAGGGTCTCTCCACTTCTAGCCAAAGCAGCTTTTCCAAGACAGAGCTACATGTGCATGTGTTAAAAGGTGCCCGTCTGAGAACTACTGAAGCCGACGACCTCCCCCACGAGCGCCTGGGCAGGAAGGTGGACGGTGCAATGATTCGGGCGTGAGCCCGGATCTCAGCAGAATTACTCCACCACAGCCATTGAGAGACTTCGCTCAAGGTACTTTTGGCCTTTCTGTGCCTCACTTCCCTGTCTGTAAGTGGGGATAACAGCACTTCTCTACCCCGCGGGGGTGTTGAGAAGAACACGTTAGCGGGTGAGGTACTCAGATACTACAGTAGTGGGTGCCAGATAGGTACGTCAGCATTGTAGGTTGGGGTAGCGCAAGCTCTCTTATGCCACACCTGCCCCTGTAACGGCTTCAACAGAGGAGGGGGCTCTATCCCACACTAGGCAATTGCCTGTGGGTCGGAGCCGCACTGATAAGGTACCTGGCGGAACAGCTGCTTTAAGAATCCTGATTTGAATTGGCTCTCGTGAATGCTTTGAGCAGCTTGTTACCTCTGGGCCAGGATCAGTGCCGGGGGAACTCTGTACATGCCAGTGAGTGGAAACCGAGGCACCTATCAGATTAGGTGGCAGCTGAGCAGTGGTTTTGAGAATGTCCTTGACATCTAACTACGGGATTTAGGTGCCTAAGAGGCAGCTAGGTTCCTCAACACCTTTCTGGAACTGGCCATGGCACCCTGCCAGTATCCAGTACCAAAGAATTTGTGTGCACACCACTCCACTCTCCTGGATGGGCTCAACACTGCTCAGGTGTATCATGCATGTTATTTGCAGGGAAACCTCAAGTGCTAAGGATCTGGGCTTGATGGAGCAGGGCGGGCCTGAGTCCGAGCTGCGAAGGTCTGAAAGCACATGGCCTGGCCGCAGAGAACTTTGGAGCTCTGGGTCACCACGGAGTTGCTGTAGCATTTCGAAACCTGGGATTCAAAGGAAAACAATGATTTAAAAACACTCAAAGAAAGACCACCCCTGTATTTTGACAGTGTTCAAACCAGATCACAGTGTGAAGCATTTATAAGCAAATATGTAGGCTTTTTCTTGTAACCGACCAAATAAATCACATGCCAGAGTCTGACATGTCCAGTGCAAATGTGGGGCAGAGAGAGAGGCAGGCATTCAAACTTTAAAAGTCATCTTTTGTACCAATGCATTTTATATGGGGATTATTCTCCCAGCTGTTGAGAGAGGTTTGAGCCAAACCCTGCGCACTAAACGGCTGTGAACGGCCCCCGTCTTTAGATCCCTTCGCATAGTGATTCTCAAACACGGGCACACGCCCCTGGGCGTACGCAGAGATCTTCCCGGGGCTACGTCAACTCATCTAGCTATTTGCCGAGTTTTACAACAGGCTACACGAAAAGCACTCGCGAAGGCAGCACCAACGAAAGTTTCGCGCTCGCAGTGACTCGTTTACGCTGCTCTAGGCACTATATTAAATGAGAGCAGTGACGGGGCTGGGAGAAAGCAGGCTGTGTCAGCTCCCCTGCCACTGAAGCCCTAAGGAGAAGGCAAACAGCCGGAAAGGGAGAAGCCACCACAATAGGAGGGCCTGCTTCCCTGCACTTGTGGCTGGAGCAAGGAGGCCGCTGCCCCGGGGCTGCTAGGTAGGCTGAGTGCTCATCTCACTGCCACAGTGGTTTCTGTTGCCAGAGCCTCTCCTCCCCCCCCCAGCCATGCCCCCCATTCATACCCCACTTGCTGGTGTTCCCCCCCGCCCCCACCAGTTGCTACCTCGGGGGCTTGCCGGCCCTTCCTCCAATACAGGAAGGAGGGCGAGGCCCCTGCCACCTTCACCATCCTTCCTGGGGGGTCTCTCCTGGCTAGGCTGCTGCTGGCTGTCGCTGCCGAGCGCCCCTTCCTTGCGGCTGTCTCACCCCTTCAGAGCAAGCGCTTGCAGGGACGCTAGTCCATCTCTGGCCTTGCCCCCTTCCCTGGAGCTGCTCTGACCAGCAGGACCCCCGTCGGTCCCACCCACAGTCCCCTCTTCCCCCTGGATCGCCCCCCAGTTTGTTTGCCGTGCTGTACCCTTCTTGCTTTGGCTGCCCGGACGACTTTCTGATCAGTTTGTCAGCCCCGCCTCAGCCCCTGGTGTTAGTTTGTTCCCTGCCCCGCCCTGGCCTTTGCTCGCCTGTGAGCTCTCCCAGCCCTGCTCCAGACCTGCCCCTACCTCCTCTCATCCTGTCTGACCCCCATGCCCCTGCCCCCAGCGCTTGTGACTTCCCCTTTAGTGGAACCCCCTGCACCCCCTACGTCGCTTTAGCCCCTGCCCTCCCCGTGCAGCCGGAGGAGCCAGCGTCCTACCTGAGGGTGGTGAGTGTGTCACCCCTGTGTCTCCCCCTAGTTCAGCATCCCTGTATGCCCTTGTGTGGACGCCCTCCTCCCCTGCTTCCAGCTTAGGGTGGGACAGAAGTGAGCACCGCCCCATACTTGCAGAGGGACATGGACCCCCCACTGCCAGGCCATTCTCCTCCACCTCCTGGACAGCGTCTTCAGCTGCCAAGACAACGACCACCTTCTCGTACGGCTTCAAGGCCCCACCACCCGCACACAGGTAGGTTTCCATGTGGGGGCGAGGCAGGCACCAGCAGGCAAGACCCCGTGCTTCCCGGTGAGGGTGGGAAAGGGGCCCTGGCCCCCAGGGATGGTGCCGGAGGCAGCAGTCGGGGCAGATGACAAGGCGGCGGGTGGGGGAGAAGCACGGCCATCTGGGCGTACGCCCTGGGGGCATCGCCACCCCTCAGAACTAGTGGAGGGGAAATGGAAGGGGAGAGGAGGAGGGGGCCCTTCCCTGGGGGCATCGCCTTCTGGGCAGGACCCTTCTTACCAGCCAAGGGCTCACCTCCCGGAGCAGGGGTGGTGAAAGCCATGGCAGCAGAAGAGTCCCCGCAGTCCCTCCGCGAGCTTGCCACTGCCGGCACCCTGGGGGCAGTGCCCGGTGGCCCAGCAGCAAAGCCACAGGCGGGAACCAGGGGCTGGGTCAGGGAAGGGGGCAACCAAGGAGGGGGTCCCAGTCCCAGGCACACCCACCATCCCAAGAGGGGGTCAGAGCAGGTTTGGGAGTGGGGGAAGGGACGGAGGAAGGAGGGGCAAGAAATGGGGAGGAAAGGGTGTGTGGGGTGGAATGGGGAGGGCCCAACAGCTCCTCCCCGCTAGGCTGGAAGCAGGGGAGGAGGGTGCCAATACAAGGGAACACAGATGCCAAACTAGGCGGGGAAGCAGGGACAATGCACTCACCAGCCCCAGGTAAAACACCAGCTCCTCCAGCTGCACGGGGGCAGGGACTAAACCAACATAGGGGAGTGCACTGTGCAGGGGGAGTCATGAGCAAAGGGGAGAGGTATGGGGGTCAAAGGGGACCAGATGATGGGGAAGCAGCAGCGGGCAGGGGAAAAGGGATGGTAAGTGCAGGGCTAGGAGAGCTCAGAGGCAAATTGCCAGGGCTAGGAACAAACTAACACCAGGGACTAGAGCAGGGCCAACACCCCGACAAAGTCCTCCAGGGAGCCCAAGCAAGAAGGGTGCAGCAAACAAACTGGGGTTACCCTTCACCAGCTGTCCCCCCTAAGTGTAGTCATGGCAGAAGAGGTGGGTGTAGACCTTCCCTACCTTTGTCACACCAAGGGAAAGGCACACCTCTGCCCTTACCAAGCCAGCCAAAATGTCCCGAAAGACACCACAAAGCCCCTCACCTCCAGTAAGCTGTTGTTAAAGCGCTAATAGGCCGGCCTCAGGCTCTCTGTCATGAGGAAGGCCATCACACTTACTGGACGGTGATCCAAGCATGAGACTAATCAGACACTGGGAAACTGGGTTTTCCCCCATCCTGGTGCTCAAATAGTATTGGAGCCTTAATTGAGGGGAATTGGGGCCAGCTGAGTGAGCCTGCATGGAGCGGGCTGATGAGGAGCAGCTGCCAGGCTTGTTAGCAAGACACTATAAAGGCTCCCAGGAAGGCACTGTGGGGGGGCTAGAATTGGCAAAGGGGGGAGGCTGTGGCAGGAGGACTGGCTTTTAGGCAGCTGACTGAATGGTGGAGGCTGTTAGGCAGGACTGTGCGTCGACAGACAATGCTAGATAGCAACCTGTAAATGGGGGGAGGATGAAGCCAAAAGCTGCAAGTGGTTTTTGGGCCTAGAGTATCTGAGGACAGGGGTGGTCCCTCCATGAACCTGTCACAATAGCGTAAGGTGTCTATATGCACTGGGTCAGATGTTCTATGGCATTTATTGACGCATGCAAGCACATTAATGAGGGTGATGCTATTTTTAAGGGAAGGGAAAGCTGGGGCATGTGAGTCTGTCCAGACTCCTGAACAGGGTACAGTAGTCTGGAAAGGTGGAGCACCATGGCCATAGTATTTTAAGCTTCCCTGGGACTCAAGGCTGGAGCGTTGTTCCTCCTTTGGCACTGCCTCTTAAGATACTACCCCTTCATCATCATGGGTGGCCTTTTGCTTCTCTTCCGCTGGAGACAAAATGTCCAATAAAGACCTCCCAGCTTCTCCCTATTTATAACTTTCAGCCCTTCTGTCAGGTGATGTCCTGCTTGGCCTCCCCAGGTGACCAGAAACCACTGCTTGCCAACTGCGTTACCAGGATGACCTCCCCCGTTAAACCAGTTCTGGCTGTAGAGCTATTGCCTTTTGCTGGAAGAGCACATAGCATCAATGACCCTCTTTTTTTATTCTTTTCCTACCAGCCTTTGGAATTTCAGGTGGCCAGACAGCAGAAAATGCAAAAGGCCCCATCTTCAAAATGAAGGGTGCAGCCTGGTAAAGAACACAGAGCTCATCATCTCACACCAAATTAATAAATTGCATGGACGGATTGCCCTACTGTCCTAGCATGTTACATGAGAGAGATTCCCAGCTATTGACAGTCTAACCCAACCCACCAAGCAGAAACGTGCAGACAATAAATCCCTTCCTGCAGCTGGAGCTGCCGGCTTAGACCCAAGCAGACCTGACTGCAAATTTGGGGAAATGCTCACCTGGACAATAACAACGTGTGGTATATTTATAACAGGGACACTCTCCTCTGTGCACGAGGCCAACACAAAGGTCTAGTCCCACTCATTGGGCCTGGGTAGGCTGCACTTCTACCCATAAAATCGTGGCGAGGGGATGAATATTACTCCAAGTTCTGCCAAATGCACAAATAAATAGATACAACAGAGAAAAAAAAGCTACTTCCTTGAATCTCTTCCGGGTCTAGTGATGCTCGGGGTTGTTTACGGGGCACGGTTTCCGATGGAAATGTGCCTTTCAAGTTGAGTATCCCTTTAAAGAAAAATACAACAACCCTGGAAATGTTTCAAATGGCCATACGTCTCTACCCAGTCTAAAGTTTGGGTTGGACCTAGTCCGTGGCCCTGTAAATGTTAAAGGAAATAAAACCTGAGTAAAAGAGAGTGGAGAAAGAAGAGCAGATACAAAGCCTGATAGGCTGCGCTCATTCCTGCTTACAACAATCTGCCTCCAAGCTCAGTGCTTTGCAGCAGAATTGGAAGACACACTCTGCCTTCTATTGCAAGACAGCTCATTTGCATTACATGGGATCCTTGCCTGCCCATCTCCCTTTTGCTCTGTTTCCCAGCTCATGTCTGCATCATTATAGGTCAGCTTCACGGAATATGATTTTTATTTTTTTATAATGTCAATAGATAATATCAATGATTCTTTTGTTATTTTTATCAATTTAAATTTTCACAATTACAGGAAATTATGAGGAGGGGAGACAATTATTTAATGACAGTAAGCGCTGAGATACAAAAAGTTAAAGCTTTATAATAATTAAAACATAAATTATCAACGTTACAGGTCAAAACATACCCAGTCAATATCCTTAAATCAAATGCTAGCAAGGACTTCAGGCAACATTTTTCTTATTTTGCCTATCTGTAAATTTTGATTGTTATGAATGGAAATATTTTTCCATCGGTTTGTGTGCATGTGGTGAAACACTGTTTACTGCCATTTACCAATTAAAAATCTAAGCTTTCCATGCCTATATATATATATATATAGGACAGTGCTCGAGGTGGCTTATTTAAGCAGCTACCAAGCCATTACGGAAGTTAAAGTTTGCTGGAGACACTGACAGAATTTGTTTCTCCAGGAGTGGCTGGCAGTGAAGCATTTATTTCCCAAGGGGAAATAAATATATACCAAGGGGCCTTTTTCACCCAATTTAGTTTGTCTTTATTCTCGAGGTAGCCTTCAAGCTGAAGGGTTTGGGTCTGAACCTCTCTCAGACTAGCAGGTTTTTCACTTTGTGCTTTTTGGTTCAGCCAGTTATAGAACTAAAGCCAGCCATGCCGTTCAGCTCTGGATCAGCAGCCAGGAAAGATTAATTTAAATTGGAACAGCTGCAGAGAGGGGCTACTAAGATGATCAGGGAATGGAGGGTTCATCTTATGAGAGGATAGTGGAAGAGCATGGCTTAAGTCTAGCAAAAAGAAGCTCGAGCGGGGGTGTGGCTGCTCTTTGTAAATGCATTAGAGGGTAAACACCAAAAAGGGAGGGGGAAGAGCTATTTAAGCTAATGTTTGATGTTCCTAAATGTTCATGCTTCAGGGTTTCAGCCAGCCACCTGCAGGGGTCAGGAAGGGATTAACCCCTTGCTCCCCCCAATGAATTCTGGGTTATGATTGTTTTTAATTGCCTTCCTCTGACGCATCAGGGCTGTCCATGGCTGGAGATGGACCACTGGGCTCTGAGATGGCACTGAGCGTTCTCTCACTCAGGTACTTGGCTGGCTGGTTCTTGCTCACATGCTCAGGGTTTAACTGATCACCATATGTGGGGTCAGGAAGGAATTTTCTCCCAGGTCAAATTGGCAGTAACCTTAGGGGGATTTCACCTTCCTCTGCAGTGTGTAGGTGCAGGTCGCTTACCAGATTTATCTGGGTAGATCTTAATCCTCTCCCCACCATTGCAGGGTCTTTAGACACTGGTGCACCTTGATTCCTCCTCTTCTCTTCCTGTGGCACATCATAATTTAGTCTGCTGTGGGCTGTAATACTTCGGTCTAATTTCGGCTGTTGCCATTAGTGTGCAGGTGTAGGTGGCCTGTGATGTACCGGCGGTCAGATTAGATGAGCCGGTGGTCCCTCCTGGCTTTAATCTCTGACTCCCCAGAGTTCAGGTGTGTTCAGATCCAGGAATTTCCTTGCCAGCTGTGGGGGGGGGGTTTTGTGCTGTGGATACTTAGGAACTTCACTGAGACACCAAACATTCAGCCGTTAATCACAGCTGTCAGCCAACAGATTCAGGCCAGGAAACTAGACATGAAGTGCCTTTTGCACCATGCCCAGTCTCCAGGAGCCATCCAGACCATCCTTCTGTATTTCTGTCTTACACTCCCTTGGCATGAGACAGTCCTTATGTCAGACGGCTGGATCATGCGGCCCATCCGGACAGGGACAGCAGGACACAAATGCACGGCCTTGTTAGCAGAGCTGCACAACGTGAACTGCCCCGGCTTGTCACTTAGAAAGAGTCAATGAGGGCCCAATCTTGCAACATGGGGGAGAGCTGAGGGTGCTCCCCACCTCAGAAGATCAAGTGTTTCCTGCAGATAAGCATCTGCTGAGGTTGGGTTTGGCATGAAGCATAGTGACAGAGCTGTAGGCGAGCAAACGTTGCCCTCTGGTGCCGAGCCCGGGCCAATGCATGCGTGGTTCATTCTGGTTTCAATCGATTGCGCTCCCAAGGAGAGCAATAAATAACGGGGGAGAAATAGGTGAATAGCTAAAGGGCCAGGCAGTAATATAATATCTGGCTCTTGTATTGAGTATTTCATCAGTAAATCGCAAAACACTTTACAGAAGAAAAAAGTGCCATTAGCCTCCTTTCATAGGCAAGGAAACTGATGTTGCCTGTGTGTCCGTCTTGGTCTCTCTGCATGGAAACAGAGGGATTTTCTAATGCATCCAAGGCCCCTAGCACCCATTGAAATCAATGCATTTCAGGCACGTGGATGGGTTTTAAAAATCCCACTGGACAGGTAAATACCTTTACGAATATGGCCTGGCGTGCGTCAGAGGATCCAGCCCTTTAAGGAACGTTGTGTGGCAGACCAGGCTGCAGAAAGCATGTGTAAATTGTGTCATGCTCCCACCATCAACCTGGAACAGTAAAATCAGTCCACTCCCATGTCCTATCCCCTCTCCGCCTTCTCCATCACGCTCCACCTCCTTCCCAGTGTGTCACTCCCTCCCCCCATGAATTGCCCCTCCCTCACCCCCATCCTAGGTGTCCATTCTGCTCCACAGCCCGGCCAGCAACTCCCCTTTCTGATCCCAGTCATGCCCCCGTCCATTAGTCCTTGTCCAGGTCTCTTCTGTTCTCCTTTCCTCCTCTCTCATCTTCCTCATCCTCTTCCCGCCCCGCCTCCAGCCTGCTCCTCTCCCCTGGGCCCAAGTCCTTTTCCGACCTCTCCGCATACTCCACCTGATTCTTCACCCCCAGCAGCCTTTTGTCTTCCTCCTCCCTTGCCCAGCCCACCTCTGCTCCATGCGCCCCTTGCCTCATCCTCTCCCAGTCCCTTCTCCTCCTCGACCAGCTGGGGGCTACACAGGCCCGGTGTCGCCAGAATAAAACGTCCAGAGCCTGCAAAGACACACACAGAGGCTTTGGGAATGCGAGAAGCCCAGTGAGTTCCCAAGAATCCATCGTGTGCTCAAACACGTCTACAGCCATGTTAAACCCAGACAAACCCATGCGGGCCCTCTTATTTTGGCTTAAGGGTGGTCAAGTTCCCCTTACTTCAAAACCATTCCTGGTCAACCTAATCTAATCAATATTATACTAAGAAAAACATGAAAGAACATCACGGTTGCAAAGCCAAGCACTCAAAAGTTAGGAAATGCCAGACCCATAATTCAACCCCCTTCTTACACAGGTATTGTGATGCAATCTTACATGATCACATACTGTTATTTTTCACAGGTCATGCTAGGCGCGGGGTCAGGCTAATGGGTCACTGACACTCTAGATCAACTGTACGCTAATTTACTTCCAATGAATGTATGGCAAGAACTCGGCGTGGAAATTCCAGTAAGAAAAAGGCTTTATGAGTATTATTTTTATGACCATTGTTTTATTTCCATTAATTCTAAAGGTGTAGAAATTAAGTGAATTGGCAGCCATACTAATTCATAATATATATTTTTTTACATCTTTAAATAATTACAGCTTGTTCATTCCCCATCCCCCTCCCGTTACAAAGAAGTGTCTGGTTTCCCGGGAGCTTCCCACAGAGTTTGGGAAGCATCAAACTTTACATGAGGAAAAAAACAAAACAAAACAAAAAACCCCACAACAAAAGTCACAGCTTTAGAGTTACATTAAGAATTTGTTGATCAGCATTACAATACCCATTCAAAGTTGCTTAATGCTTCCTGATCAAAGACGTTCCAATCAGCCAGTAAGACTGCAATCTAAATACAGGTCTTTTCTGATCAAAAAATGTATCAGTGATTAAAGATATTGCACTTTCACAAAGAGGAAAGACAATTACTACTGGTAAATGACTTTTCTAACCCACCAGTATCCGCCATGGATACCTTCTCTGCATGTCCCTGCATTGTCATAAGGCCCATAGCAGAGGTCTGATTTTCCTGGTATTTGCAGCTTAGACCCTGATCTTGCAAACATTTAAGCACGTGCATGACTTTAATTGTGTGAGGAACTGCATTGATTTTAAGGGGCTACTCACATGGGTAAATTTCTACATGTGTGTATGGGTTTGCAGGCTTGGGGCTTTCAATTTTAAGCTCTTCAGGGCCGGACAGGGTGCTCTGCATTTGCAGGGACCTAATGCAACTGATTGGGACAACTGGACTTACTGTAATACAAATAATAAATAATCTTGTCTTTATAAGCTTTCAGTAACCCACTTGTCTTGTTTTATTAGAGAACCAAAACTACAACAAACCAACCCCCTCCAAGCCCTGGATTCAACCTCCTGTCCTCCAAACCAAAGAAAGGAGTGGCTGAAATATAACCCCCCGAATTTGTAAGTGGACCATCACTTTACAATGGGCTGTACCAAACCCCCAAAGGCCGTTGTGCTTTGACATCATAGCTTCATAATATAATACATCTTAGGAGGTTTCCCAGATCTCACCACTTCTAAGATTCATCAACCCAATAAATACGATCTCCTTTCTCAACATCACACTTGCTAAATTGTTTTCGACCCGCAGAAGACAATGGTTCTAGGTCTTGCAACTGACATTCAGGCCCCGGCTGGCCTTCGCAGACTAATTGCTTAGAAGCCTCGCATTTGAATTAATATGTTGATTTCCCATTTTGTGTTTGTACAGCACCTAGCATCAACCAGGTCTTTGTCCACGACTGGGGTTCTGAGGAACTACAATAGTACAAATAATAATAATAATTATCTTTGTTTCTAGCTAATGTATAATGTCTATTTAGATTGTAAGCTCTTCAGGACAGCGACTGTCAGCTACTCTGTGTTTGTACAGCACTTAGCACAACGAGGCCTCATTCTCGGTGGATCCCTAGGCACTAACATAATAAACAAGACTAATAATAATGATACTGGATGGAAAGTAGTCTAGGGTTTTGGATCTCAGATACCTTAGAGGTGCTTTGGATGATGTAAATGAGCAATGGAACAAGAAGCTCTTTTGATTCAGCTGTACTTCTGCTGTGTACAATGGAAAAAGAAATAAGGATACATGAAGAATATTTAAACAATTCACTTTTCTACTAAACGTAGCAAAATTGCTTTCCTCATATCCTCAAAGCTCCCTGCTTCAGAGGTGGTGCAAAGATCTTCAATCCCTCTCCCCCACACCCATACACATTGTTTTTCCAGACAAGCCTTAACACCAGATCCCTCTCCAGGCCTGGACGATGGGCAGCGTCAAACCACTGAACAGCCTCACAGTGAGTGAGCATCGGCATGGAGAGAAAGGAGCGTTTTGTTTGCTTTGGGTTCTGGAATTCCCCCCACCAAGGTCTGATTCCTGAATTTCTAAAATTTACGAGCGTTTTGCCCAAGCTGCTTATAAACATCACCGGATGTCGGAGTCACTTTAGGTCACATTCACGGTGCGTTTGTGTGACTATCAGGAAAGGAATGTATGGGGCAGTTTCAAGCCCAGGTGGACAGCTATCGCACCAGATTTAAAGGCATGCTGTTACTCAGGGGAGAAGGCTGGCTGAAGGAGCCAGTGAAGGAAGGAGCTGGTTAGCCAGAAGAACCCCATCCGTGCACAGGGAGATGCTCTCAGTCATGTGCTGCCTCCGTGTAGTCATCTCAAAATCACATTGTCTTTTGTGTTATTTTCCCCCAGGTGTATAACCTTGTATTTTCCCAACCTGAATGCCCTGTTGTTATTTTCTGACCATATTTCTAACCTCGCTAAGGATCTGATCCAAAGCCCACAGAAGCCAACAGAAAAGCTCCCATGTACGTCAGTGGGCACTGGATCCGGTCGCGTCCATGTTATTTGTCTGCCCTCACTCGCATTCGCAGCTTAGTATGATCTGTTGATCCTTTAGCATCTGCAGATTTTATTCATACCTCATGTACTGCCTCCTCCAGATCATTAATGTTAATAAGATGTAAATAAGACCTGACTTGACACAGATCCTTGCAAGGTTGGGAGGTGATGGAGATAAGATACTCTAGGAATCTTAGACATTAGAAATGGAAAAGATGTACCAGCTCATGGAATCCATTCCCACAGGAACATTGTTCCACCGCCAGGGGGTGTGGTTATCAGCTGCCTGGCATGGGCTGCGGCGCTCATCCAGAAACTCTGTGGATCTCCAAGGATCTATTCAGATCCCAGGGACTACATGTCTCCACTGCAACGCTGCATCCCTCGCTCCCAGTTCCTGCCAGCACAGCTCCATTAGAATCTCCCCAGTGTGCCTGCCCCAGCAACACCCATTAAAGGGACCTCCCAACACACAGGGAAGTCACGGCAAAGACATAACTGCCCAGTGTCTCTCCACAGCCCTGGCTCTGAATTGACTTCAGACCTATAAATTGACCTTTGCAAAGTTGGAGAAAGATGGGGAATGTTGCCATGGGGATGAATTCGCCTCCCCCTCCTCCCCAGGACCCCTTCATATAAGGATCTGGGGGAGCACAATCCCTCCCCCCTATATATTTTCTTGTAGTGCTTTATGTAGTCAAGTGTTGACTCTAGGGAAGAGAGAGAGAGGCTGGGAAGATGAGCGAAGGAAGGGATGGATGCCTGGGAGTTGAGGGGAAGAGGAGGAGACTATGGAACCTGTCTGGTTGATCAAGAGGCCCCCAAAAGCGAGAAAATACTAGTCTCTTAATATTTAAAAAAGAGCTGTAATTAAAATTGTCCCATGAACATCACAGCTGTGGGCTCCTGCGTAGAGATTTTTCCCTGCCTATGTTCAGATAGATAGCTGATGACCACAAAGCAGAAGCCAGCTTTCTGCCCATGGGGATGCCTTTAAGAAAGCTGAATGACTAACTGATTTTGGTTGAACGTGAGGGAGGGCCAGGGATCTGCTTCTGGGGTAAAAGGCAGGTTCTGCCTGTCACTCTGCAGCTTTGGGAAAAAGAAAAATCAGATTTATCAATGGCAATAGAAAACATCAGAAAGAATGTAAAATAATTAAATGGGATAGGTCACAGGGGCGTGCGCAATTGCAGCAATCACCGTGCTGCTGTGCTCTAGAAAGAGCCTCACGCCTGGCTCATTGCTACCTCAAAGGGCAGAATCCAACATTTTCCTCCATGTTTTAATAAACTCTCTGGGTCTCTTCCACTCCACCTTGCAAAGACTGTCACTGGAGTGTTAGGCCTGGCTCTGATCTCAAAGAGACCTTCTTTTAGGCTCAGCCTTTTAGAATCATGATCCCCTGATTTGGAAAGATAAAAATAAAATAGCTACTGTTAAATAAGTACAATTGTTAGGGTCTCTGACTCTTTGGTAACATGAAAACAAAGCTTTGGTAGACGTGTGAGCGGACTTTTTTTCCTTTTCTTTTTTAAAACTTAATCATGGTATTAAAATCCAGGAACGCAGCCAAAGTATGTCAGATTAAGTCTATGCAACAAATTGTGCTGGAGCCGGCTCCACTGAATGGAAGGTCATCAAATCTCTGCCTTTGGGCAGGAACAAGGTGATGACGTTTTCTCCTGGGCTGACCTGGTCAGGAAATTAATGGACGGTGGGAAGAAGAAAGTGTCTCCGTGCCATCCTTATCCAAGACGTCAAAGCCAGAAGTTTTAAAAAAAACCTAAGTCCTGACTTTGTTTCTGGCTGTTCAGAGAAGGTGGTTACAATCTGGTTTGTTTCAAGGAAAAGAACCACATCAGTCTCTCTCATTCTGAGATCGGGTCTTCTCACTTTGTTTAGTATTAGCTCTTACACACTTCCTGGAAGGCCTCTTTACAAGGCCATATGGAATTGTTCTTCCAGAATCACATCAGACATCTCCCTCCAGGGGGGGGGAAGAAAACAGTGTTTGCTTGATTATTACATGGCATCTTCTTTGTATCTCACGTGGATGAGCCTGAAGTCCATGGCAGGAGGAATAGGTTATGCAGTTATGATGTCTCCATGGCTTTCGGCTAAGACCAGGCTGTTCCAGGAGTCCTGTTTGGAGCTGGCCTGTGGAGGTTGGCTAATGGTCGATTGATAGCCCTGTGGGGAGAGCTTCAGGGCTGAAATAGCAGGGTGAAGAGAAGATCCATGCCCAGACATCGCGGTGACTGAAAATGCCTACAAGAAACCCCCCATAAAAGTGGAAAGATTATTTTTTAGTAGCAAGGAGAAAGCATTTCACTTTACATAGGAGTGAAATTATAATATATACATGAGATTTGGAATACTGACTCAAACCATTGGTTCATTTAATCTAGTGTCCTGCTTCCATGCCTGATATGTGATGTTTCCGAGGAAGACAGCCTCGTTCTTCCTCTGAATCCACTCCATTTAGAACACTGTATACAGAGCACATAGCGCTTTTCTGCCTTCCACAGGTGACCATTTTACACCCTGAGGCATAGGATTTCATCACCAATTACCCTTTGATTAATCTGGCATGCACGTGCATTTTGTTGTTGTTGCTATATTACTCTGGGCTACATATTGCAAGCATTCTGGATCACTCCAGCAAAGCCCATAAGCCCCTGCATTTTTATTATTGTGTTTTAATATTATTTGACTTATTTAATATTGGTTTTACAGTCAGAATGCTCAAATATTACACTGAACCTTTTATTTAAACGTTGGTGTTCTTTTGATGAGTTTAGTGGGAGATAAGCTAACTCGGCCTTCAATATTAGTCTCATGGTGAAATAGGGAATCAAATACCTTTTTAACCAAGAAAGATTTATTAAAAGAAATAGCAACAGCTACAAATAAACAGGATCCCACACAGATCAGGTTCCAGATTTGTCACTCTTGTTTACCAGGGACCTCACCCTGCCTGGAACTCTAAGGCATACAGAGACATCTAGTGGCTGAATACTATACTGTAAATAAACTTATTACAAATTTCTCACCCAGCGTAGAGCTGTGTGAATCTGGCAGTTTGATTCACAGGTGGGTTCAGCTCATTTTTTTCAGGTTTGTTTTATGTGGACTTGCACTCACTGCACTGAGTTTTAGGTTTAATTGAACGCACAAATTCATTCAGAAACTAAGCCAAAACTGCCAAATGCTGCCTGGTTTTGGGTGAAACAAGCTAAGGGCTTGTCTACACTTGAATATTTAGCAAATAGCTATTCCAGAATAATTATTTTGGTCTAAGCCCCCACGTGGGGACTGTTATTCCAGTATTAGCGTCCTGTTTATGATTTAGTTGTCACCAATTTGGTATATTTCCCAATGTTGCAAATTTAGAAGAAAAGCCACACAATCCCTCACTGGGATACAAGGCATTTGTTTAAAATTTAGCCCTGGTTCATTCAAACATTCCAGTTTTCGTCCTTTCAATTTCCACACAGAGGCCCACACTGCTGCCCTGTCGGACAGCCAGGGTCACTAGGAACTTCAGTAGTCAGCAAGATGGCTGCCTCCAGCTCTAGGCTTAGACCTATCCTGTGTAATTGCAAGTTTGGGGGATGGCAATGAGGTCATTTCACAGTACCTGGAGACATGAGTGAACTACAACCCTATCCCACAGGCCAGCAGCACAAGGCCTTTACCCTTCTTAAGCCCTGGGAACTCTGCACTGGAATAAATTTCAGATCCTAGGGTCGTGCAAAATGGCTGTTGTTTTCCTTCAGAGAAGGTTCTGAGGGGGTCTTTTCTCCTCAAGTCACCTATACTGAAGTTCACACCTTGGTCACATCTCTTGGTCTTTTCTGCCTGCTTCATTACCTGAGCAATAGGGCTCGGGTGCCCATAATGAGATGAAAGCCCCGGTTCCGTCTTTATGGGGCGCATTTCCTCCGTGGTGGAGGTGTTGGTGCTGTTGGTGCTGCTGGTGGTGGGGGTAAGACTCTCATTACTGGATGGTCCTAGGAGAAAACAGCAGTTAAACCAGGCTTCCCTCCAGATGAGTTTTAAGTACCAAAAACATAGCAAAGCATCTGCGGTTTGGGGAAAACAGAAATCTGTTCACAGGCAGGGCTTTGGGTCACAACTAACTTGAATTTGTCTGGCTTTGACTTCCAGCCACAGGTGCGTGTTACATCTGTGACCCAAAATCCTCTCAATTCCAACTGGCAAGGGAGGTACAATATCCTGATCCTGGTCTGTACATGCTGGTTCACCAAAGAATATCATGTGAGGCCATTGAAAGACTTTCAATCTTAACCAAGTTTGGAGAGAAGAAGAAAGGGATGTTGAGATATCTGTTCATTTGGTAAATTATCCTTGTCTCCCATTTACAGTGTGCCTACTCTTACTCCATGTACTCTTTATCCCTGGCAGAGCAGGATAGAAAAATCCCAAATTTTGACAGAGATGAAAAATAAACCGCACTTAAATGGTGAAATTTTTCACAGCAGCTCATCTCCCAGAGTCCTATGTCAGCATAAATAGGGCTTGGGGTACAACCGACAAATGGTTCCCGGGGGAAGTGGCTTCTGTGATTCTGTCATAGCCCTGCTTGGGAACCTGGAAAGAATATCACCAGGATATTACCGGGGCTAATTAGTACCAATTATGAGGGGGATTCCTGTGCGCTGGGACCTGGATTGAGAACTCTCATTTCACACAGGTCACAAAACAGCAAACAAATGGTGCTAAATGGTGTTTGCTAAATCAGGGGATGTCTGATTCGGAGGGCATAATTCTTAATTTAATTCTAAAGGGTGAGTTTCTGATCCTATGCCCCTCCTACACACACAGGCAGACACGTCTGTCTTGTTTAACACTCACCTGCTGGTGTCTTGGATTTGTTAAGGTTCTTGGGCTTACGTTTCCTCGTTTGTATCCCTTCTTTTCTCATTGCTAAGGGCCTTGGGACCTAGGAACCCAAATGCAAAGCCTGTTTTCAGTATGTACATAATACAACGTAATGAATTGGGATTGCATCCCTGCCTCCTAGGATCTGAGGTAACCAGAAGATGTAACTAAAAAACCATGAAGCCCAAAGTTACTGACCAGTAGTGACTGAATTAAGGCTAGAGCCAGGTCATGGCTGCAAAGTTTGGATCCAGATCTGGCTCTGAATTTTTCTGAGATAATAGTGCGTTTGCATCCAGGGCTTTGAGTCACAAATTTTAAAGTCAAAAGGGACTACCAGATCTTCTGGTCAGACCTCCTGTATAACTCAGGTCAGAGAAATCTACGTCTACGCTACAGGGCCTATGTTGGCACAGCTATGCTGGCAAATCCCTCTCATGCAGACACAGCATATGCTGACAGACATTTTCCTGCCAGTGCAGGAACACCACGCCCCTGAATGAAGTTAGCTTGGCTGACAGAAGTACTCTTCTGACAGCGCAACTGCATCTACGCCTGGGGATTTTGTCAGGGTAGCTATGTTGCCAGCTGGGGGAAGGAAGAGGGTGAGTTTACACCGGGACCGACACAGCCATGCCAGAGTAAGTTTTAACTGTAGACAGGGCCTAAAGCATATCTTCTAAAAGGGCATCCACCCACTTTTCATCTGAAGACTTCACGAGGTGGAGAATCTACCACTTCCCTGGCTAGTCTGTTCCAATGCTCAACCACCCACACTGTTAAATAGTGCCTTATTTCTAACTTGAATTTGTCTAGCTTTGACTTCCAGCCACAGGTGCGTGTTACCCAAAATCCCCTCAATTCCAACTGGCAAGGAAGGTACGATATCCTGATCTTGGTCTGTACATCCTGGTTCACCAAAGAATATCATGTGAGGTCTTAAAGCTAGGGTCACACTGGTCATTGAGAACACTGTGACATGTATGATCTGATACTATGTAAGGAGTCAGCTATGTATACTGAAAATGGGCTTTAAAGTCTGTATCAAGGCAGAGCTGGCAAACAGGCTTTCTGTCAGACACAAGATGGTTATTCGCCTGTCTCTGTGTCAGCACATAAGCTGAGCATTGTAAGCTAACACAACACTACACATCTACATTCAAAGTCAACAGCGGGATGTGAAATTAACAGGGCAGCAGCACACAGGAGAATAAGCCGGGGGGGGGGATCCATATTCAGTACAGACAATGAACTTTGAGGATATAAGTAGAAGGCAAAAAGACACCTCTTCATCCTGCCCCAAGGAAATAAACGGACAGCGCGTTTACAGTCATGAAAACGGGATCTCCGTCTACCTTGCTGGCAGATGCTGTAACTGATTTTGGATGAAATAAGACTCCTTTAGAGAGAAGGTAGCCAGTAAAGTCTAGTCTCTAGAAAGCATTTTGTTTTATACAGGGCTCTTTTGTTTCCATTATCCTCACTCACTAGCGCGTGAATCTTTGGTAATAAAACGTATCCTTGGTTTCGCTATAAATATATTTAAGTGCGGTCATGTGGGGCTAGGTGTGGATCCTGAGTTGACTCATACAAGCTGGAGTGCGCACTGTTCCCTTGGGGACAGCAGACCTGGTATTTTTGTGGTGTTCACCGGAGAAGGGGATGGATACAACAGTGGAGGCTTCAAAGGAGCTCGGAGACTGGGATGCACCAATTGTTAACTTGCAAGACAAAGTAAGGGCTGGGCGAGCTTAGAGGAGATTATTTGGGTAGGTACCAGGCTGGAAGTGTCAGGAAACTGACACCCACCTAAGCACAAGCAAATCTGTCTCTTGCTGGAGGCGGGGTGGGTAACAAAACTCACAGGCCCAGGTACTTCAAAAACCATCACATGATCTTTAGGGAACGTCTACACTACAAGTGCTGCAGCTGCAGCTATGCCGCTGCAGTGCTGATGTAGTGCTTCCTCCATCGACGGAAGGGGTTGTCCCACCAGTGTAGCTAATCCACCTCTCCAGGAAGCAAGAGCTAGGACAATGGAAGAATTCTCCTGTCGACCCAGCTGTGTCTACACCAGGGTTAGGTTGGCCCAGTGCCGGCACTCTGGGCACCAAACTTTTCACAACCCTAATTTTAAGTAGAGACAAGGTGTTACTCTTTGGCCTAGGCTCATCTGTAAATGAAAACTTCAGCATGCACTCTCAGGGAATGGAGATCATTAACTGCACAGATTAATTAGTGTCTAAAACCAAAAAACCCCGCCCCAGTGAACAGCAATGGGAAGAGCAGTTAGGGTTTGTGGGTCAGCCAATGAGGATTTACAGTTTGTTTCCACTGTGTCTCATTGGACACGAAACAGATGAATAGATTTTAAGGTCCGAAGGGGTCACTCTGATCATCCAGCCTTCTAATTCACGTAGGGCCACCAAGAGCTGGGACAGTCGTCCCTAATTTGCCTTCATCTGGAGGGGGGGAGCAAGAAGTGGATACACAGTGGTTCATGACTCGGACTGCCTGGGCATTGAACACATCTGTGTCCACAGCGGGAGTTAGGAATACAGAGCTTCATCCTGCACCACGGAAGGGAATGGGCATTTGTTACTGAGTTCAGAGGCAGCAGGAATGGGGAATGAGCCAGTAACACTTTAAAGTCCAGATCTGCCTTGGGGCGTGTGTGACTTGCCCAGATCTCATTCAAACAGATTCTTCCAGGCCAGCGCTCGCAGTTTGGGGTGGACCTGTTGGGGACCCTCTCAAACAGAACCTATTCCTGTCACCATGACAAGACTACAGCAGAGAGATGGTTTATTACATTAGACAGCTTTCTTAGGGTAAGTCTACATTGACGGCGGTAAAGTTGCTGCCATCAGAGCAATTTATCTGGCTCAATTGAGCCATCAGCGTAGAGCTGCTCAATCCATCAGGAAGTTGACACTGGTAATCCACCCCCGCAAGTGGCATAGCGCTGTGTCGACGGGAACACCGTTCCTGTCAGCGCAGTGCAGTGAAGACTGCGTAGCTTGCATAACTCCCATTGACTGCCACCGAATTTCCAGGTAAGTGTAGGCCAGGGCTCAGATTCACAGATTCTGAGGCCAGAAAAGACCATTGCAATCCTCTAGGCTGACGTCCTACGTAGCACAGGCCATAGAACTTCCCTGAATTCATTCCCGTTTTGAACAAGAGCACAATTTTTAGAAAAACATCCAATTAGGATTTATAGATTCCCATTGATGGCGAATCCACCCTTGGTAAGTTGTTCCAGTGGCTGATCCCTCTCACAGTTAAAAACTGGCACTTTCTTTTTAGTCTGCGTTTGTCAACTTCAGCTTCCAGCCATGTTATACCTTTGTCTGTTACAACTGGAGGAGCAAACTAGGTGATGGCCTAAAGGGGTAAATTACACCTTGCTAACTCACCATGTTAAACCACTTTGAGTGTGAGTGTGATTGACGTGTTGGGGTTGGAAGCTGGGGTTGGGGTTGTAGAGGGAAGATCAACCAACAGAAGCAAATAAAACCACGTAAGATAAAGCAGATTCCCACACCGCACCACTTTAGCTAACCCCATCTCACACCCACGAGTGTAAACAGTCCATCACTAATGTAAAGAGCAGGGACAAGTCTATTGTATTTGATAGGGGTTCTCCTACCACCGCAGTAGTGGAGCGCCCTTGAGCAGAGCACTAAACCACCTGGCCACACATCTGTCAGGCACCATTTGTTCTCAGTGTCTCATTGTCATTACCCCGTGGAGTTTCATGTAGAGTCCGCAGGCGTTACAGACTGGCTCGCCTTCGGCGTTCCTGCGCCACAGCGTGGTGGTCGTCGTATGGCAGTTGGCACAAGAGAGCCCAACGCGGCGGGAGGCAGACTGCAGCAAGGGAGAAAAGCAGCAGCAATGTCAGCAGGTTGCTAGCGTTACCCTTTGCACGAGCACTTCAAAGTCGGCGCAGAGCTCTTCCAGGTTTACCTGACAGGTGGCATTTGGGTTTGGAGCTGTACTGATAACATTTTGCATGACAAACAGCACAACGCAGCACCGAAGGATCTCGGTGCACTTTACAGCCATGACATGGAGTCAGTCTCACAACTCCCCTGGGCTGTACGGGCGGTGGGTTTGTACCCATTTTACAGATTTACAAACCAAGGAGCAGTGGGGTAAAGTGACTCGCCCAAAGTCACCACGGGCTTAACCATGAGACCAGTTGTGTGTGGCTGTGCACGTGAAAAAGGGGCGTGTGACAGAATAGAGTATTCCCCAGCATAGGAGTCCCACCATCGCCAGACCCTGCACGGGGAGGTGGGGGGATGCGGGGGGGAGCAGCTGCTATTTCACCTCCCATGCAGATGGGCAGGGAGTGAGGTGAGCAGGAGTGGAAAATGGGTTGGGCCAAAGAAGATCTCATTTGTTTCCAGCATCAAGTGAAACTCAGTCTGACACTGGCTGAGTCTGGCCCTCGGCCCCGCGCGATGAAATTTGGAGCCAGATTTTGAGTGCTATGAAGTGTGGGTGGCGTTTTTGATCCAGGCTTTCGGTTTGTCCCGTCACAGCAACAGGGGCCAGCTGCAAAATAAAGATCTTGATCCTAAGGCTCCCTCCCCCCAAATCAGAGGGTTTTCAGACCTGGATGTTTGGCATGGGGCCATCTCTAGCTGCATGTGTTTAAAGGGACATGGTTGAGATGTCCTGCCAGCATTTCTCTGCTCTTTAGAATAACCTTTTTCTTGACATGTAGGTGTCCTGCCTCCCTGATCTGCTGCCCAGCCACTGCCTGCTCACATTGCTTTATTATTGTAGGGTTGCTCAGGAGTGCCGAATGGATGGATTTTGATTTTGTTTTTAGATGGGGGGAAAAAGCCCAGGACTGAAGCATTCTGCCAATTAGAGCCTCTGGCAAAACGCAAGACTGAGGAGGGTCCAGCAGAGGTTCCTGGATTGGATTTCCTCTGCTAGCCATGAAAGCAGGGCAGGTACTGTCTTCCAACAAGAGTTCAACAGCACCATCTTACAGCCACTTTGCTGTGGAGTGGGGGCAAAGATCCCCTCCATGTCAGAGGTGTATCATGGAAGGTCTCCTGGGCAGGACTCTTTCCTTACAATCTATACAGCTCCTGATCCCCTTTTGACACCAAATAAATGATCAAAGCAGAGGCTTCCCTACATGAATTGTTCAATCATATTTTCCTTCAAAAAAACGGTATTTAAAATTCGGGAAAGACTCATTCAGGAAATGTTAATGAAGTCATGGAAACAACTGCATGTGCTACTGCACCCCCGCGGGGCCTGCTCCACAGAGCGTAGGCGTCTATCACTGGCCCACTTAGGGAACTTTAGCTCACACTATAATTCGGGAGGTTCCCAGTTCAATATGTGGGGTGTCAGTCAAAATGGCCGTCACAGTCAACATGTAGAATTCCATAAACCAGGCCCTGCTCCTCTCTTTTCCTTGGTTTTTAACTCCCCAGCGTCTGTAATCCACAAAACCATATCTTCAGTTCCTATCAGGTTTGCCCATTTGGCTGCCATTTCATTGTCTTGCCTTTTCTGCAGATGGCAACATGGATGCCCTTTGTTTCCCTTACGGCACGAAGGTCGGGGAACCTGGCACCTCCCCGATACAACTGCTCTGCGCTCTCCTGTTTGCCCCTCTTCTGCTCTATGTAGGTCTGGAACAAAACCCTGGATCCAAAAACACCCGGCCTTTGTGGGTATTCAAAACTCAAACCTGGATCAGGAACCCAATGGGTGGAACCAAAACCTGGGATCCAAACATGCCCCGACAGTAGGGTGTTAAAAACCCAGAGTCAAAATGCTGCTGCTTCAGCAAGTCGGTATAGAAATGAAGGGATCAGAGCAGGTAAAATAAAAGCCAGCTTGTCCCTTCAGTTGTCCCTCAAGCACACTCTGAAACAAAGCTTTTTAGAGGGTGGGAAAAGATCTGTGTGGATGTTTTGTTTCATTCTCAGATTTTACCACAGCCCCCTTGCACTTCCTGATTAACAGTGGGGGAGTGGAAATTGCCCTGCTGAAACCAAATGAGAAAGATTGTTCTTGTAGTACCTGAAGGGGGAAATACTGAAACACAAGAAAACCCACTAGCCTGAAATTTCCACCCAATTTGGTCGAGCAGAGCAGCGTAGCTAGCTAGGAGCTAGCAGCCTTGGGAGTCAGGAAATGTGGATTCCAGTCCCACCTCTGCGTTATCACTTCCTCTTTCTTTGGCTTGCTTTCACCATCTGTGAAATGAGGATCAGAACACCTATCCCACAAGGGTCTGATGATGTTTAATTCAGGATTTGCCAAGCTTTGGAAACCTGAGCTCCCCATTAGGAATCATTCCTCTCCTTGCAACTTCACCCTGTATTAGGAAAGCCCGGCCACGTTACTGTAGACAACTTCTGTGCACCACAGCCCAGCTAGGGCTATGCCCCGCATCCTGGGGGAACCCTAGCTTCGCTCACTAAGATCTGTCAGTGGATTGAGAGCCATGGAGAGAATCATAGAAGAGGAGGGTTGGAAGGGACCTCGGGAGGTCATCTAGTCCACCCCCTGTTCAAAGCAGGACCAACCTCAGCTAAATCATCCCAGCCAGGGCTTTGAGAGAACATGCAACAGAGGCAAACATCACTGAACGTGTCTGCACGCTGGGGAGAAGATCCTGCAAACACACGAGATGTCTCTCCAGGGGGTCAAAACACAAACACTGCAGTTCCTGTGAAAAGAGCCGCAGTGCCCACACAGCGATGCCTGAGCGAGTGCACTCTTTGCCAAGGGAGTGGCTTTACAGAGCTGGTTCATTTTTAACGCTGACCTATCGAAGCTGAACTCATTTATCGGAGTAAGTACACCAGTTGCTGCTTCACCAAGACACGGGATTGAAACAGGGGCCTCCTCAGGACCACTGTACCAGACACACATCCCCTGGGCACAGTGCGGGAACCAAAACACGCACCAGTGGGTTACACAGGCAGGCACGTTGGGCACCTGTCCCGAGCTCTCAGCCTTGCTCGCCCTCCATTAAAAACGCACAGCAGAACTGAAGCAGCAAATGGAGATTGGGGGCCAAACTATATTACAAAGCAAGTCAAATCTCCTCGCCACACTCAGCTTCCCCCCCCCCAACCCCCTTCCCCCCCCGACAATCTCAGCCCTCCCCAACACTGGGGAAGTTTGCAGCTGTGCAATAGAGAGGGGTGCTCCCCAGATACAATGCACATGTGCCGCACCCTTTTGGGCCCGAGTGAAGCTTTCAGAACGTAAGTAGGCAAAAAGCACCCACGTTCCTCACCACCCCTGGCGCTCTAGCAAAGCACTAAACAGGCGTGACTTTGGGAGGACAAAGCGGGCGGGCGTCACCATGAAGCACTTCAGCCAGCAGAGGGCGCCAGCGGATCATGGCCAGGTGGGTGTCCTGAAGAAACCCGGGCAGTGATTTTTGCCTTCTGCCTCCCTGAAGATGCTGGAGGGTGAGGGGCACGGTAAAGGGGATGGGAGGAGGTGAGGCGGGAGGCCACACATGGAAAACGTCCCCACCTCCTGGCCTGGGCTTGGAGCATCCGCAGCCGTGGGGGGACAGTGGTTTCTCACCAGCAAGGCCAGGCACAAATCTCTCTCCCGTCCCACCTCCTCTCTGACAGAGGGTAGCATGTGACCTATCAAGTTGCGGGGTGCCTTTCCCCAGAGACAGGTGCACAGATCCCATGGGAATGGGCCTGGTGTAAATACTTAGACACACAGATTCACCTGACCTACCAGCCAGAACCCCAGGCCTGATTTCTCTAGCCACGGTCTGTCCTGACCCCTGTCCCATACGCCCTGGGAAACACCAAACTGTCTCACTCCTTTTCCCATCCACGGCATTTCAGTTCCACCTCCCAGCTTGCTAGGACAGGAAGCCACCCGAGGCTGTGGAGAGGTGGGGTGACCAGAAGCTGAAGGAGGTCACAGGCTGGCAGGGGTGGGCGTCTTATGTATGCATGACATGGGTAGAAATGTAGAGAGAGGTGGACACCAGGCAGGGGTAGAAAGGGAGTTGGGGGCTAGGGGGAGAGCTTTGTATGTTCTTACTTTGTGTAGGACCCTGCAAAGCCACGGGCTAGTCTTTTACTCAGCTGTGAAGGCATCCCTGGGGTCCCCCATGTGTCCCACAGTCGTTTCCATCAATTTCTATGGGACCTTCACTGAGGAGCCAGTGTAACCAGAACAAGCGATCACAGAGTTTTCCAGGCACAGCCAACAGAGCTGAAGCAAGGACATTATCTTGGTGGCACAGAGAGGGGCCCAGGAGGAGCTGGGTGAAAAGGAGGAGAGGGCAACGGTAGGAAGTGAAATATCAGATGATCTCCCAGCTTTGCTTAGGACTCTGAGCCTTGTCATTGCACAGAGCGCCCAGGCGCCGCTGGACAGCTTGGATTGAGTGAGCGTTTCCTGTTCTGGCGTCTATTGTGTAGTTCCACGCAGGTTGCACGCGAGCCGCACAAGCCTTTCCTTACCAGCCGCCTCTGGGGTTTGATAAGTGGTCGGTTGATGCCGTTCATCTTATGGTAGAGCCCGCACGCGTTGCACAGGTAATGGCCCGTGCCATCTCTCCTCCAGAGTGGGGTGGACATGGCTCCGCAGTTGACGCATTCTCGACCCTCAGAGTAATCGTCAAAAAACTCTGCTGGCACAACAGTAAACAGAAACAAAGAAGAGGGTGAAAAGCTTGAGGTCAATAAAACATTGTTTGCAAACTCTCCACTCTTGGCCCTCCATCCTCAAACACTCGCACACTATCTGCAGAGATTTCCACAGAAAAGGCATCCCTTCTTAAAGGCAGGCTGGCCTAGGGACTAGACCCCTGGCTTGGGATTTAGGAATCAGTTCCTGCCTCGCTACACATATTCTACAGCCCCACGGACAAGTTACTGAATCGACTCTGTGTTGTTTCCATCAAAAGAGGATAATACCTACCTCACAGGGCGTGGGGAGGATAAAATCTCGCAATCATGAGCCTGTCAGGAGCTAGAACAGTGCTTTTCAACCTTTTTTCATTTGTGGACCCCTAAAAGATATCGAAAGGAACTGCAGACCCCTTTGGAAAATCTCAGACCTAGTCTGCGGACCCACAGGAGACTACACTAGAGGGACGAGGGTTGTAAAACTAACTAGAGAGGTATAACTGAGGCGCTCTCGTCTCATCAAAATCACCCTGCTCATAGAGGCCCAGATCTAAAGCCCACTGGTGTCAGTGTAAAGAATCTCATTGGTGCTGGGTTGGGCTCATCAAGGCGACACATGAAAATAACATGCACTAATTGAGGGTGCCAAGTCCTCGTTCTCACATGCAAATCGGGAAGACAAGCTCAGCGTCCTCTTTCACAGGCAGACATCTATCTCTGCATGTATGCATTAGATCAGCAGCACAATGGACGCAGATGTAACACACCACACTCATCATCAGGAACAGACCCTGAGACTATCAGTGTAGACACATAGGCCTCTACCACTTGGCGCAAAGGAGACCTTTTTGAAGGGCAAGAAAACAGCAGACTGCTATAATGACTGGGGTGAGCTACCAGAGGGCAACATGACTGCATGCATTAGGCCAGCGTACTGCACAGGGATCTCTTTAGCCAGTTCCACAGAAGTACCCACACGTACAAATCTGGCCTACGGTATCAGTTTACAAAGTATGTGCCTGGGACTTTGGAGATGCTAAGGAGACTCTTCCTCCAGCGCTGCAGCCCCAAGACAGCGATGGGAGAGTAAGCTGGACTCCATTCTGCCTCGGCAGTTACCAGCTTAGTGCACAGGATCATTGAGCTGATAGACTCATAGACTCATAGGTCAGAAGGGACCAATATGATCATCTAGTCTGACCTCCCGCACAAGGCAGGCCACAAAACCCTACCCATACACATTTATAACAACCCCGAACCCATGACTGAGCCATTGAAATCCTCAAAAGTGAGATTTGAAGACCTCAGCTAAACCCCGAGCATGTGGGCAAGACTCACCAGCCAACACCCAAAAAAGAATTCTCTAATTCTGATAATGGTGCAAGAGATGGATCACGTCCCGATTTTCAAATCTCAGGTTGAGCTTGCGGTGCCGAGCTACACGTTACACATTCCATTCTGGGCCCGAGCCACAGAGGAGAACCCTCTGTCAGCTCTTTAGAGCGAGCTATAGAGATTCGTGCTTTCAGCTCCAGAAGGCCCCAGTTCAATCTTCACAGCTGATCACAGCTGTTCTGCAAGCGGGGGAACGGGATTTCGTCAGTGTTAAATTCAGCTTGAGCTTAAAAGACAGGCTTTGTAGCTGGTGGGTCTAACAGATCTGGATCATCTCAAATCAGGAATAGAGGGGAACCAGTGAGGTACATGTGCAGATAACAGGAAACAATGCAACCCCATCCTCAAGATAGAGAAATCATAGAATCATAGCACTAGAAGGGACCTTGACAGGTCATCTAGTCTAGTTCCCTGGACCTATGGCAAGACTAAGTATTACCTAGAAACCATCCCTGACTGATGGCTGTGTAACCTGCTCTTAAAAACCTCCAGTGATGGACATCCCACAACCTCCCGAGGCAATTTATTCCAGTGCTTAATTACCCTGACAGGAAGCTCTTTCTAATATCCAACCTAAACCGCCCTTACTGCAATTTAAGCCCATTGCTTCTTGTCCTGTCCTCAGAGGTTAATGAGAACAATTTTTCTCCTTCCTCCTTGTAACAACCTTTTATGTTCTTGAAAACTCTTATGTTCCCTCTTGGTCTTCTCTTCCCCAGACTAAATCACGGACAAACTTGGTGCAGTTCCCTTTGACTTGGTAAAATGAGAACATCTCGTGTAAGTATCCATGGGATATAAATATCTACACTGTCAGGATTGCAATGCATGGTTACCATACAGAGGGTGGCAGATCCCTACAGAGGATAACAGCCTACAGCTGCTGTCAGTTCGTGGAGTTACTCCGTTAGCTAACAGATTATCCTCTTTCACACTGCTCTGATGCAGCCCTGGTGATGATCAGCGTTGCGTAGGGGAGTTGTTACGAAATCATTCCTGCAGACTCACTTCCCTGATTACAACCGAAGGAATGAGACTGGTTGGCTCTCAGTCTAAACATAGAAACAACGCAGAGGGTGTAGAATGTAGTTGCCGCATTAGTTCCTTGAGCCACGAAAGAGTGATGACAAAAGAAAAAAAAAGGAGTGGAAGAGAAAAAATAAAAAACCTGTGCAGCCCCGTTTGTTCTGGGTTTGCGACACACGGCTCAGCCACCCCGGGAGGTTTCAGTCTTCTGTGGTTTCTTGTGCAGAAACTGGAGTAGGGAGCAGAATATACATAATGTCCAGGACAGTGTTGATAGAAGCACTTTTTTGGAAGCTGTTCAGGTGAAGCCATGCCAAACAGAAGCGCCCTGTCTAGTACTGCAGTGCAGACCATAGGAACCTGGCCCTGCGATACGGGCTTTGTTATAGCTGCGTGATCTCTGGGACCCTAACAGGTCTCCGCACAGACAAATCAGAGACAAGCATGTTGAGACTAACAGCTTTGATCAGGGGAACCTGTTTCCCATTCCATGCCCCTAGCGGATTCGTTGGTGTCCTGACTCCTTTCACCGCAGATCCTGGTCGCAGTTGCTACACTGACGTCAGGAGCAAATGAGGTCTAGTACCCAGGCCTGATCCAAATCACATTGAAATCAACAGGAGTCTTTCTATGGCTTTCAGTAGGTTTTGGACACTTGAGTGCATGACAGATAGCACCATTTTATTTTGAGTCTTGTGATATTTGGTGTTTTTCTTCAAGCCCCAGCTCCTGGAATCATGTTATTAGATAAGAAACTCAGCATTCCTTTGGGAAAAAATAGAAAGGTTCTAGCTCACATGCTTGTGCAGAAAAGCTTGAAAATGTGAAGCAAATGCACCCGACAAGCTCAGAAACCAGAAGATAAAGAAAAAGAAGCAACTTTTATTTTTTAAAAATACCATCATTTTTATGACAATCTCATTATTTTCTGGGCCTGACTCATGATTTTGGGGCTCATGTAGGGTTGCTAATGTTGTGACTATAATGCCTTCCTTGTCTCCTTGCAAACCTCAACCAAACCATAGATCAATAAGTATCTTTTGAAAAGGGAAGGCATTAGAGCAGCTGGCTAGGAAACAATTTTTTTCCTGTGAAAAATCTCAACAAAATAAAAAATTTCAATGAACAAATAAAAAATTTCCCTTGATTTTTGCAGGGGTTTCTATTAAAGTCCCCAAAATTTCAAAAGAAATTTAAAAGCAATTTCACACAAAACTTTACTTTATCAAAAGGCTATTAAAAAAAAAGTAACAAATTTTTAACACACTCCAGAAATAAACAGTAAAATTGGACTGGTCTAAAGTTTTAACTCCAAACTTTTTTGCACCAGAAAACTGTTTTCAACAAAATGAAAATGTGTATGTGACATGTCTGCTTTCCTGGAAATTTTTAATTTTTGTTTAATCAGAAAACCAAAAATTGAAAGTTGTTGGCCAAAAATAAAAACAATTTTGTCTTGAGAATTTTTTTGTTTGGTTGGTTTCAACCAAAAACAGGCGTGAAAAAAATGGCTGAAACCCAAATTTCAGGGTTTTGATTTTCTGAGAAAAATTCAAAATTTTCTGCTGAAATCTTTTAACAAAAATATTTTTCAGTAACTTTTGCAAAAAGTTTCCAGGGGGTGGGGGGCATTTTCCATTCAGCTCTACTGACATGTATCATTACCATCGGTCTGAAGTCAACTGTCAGGACAACGTTATGGAAGCAGGTTTCCATTATTCTCTCCCTTCCCACTCCCTATCTTCTCTGTATTCATTTCCCACTCCACCCACCCTCTGCTGTGATTTTCCACCTTTGTTTTCCCCCACCGGAGCTTTTCATTTCCTCCTGTCTGCTCCAATTTTCGGCCTCTCTCTCCTTAGTGAAACGTGAACTTGAGAACATTGAAATCAATACTCCCATCATGTTCTAGTGCGTTATCCTGGCTCATCCATAAAAGAGAATGGCCAACATTTTCAGAAATGGGTGCCTAAAGCTAGCCTGTTAGGACTGGTCAGAAATAATTTCCAGCAGAACATTGGATTTTTGCTTAAATTAAAATGTTTGCAGCAAGCATCTGCTCTCCACAAAAAAATTCAATTTCTTGTTGGAAAACCAAAATTTTTTCAGTTTCCAGCAATTTGTGGCTGACTGTGTTCAGTTTGGGGATTTTCAGTTGTTCGATGGAAAGTTGAAATTTTCCACGGAAAATTTTGACAAGCATGTTTCGCTTACATCTAAATCTTCCTGTGCGGGGGCTGGGGGGGGAGAGAGGATGACATTTCCCATTGAGCTCTACACCTAAATACATAATGTGGGTGTCTCAGAAGTGCTGATCACCCATCCTTGTGACTTTCATGGCAATTGCAGATGCTCACTACTTCTGCAGATCAGACCATTAACATCACCCAGCTGGTCTTGAGGCTTGCTGAGGTCTCTTGTCAGCACTAATATCTCCAGCATGATGATCTCTTAGGTGAATGTGACAAGATCACACTGCCCAAGGAGGAAATGCGGAGCCAGTCGTTGAAGATGAAATTTGCAAAGTGTAACCTCATCACAATCTCATCCACCACTACAGACCTGTCAGAGGAGACTGCTAATGTCCGTCATCAGGAGGACATTTTCCTCTCTCTCCAGGGCACACTTTATGTTGCCGAAATCCTTTTAACAGGAATGCTCCCTAGGAGGACGTCTTCACACAGTATCAACAGGCTTAGAACAGCCGTCTTGAGGTTTGATATGTGCAGTTTAGCTTTTGGCAACGTCCCGTTATCCTCTCTGGAGAGGTGAATTAGAACGCACGAGACTGGATGTCTTTCGTTGTGTGGATTTCTCTGGCCTGTGTCGTACAGGAGACAGACTGGACACCATAATGATCCCTTCTGCTTGTAACGATCTATGAATCTACAAAAGAACGCGACCCTAACTTCTTAACTACTCCAGCCCTAGTCACCCCTTCCCTTCTTGGTAGCTCTTCACTAGCTTCGTGTCTCTTCTCACGTCCAACAAAGCTGCTTCTCCTTGTCATCAAGGACCTACACACGGCAACAGCGCCCTCACCCATGTCTCTGCTTTCATTTCCGCCCCAGTGCCTCTTGCTCTGCTCAGTGACACTGGAGGAATGGCGGGGTGGGATTCTCTGGCCTGTGCCATGCAGCTGGTCGGACTAGATCAGCAGTTCCCAAACATTTTCCCTGCATGACCCCGTTTTCAAGTGTGTTGTTTCCCACTACCCCAGACAGCATGGAAGTTGCAGTTTAAAAATGATGTCCTCCCTGCAGTGAGAGCTCACACGCACTGTACATGCATGGTCATGCTGCGAGGAGGTGGCCATTTTGATGTACAAAATGGCGTCCGTGGACTGCAGAATCTCACACCCACATGGTGCGTGCGAGGTCATGCTGCATGAAGGGCGCCCTTTTGTAGAGCAAAACAGCATCCTCCGTGCAATGTGACCTTGTGCACACGGTGCGTGTGAGGTCACGCTGTGTGGAGGAGGCCATTTTGTACAATGGCGTCCTTTGCACGCTCAGGATTGCCGTGACCCCATCTGCTGATGAAGCAACCCCGCTTGGGGTCACGACCCACCATTTGGGAACTGCTGGACTAGATTGGTCCCTTCCGGCCTTCCAATCTATGAAACCTGAAGCTCTCAAAACGAACAGCTCCCTGTAAAGATTTGGGCCTTCCTCTCTTTCGGCCCCAGCCCCTCATTTGTACAATGGGGAGACTCCCTCCACTCCTAACGGGGGTGCTTGTGAGGATGTAGCCTCCAGCATGTGAGAGATCTGCCCATAGACGACTGTGTGCCATAGAAAAGTCCGGTCACAATACTAAGGCCCTTTTGTGCGGTGACTGCAAGCAGCCGGTACAGCAGGACATAAGAGTCACATGGATTCAGTTTGGCTGGTTGGCTTTGGCTTTTCCAGGGTTCTGCTCATTTAATTTCGCCTTTTCATTAATAACCAGGATTAAGTAACATTAGACTCTCGGGTGTCCCCGGGGAAGGTGCCTGAGTAAGTGCTTTCATGGCTTTAAATCCAGTCATTAGGAGCCCTTTTGACATTTATTCTTTCCCCCACCTTGTACTGGCAGCCTGGAAAGGAAACATTTATTCAGGCAGCAAATTGCCTGAACAGCTCCCCCAGGGAGCCAGAACAATACAAGCGGAGGGAAGGGCTCCTCCAGTCACACGCAGGGCAACAATTTCCCTTTCACGGAGCCGCTGGACAGCAGAGATTGATGGGTCCGTAATGTGACCTCTTTATTACCCTTCATGCCAGGGAGGTCCTTCGGTGGAGATTTATATCCCACCCAGAGCCAGGTAGAGCAACTGGCAAGGCACCGTGGCCTGGGCGGGGATGAAGTTTGCCAGGGAAGGGTTTTGGCCACCATTTGTGTGAGAAACATACGCAGAAGTCTCGGACTGGAATGGCCTCCCTCTCCTCTTAGAACTCACTGCCTCCACCCACCGCCCTGGCTCGCCACGTGCACGGCATCAACGTAATCCTGTCTCATGATCTCTGAGGGTTCCCTTTTTGCCCCTTCCCCCGTGCTTTGGCCATGACGTTATGCCCGACTGGGGGCAGAACACGACTGGTGCTGAGCACTTCGAACTCCCGTCAATGTGTAAAGGAGTCAAGGGCACCCCGCAGCACCTCAGAGGAAGCTCCAGGACCCCACAGCCTTGGGTCTTTGGCGTGTCAACTGCTAGAGGCCAGGTCAGATTCTTACATGAAATAGCATGGCCTAGTGGTTAAGGAGCTAGCCTAAGAACCAGGTGACCTGAGGGCTGGCCTTGGCTTGGCCACTGACCTGCTGTGTGACCTTGGACGAGCCTTTCCCCCAACACCTACTGTTTATTCAGAATACAAGGCCCTTATGGTGGGGAATGTCTTTCATTGCCTGTATGACACAATGGCCCCCAGTCTCAGATGGAGCCTCTGGACGCTTCCATAATCTATCTCAGAGGTTTACAACCTTTTTTCATTTGTGGTGCTCTACAAATATGTTGAATGGAGGTGTGAACCCCTTTGGAAATCTTAGACATAGTCTGCGGGTCCCCAAGGATCCACGGCACACAGGCTGAAAACCACTGATCTAACGTCAGAAATATTTTTTCTCAGTCCGGTGGTTGGTTTTTAGAAGGAAAACATTGCCAAGATTCAGCTCATCTGAGGCCCACAGTCTCATTGAGCGGTACTTTATCCTGCAAGCGGTCTCACTGACATCAAGAGCACCGCTCGCTGATTAAGTTGCTACGCACCAGGCAAATGGAGCCTGTACAGAGGAAAGGCTCGGAGGTTCGCGGGAGGCCCAGAGTGGTGGTGGATGATTGTACAAAGGCACATTTTATTTTGAGGGAATATTTCCCTCAAAGGTACATATTCCTGGCCAGCATTGCAACCTTTCCCAAACCAATCCTTTGTTTCTTTTAAGTTTAAAAAGCCAACATTGTGGGCCTTGAAGGGGTTGTCTTTGGGGACTGAATGTGGGAGTTCTGGATCTAAAAGCACAAGCATCGATGACATGAGCTAAAGAACCCGAGGAAAGAATGTCTAGTGGTTAGCGCACTACCCTGCATTCAATGCTGTGTTGCACCGCAGACTTCCTGTGTGAGTTTTAACAAGTGACTTTGTCTCTCATCAGTACAGTGGGGATAATATTAAAAAGCAGGAGGTGTTCAGCTAGGGTGGTAATACAAATACCTAAGACAGACAGAAGGTCTGTCAGCTCAAATGCAATAGCAGATTTATAAGCTTCTATACATGGGCCCTCCTCTAGAAGGGGACAAGGAGCCTCTCTGTGTTATTTTGGATGGGATGTACTTGAGGCAGTTTATTCAACTCTGACAGCTCTTTCCCTCCTCTTCTGCCTGTTATCTTCTCTCCTTTTGAGTTGCCCCATGGAAATAGGTTTCCATTAATACTGGAATTTTGTTTACAGACGGAGGGAAATGTAATATCAACATTTCCCCATAAAAAAGCATCTTGTCAGTTCAGTGAAGCACCTACATAAAGGAGAATCCGTCCTTCAAACATAGCACTTACAGGCTTTAAACAGAGCATGAGAGCAGTTCTTCCTATAGAGAAACTGTGTTTCCTAAAATAATGTGTTATGATAAGAGGTGAGAGCGGCACACTCTTTTATATCCGAGTCCCAGATGGACTCAAGAGGATTCTCACTTCACACAAGTGCACGTTGTCTTTAAAACACAAACCCAAAGTGCTCTGAATGGGAATTAAGAAAAGCAGGGGATTCCTGCAATACAGTAGATGAGACCTGAGCTGGGGAGCAGAGCACGGGGGCAGATGGGAAAGCAGAACTCCCAAACTGCATTAAAAAATTATGAGCCAGGCCCCACAAATAATGATTAGCTTAAAAATCATGATTAAAAAAAAAAACCCAAAAACATTTATGGTTCTTTATTATTATCTTCTCATGTCTGAGCCTTTGGACTCATGTTTTCAAGATTTTAGCTGAAACCCACTTAGTTTCTTGAAATAAGAGCTGAGAGTCTCATGTAATCACATGACTCCAGGAGCTGGTGCTTTAAGAAAAACACCAAATAGCATGGAATTCACAATAAAAATCACAAGAAGTTGGAAGCATTGGTCATCCTGATAATGCTGCAGAGCTGAGCTGGGGAGCGCACCAGAGGGGAGGTGGGAAAGCTGGGAACTCTTGTAATCCTGGGGAATTCACTGCTGGGAAAGCAGGGGGATTTCAGTAATGTTACGGAGCAGACTTGGTCTAGCAATGCTGCAGCAGAACTCTGAGCTGTTATTGTTTTAAGTAGAAATGAAAGCAGAAGAACAAGGCTGTTCAGACTCCATTCCTCGCCTTCTTCCTTCATTCGCTTCTGTTTAGATTTTATTTTCTTTAACATTTAAAGGGCCACAGACAAACCCAGACAATAAGATTCAACAAGACTTATGACCAACAGAAACATTTCTAGGACTTTTTTTTTTTTTTAAAGGCCGCCGTCAACTGGAAAAATCACATTTCCATCTGAAAAAGTGCCCCTGAGGTTATTAGAACTGAAAGCGATTCAAGAAAGTAGCATTTTTCTCTATTGTTTCCATGTATTTACTTTGTGTAGTTGACAGCACTTTGACAATTCACACCCATGCACCACGCTTTTGGGAGCGTAAATGGAACATATGTGGTGCCTGGACCTGTGTGCTGTTCTCTAAATAGCAGGAGAATGTCACCCTATGTGAATAGTTATAAATACATCACATAGATTTATTGCCCTATTTTTTTGTTTTGAAAAATTGCCAGCAAACATGAACGTTGTCCTCAATTCTGCAATCAGCCTGCTTGGGGTCTGAGCTAGCAGATGCAGTTGCAGAATGAGGTTCCCTGTCTGTTAGGATCCCTGTCAACAGCCGGGAACTTAATCTCGTGTAAAAGGCCTTGAAGTTGTTACAGAAGATTTTTTTTAAATGTTTGAAACCTGTACTGAAAATACCTGGGTTTTTTGTCATTTTACTAATTTGCTTTGAAAATATGTCAGACCCAGGCTCTGGAATGTGATTTATTTCCTTTGTTTGAAGAAAAAGAGTCTGAATATTTTATAAGCAAATATTATAGGTTATGATCTGGTTCTAACATTAAATCACTTTATAAGAGGGTTTTTTTAAATCACCATTTCCTTTAGTATCACACATTTCAAAATGCTACAACAAACTAAAGCATCATAGTTCTTATGCACTTCATGGCCTAGAACTCAAATCCCCTGCTCAACAACGCACAGAGCTTTGCATCTTGACTTTTATCTGCAAACAGCATAAGGCCTGCAACACACATGAGCAGTTCTGATTCCATCCAGAGGACAATGGCACACACACACATGCTTACATCTTTTCAATACTGTACATCGCCAGGGTACAACAGAAAACGGAGGATGAAGCAATCAGGTGGTGGAGATTAGACGACTGAAATCTACATGCAAATGGGGTGCGTTAAAGAGAGTAAGATGTCCCGAGACACAGGAGACATTAGTTCGATGTCTGCTCCTACCACAGCATTTCTGCTATTGGGTAAGTCATTTAACCTCTCTGAAACTCAGTTGCCCCCATGTAAAATGGGGATAATAGCAATCTTCTGGCCTTGCAGTAGCGTTGTGAGAATCAACGACTGTCTGGGAGGCGCTCAGATGCAGTGGTGATGGGGCCACGCAGACCGAGAAGTATGAAAAGTCAGTTAGTGGGTGGAATGCCCAACTCCGGAGCTCTTTTAAAACATCCCTATTTAAGGAGAAGCCTGGCCGTTCTACCCCAAACATGCAGTTCCACGGTAGGCGTAAACAGGCCCAGGTGTGAGGATCCACAGCGGTTACCACCAGCGCACACCAGAGGACCATTCCATTGCGCGGCACCTTTCAAGGTTTAGAAATTTGTCCAACGCTGGAATGAAAACCCAGCCTTTCGGCGACTGCCTTCACCACTGAGCTAACACGCACCGGCCCGAAGGAGACTGAGGCTGACATCCCTGCCTGCCTGCTTCGGAGCAAAGCTTTTCGTCCCAGATCGCTTTGATGCCTAGAGAGCAGGCACGTGAGCATGGATCTCACTACTAACAATGGAGCAGTTTATCTAGCTCACATGCTTAGTCTGCTCCCTGCAGTGCATTGTGGGGAAAACCGGACCGCTGCCTCCATGGCTGATGTCAGGGGCAAAGCGGCATGTACTCTCCTTATGATGAATTGCTCTTTGGGGGGACCTTCTGCACATTCCACATCCTACCCCTAAAGCTATTTCTACAGCTTACAGCTGCACTGCTGTATGCTCTCTAGTGTAGCTACTCTAAGCCGATGGGACAGAGCTCTCCCGTTGACTTAATTCATCCACCCCAACCAGTGGGGGTAGCTATCTCAGCGTGAGAAGCTCTCCTGCCGACATTGCACTGTCCACACCTTTGCTTAGGTTGGTGTAACTTATGTCACTCAGGAGAGTGGCTTATTCATACCCTGGCGCGACATAAATTATACCGATATCAGTAATGTTAGACACAGACTAATACACTTTTCTCGTTCAAAAGGAGACGTTTCGGATCCTGCTCATAGATTTAGCTTCATCTTGATTACTTACATTTGTGATTCTTAAGCTGTGCAACATCTAGAATCTGTGCAGCCCGTACGCCGTGTTTTGCAGGTTTATACGTTTTGAAAAACGAATCTTGGATTAAGCGGATGGTGGCTTTGCTGTGACCTGCGCAGGAAATGGGGACAGAGCCGTGATATCAGAGTTCAGGGGGTGAGCTTCGGAGGAATGTTCTTAGAAATGCTTTCCTTCCATCCGACAGGAAACAACACTGGCACCATTTTCTTCCCTGAATTATGTCCATGTTATAAATGGACATCTGCTATCAGAGGTTCCCCTTGGCTAAGTGTCATTTGGTCTGGGGATTTAAGGGCAGGGATGGAAGAGAAAAAACAACGCCTACCACCCCCATCTGAAGTGAGAAGTATGAAAGGTAATGGCCAGGAAATGTGGGATTTCTAATGCCCTCTGGTGCTATGTTCCTCTACCCATGAACAAGCCTGGACAAACTGAAGCTGGGAGCACTGAGTGACTGCAGTGGTCTTATATAGGAAGAGTCATCTATCTATCTACCTGTTTTAAGGTTTTATCTTGCTGCTGACCACAGTAATATCCGAGCGCCTTCCAAGTTAAACCAATAGCAATAGTGACGTCCCTTGGGCATGCCATGGCATCGTCTATGCATTTTCCCTTTACAAAAGAATTAAGATGCTACGGATGAAATCCACCCCTGAGCTAACAGCCAGTTCAAGGCCTGCCCCCTGCTTGCACCTGGTTTGGAAGGTTTCGATCGGACTTCAGCAGCGTGTAGGCCTCCAGCTAGCCCCTCTGCCTGGGGGAGGGAGAGATTTATTTCACCCTGAAAAAGGCACCTGGGAAGTGGTAATGAATAAGACAGCACAAAAGAGCGGCCACATTCCCCTTGAAATAGAAACGGAAAACGTGATTCGTGATCGCCTCCCACTCCTTCAGCAGGCGAGAGTGCTCCCTGCTGGGATAGGGCAAACACAGCCCTCGTCTTCCTCTAATCCCTCTGTACATTTGTCTCCTAGCCAACGAGGCCTCCACGCCTTCCCACAGCCAAACTACTGCCCGAGTCGCCCTGCGTACCGGGTTACACTGTCAGGGTATGTACTGGGCGCAGCCTGGGGGAGGGGCGCGCAATGAATGGATTTACAACTCCTTGATCACTGGGCCATTTCATCGCTGACCTCATTCACAGAGCAGTCTAGAGCAGCCTAAGGGCTGCTCTAAACTCCGCCATCACGCCGCTCAGTGATGATCTGAGGGATCAGCAGCAGGCACATGACCCCTACAGAGGGGGAACTGAGGCACAGAGCGGCTAGGAGACTTGCCCAAGGCCAGATGGGGAGTCTGTAGCCAGGAAAGAAACCCAGGCCTCCCGAGCCCAGCACAGTGTCTTATCCACAAGCCCAAACATCAGCTTGCCGAGTGTTTGCCCTCTCTATGCCTGAGACGGAATCATCCTGAAATGCCCTGATTCCATAAGCCAGGCCCTAGCTCCTCTGGGCACTTGCGGCCAGGCATGGTCCACACCAGACACAGCCCTGAAAGCAGAGCCCCTCCTGACACAGACAGGGAAAGGGGCAAAAGAAATGGTGGAGAGATCATGAAAGAGCTCTGACACTGTGGCGAGATGAGCACGGGATTAGTACCCAGAGACGCAGGAAGCTCCTACACCACCCTGGAGGTGTGTCCAAATTGTGAGCGTAGGGAGGAAGGAGAGAGAGAGAAAGAGAGAAAGAAAGAAAGAACCACGATCTGAAGTGAGACGTATGAAGAGTAATGGCCAGGAAATGAGGGATTTCTAATGCTCTCTGGGGCTCTGTTCCTCTACCCAGGAACAAGCCTGGACAAATTATTTGAAGCTGGAAGCACTGAGTGAGTGCAATCGTTACGTCTTTGCAGGATCAGGGCCACAGTTAAAAAAACCTGTCAATATGTTTGGATCCAATCAAGGATTTTGGTCCAGATCTGACATGCTCCGCTCACGTGCGTAGTCCCTGTGATGTTCTAATAATGATGATGCGATACACCAGCTGGCTGTGCAGTAAGTAACTGGAGCCTGAGATGGCTTTCCCTGACCGTGCCTGGAGACATTGAGAGAAGCCCTGGGTACTGCGTGGAGACAGGGGTACGTGTACCCAAAGGAGGAGTGTGGGGGTAATCATAGGGTTACTTGCTTTACAGTAGCCAAAGGACTCTATATGCAACCTCATGCTGACTTCTAGAGGGAAGAGTGGAAGGAGTAAGGGTAATAGCAGGGGAAAGTACAACGTGGGAAGTGGCACAATAGGCCCGGCTCTCAGTTACTCTAGGGCCCCTCGAGGCCACTCTGTCAAAGTAAAGGAGCCGTATAATGGGTGAAAACAGACCACCCCCCATCCCCGCTGTGCTGAAGGCCTCCCTGGTTCTCACAGAGCTGCAACAAAGGCTCCCAGCCTGGGTGCAGACAGATCCATGCGAGTGGAACTAGACCTAGTGCACTAAAAATAGCAGTGTGCACGGCTTGGGCAGCAGCTCGGGATCTCATGCCAAGCCAGCCCCCTAGGTCCGAGTTTGCCTGGCGAGCTCGAGTCAGCAGTGGATTTGTAAGGTCCAGACTGCTATTGTTTGTGCACTTGCTCAAGCCCCACTAGGATGGGTCTGCTGTAGTGCAGACGTACCCAGAGAGTTAAAGCAGCCTCGGGGCTGCTCTAACCTACACTGGGAGCCAGGTAGGCCCCTGCGCGGTCCCAGAATACAGGGAGTTCAAAAGCATTTTTAAAGCCACCTTCCCCTCTTCCCTCAGTCCCTACCCAAATGCAGGAACTGAGTCTCATGCCAGATATATTTAGAAGATATTTATATCTCAGCCGTACAGATAACAGTGTGAATAGGGTCAGTGATAATATGCTAGGGGTTCCCCCACCCTTCAGTTCTATTGGCTCCAGATGTCCCTTCAATCCTTTCCCCCCCTCCTTTCTGTTATTTACTTACCCCTCTCTCCAGGGCCCAAAATGGTTGGAGGGGAGTTAGCGAGTCCTCCCTCCTGAGAGGAGCGCTAATCCAATCCCAGATTTGCGGCAGCCCTTTCCGTGGACACTGCAGGAGATGTCCAGTGGGTGGGGAGAGGTGATGAAACCACTGGTCGTGCCTTGAGAGCTACAGGATCATTATGAACGTACTGAGCCAGATTCTGATTTCTGTTACACTGGTGAGTGTCTTTAAAGGGAGGAATTCAGAAAACTTAGACCAGGCTAGTTTAGGCCAGACTCTACCCTCTATATCTTTCTTTTCTCTAATTCTTTTTATCAGCCCAATTATCCACAGTTTGTGCTTTTTGCCCCCTGCTCCCTGTTTACTGGATAACCTCTAATAATTCTCTTTTCTGGCCTTATTTGTTCTGAATATTGGGTCACTCCACTGCATTGGGAAGGGGGTGGGGAAGAGAGAGAGAGAGATTTTCACAGTAACTGATTAAATATCTGAACAGGTCAATTCAGACCTTGACAAGCACCCAACCGATAAACCTGCAGGTACCAAAACTTATCAGAGGAAATATAGCTTGCCGTTTTTCTAACCCAATTGATTGGACTTTTATCTAAAATAACAGACATTATAAGATAGGCAAAAGCTTGAGATAAGGAACAAAATCGAGTAGTCTTGAATCAGATCCGATTGCAGGCAGGTTCAAACTTCCACACCTGCCCTGGCTGGATCAATGAAAGTTTCTTGGCATTGTCCTCTCTGGTTTTGAAACGCTGCTCGAGTTGTGAACTTTGAGACTCCAGCGTTTATTCTGCGATTATAATTAACCTGCTCCCCTGGCACTATCGATTAGACCTGAATGGAGGTGACAAAGTTTGACTGGATGTTTCAGAAATGTAAATGGTTGGGGGGCGACTGAAAGAGAAGGAGGAGGAGCATGGTCCCCGCTTGGGCAAAACACATCACTGACTCGTTCAGCAGGGGGAAGATGACTGAGAACAGGGTATGCAACTGGACTGCTCTGCTAATTGCTACAGAGGAATGGAATGAATTTGACATTAATGTGGGGTCATAATTTTGTGAATCACAGAAAGGTTTAAGGCCAGATCCTCAGTTGCTATTCATCAGCGTAGCCACCCCTGGATCCTCCACAGGTATAAAACTTCATAGCTTCATGAGCAGGAGTTGCTCTGGCAACAGGCAAATCAGGCAGCTGGCTATGGTGGCAGATTCTGCCCTCGGGGGCAGCAGGGCCAAACCTGAGTGACAGTGACGTTGCAGCCCCGTGTGCTACGTCACACCTACCCACACTCAGATTTGGCCAGGCCACCAGACTGGGCACCCGATTATCTTGAGCGGCCTCCATCCATTGGATCCTCCTGTGGTGCAATAACTCCACTAGTAAGGGTGCCCTGAAATGGGTGGAGCAAAGTCAGCTCACTGCATCTGGAAAGCCTTTTAAAATACAAGCCAGTGCAAGGGCCGAATGCTGAGCACCAGGGCCAGGCCCACAGAGAAGGACTCTGCTCTGTGCATCGGTTTGATGGAGGAAACGCTCAGCACAAACCAACCTGGGTATCTGTGCACCCAGGCTGCAGCAGCTGGTGTAGGGCATAGAGAAAAGAAGACACGCAGGTCAGCAGTGAGCATCCCCAAAACATCCACAATACTTCCAGTGCAGAGGAAGCCTCTACCCAACAGCAGAGAGCTGGGGGCAGAACCAGTCCCCTTGCGTGGTAGAAACCCAACATTTAGCAACATTACACGCCCTTGGTCTCACGGTTTGGGGCTGGCTTCACAGAGTGTTTTTATACAATGTCCAGCATTGCCAGCCCTGAATATTCAAAAATCACGAGCCTGCTCGCCCCCCCAGAATCATGAGATTGGCTTAAAAGTCATGAGATTTAAAGTAATAAAATAACCATTGGGCTCTTTTTAATTTGCCTATTGAGTTTAGAGGACTTAGGGCTCACATTTTCAAGCTTTCCTCCACAGCCAGGAGGGCTAGAAACTGACTATTATTTTTTCCCAATGAAAGCTTGGAGATTTCTCACACAATAACATGACTCCAGGAGTTGGGGCTTTCAGAAACACCACCAAATCTCACAAGAGTTGGAAACGCTGTGGGCTGGAAAATGAAGATGCAGTCAAGGGGGAGATGCTGAGGAGCTGGAGATATGTAGAGACTGTTTTAGAAGGCAGGCGCTGCACAAAAGAAGGGCTATGCTCTGGGAGTAAAAAGAATGATAGAAGATAATGATACTGTCTCATTGCATCTTTTCACTCCCCCATTGGCTTGTCTGTCTGTCTTCATCTGTTGTCGCTTGTCTTGTACTTAGATTGTAAGCTCTTTGGGGCAGGGACCATCTTTTTGCTCTGTGTTTGTACAGCGCCTAACACAGTGGGATCCTGGTCAATGACTGGGATTCCTAGGTGCTACCACAAAATACATACTACCATCACTATTAATAAACATTAATAATAAGATGTATCAGAGAAGAGGTTGGTGCCAGACAAATGGAAGGGGGAGAGGGATGACGTAAAAGAACGACCGATTGCTTCTCATGAGCAGTTGAATGATCTCTCCTAAAGTGCTTCAAGGGTTACATTAGCCTCTAATTATTGAGGGTTAGGAGGAAAGATTCCCTTGGGGAAGCTGATGCTGTTGCATCATCCTCTGAAACATCTGGTACCGGTGCCAGTAGTGGAGACAGGATATTGGACCCCAGCTCTGATCCTGTCTGGCCATTGCTATCTTCCTGTGTAAAGAGGGATCCTTAACTTTTCCTTTCTGTAAAAGATTTTCTAACAAACAGACTTACTTCCCCACCCCCACAAAGAGTTACGCAGATCCACTTTGCTCCAATAAGGGGAGGGAACATCCTGATAGAATTTTGTTTATATGCCACCAAAACATCAAACCCCTATATGCTGCAATTGACAAACTTGATGACCCCTTGCTAGAAATTAACGACTGTTCCATTGACTTCAGTCTCAGAATTTGTGTGCTGAGAGTCAGCTAAGTCAAGGGAAGTTTAGGTCTCCTTTTCATTTTGCAGTGGATTGTTTTCCTCTGTGTCCCTGTTCCCCACCACCACCACCACCACCTTTACTGTGAAAGCCTCTTATATGGCCCTGATCCTGCTTCTATTCCTGCCCATAGCAAACTTCACTTTGATTTCAATGGGAACAGGTTCATCTCAGAGTGAACCTGGATAGATTTTCTTTTAACACAGACCTCTGCTTAGACTTTTGTGAGTAGATCAGGCCTATGTGAATTAGCACAGAACTACGCTGCAGGGTCATACACCTTTAAAAAACTCAGTGCAAATTTCTGCAGAACACGTCTTCAATGCCCTCAGACACCGCCTAAAATATCACTTTAAAAACAAAGAATTGTTACGTTCAGAAGACTGAAATTTTCAAGTGGCTCAGGGCACTGGATGCCCAGCTTTGAAAATCTCAGCCTAAATCTCTATTGGAGTGTGCTCCCATTAAAAGCCTGGGTGTCTGTGTTTTCTGCATGAGGAATTCCAACACTGCCACACTGTATTTAAAAGAATAATAACAACAACAACAGAAAGAACCCCTGTTTCAAAATATAAGATACAAAGGAATTGTCAGAGGTTCAGTAAAGCAGTTCTGTTTCAGGAATGTCTCCTCTAAAGGCCAGATCCTCCTAACATGACTTGCAAGTAATTCCCGCTGACTTCAGCGGACCAAACGAGTCCTTGAAGTGCTGTTCCATTGCATGTAAACGCCCGATTCGCTTTTGTTCCACTGCACTGAGCTGCCAAAATTTTCCATGATGTCGCTGCACAAATGGAAGTCGCGGTGCAGCTTCTAGTGGCAGCAGCACCAGGAATTTCCAGGGGTATTTAATAGTAATTGCCCCTATTTCTGAGAAGTCCGTGCACGATCTAACCATTTTTAGAACACATTTCTTCTTCTTTTTTTTTTTTTTTTATAAAAGATGCTAATTAAAAGTGATCGCAGATAATTATTTTTAATCTGTCATTTGAGGATGGACAAATTTACGGCTACCAGCAGCCACACTGACCTAGCATTCGATAAATATTCGCTTACAGAAAGTGTAGCGTCAGTTTCATTATGCTGGGAATAATATGCTTAACGCTTAATGGCTTGTTGTCGGGCAGCTTAGTTCCAAAATGTACATTTTCTACATACAAAAGACCAGGCACAACCTATGATTAAATATTTTTTCATGATTTAAAAAAAAAAATCATCATTTGAGATGCACGTTTTTGTATGAATGTCTTAAAATTCCACAATTTAAGTTGACTTTTATTTGTCAGTACTTCAGTCAAAACATTTTCTTTGTTCTTTAAGCACACAAAAGGCACACACACTTCCCTGCAAGACACTAACTGGATGAAACTGACTCTGAGTATCAAGTGAAACCAACTAGTCTAGCAGCACAGTGTCCTATTCTCACTGCACCCCACCCTCCATCCAATTTCACTGTGTGCACAAAGAACATGGATCCCTAATTTTGTTTTTAAAAAGGATGAGGGATGGAAAAAACAAGCCCTGTCCCACACACTCCCTTCAACCTTCCAGTGCCCAAACATAGTATGTAAAATGTCCAAAAATCCAAAATGAGGGACGCAAAAAAATGTATTCCTGGAGGACACTCACTGTGCTGTGAGCTTCTTTCCTTCAGTGCAAATACCACTCTAACCTCAGTGAAATAATCCTACTTTTCTCATATAACAGTCTCAGCAACAAAACTGAAGAGGACACTAGATTTATGTGGAATGCAAGGAACTTTAGGATTAAATTAGGTGACGTCCCACAAAATGAATGATTGTCCCACTGTCCTTTGCAGGCAAAGCTCTTCTTGAAGTCAGTGGGAATTTTGCTTGCATGAAGACGGCAGGATTATTTCACCCTAAGGTCCCAATTCTGCATAGGTGCAAGGCTTTGTGCTAACAAATCCAATTACTCACATTGGAGCCTGTTAGGATTTTTATTTAGTTTCTTCCATTTGAACCATGTATTAATTTAATGCATTTACTCTCTTCGGTTTGAAACATTTCTATTTATACTGTATCTAGCAAAACGCGGTCCTAACCTGGACCAGGACCGGTGAATACTACCGTAATTATATTCTTAGTCTTACAGACAGTGATTTTTTTTTTAATCTGTCATTTTCATCTGAATTGGTGTCCCCTTAAAAAGGTTCTGAATTTTACAGCGATCAACCTTTAAAATGTTTTGCCCAACCCTAGAATAGAATGGTATCCATTCTAATGGCCAAACTGCGGCCCTTGCTACCCGTTGTTACTTAGGCTTGGTCTACACTTAAAACTGAAAACCTCACATCCCCTAGCTATGATGGCAAAATCCCCAGTGCAGACGCAGCGAAGTCAGCCGAAGAGTGCTTCAGATGGCATCGCTAACTTCATTCAAAGAGGTGGTATTCCTATTGTGACATGAAAACTCCTGCTGGTGCACTAGCGGGCTATGCCGATATTGTCTCTGTCGTGTAGACATAGCTTTACTCTCGTGAGATGCATTTGTATAGGAAATATTCACCCACATGCAGCAGGGCTCAGCCACCTGGCCCCAAGTCAGCTAAGTTACCTTCGTCCTAGTGAAGATGCACCCAAAATGTTGGGCGATGACTATCGAACCAGCGGCATCTAACTATCTTTGAATGACTGAAGGGCTCAAAAGTGCAAAGTCCGATCCTGCAGGCCTCGTTTGGACAAACAGTCCTGTTTATTTCAGGCAAAATCCTGGCCCCATTGCAGTCCCTTGGACTTCAACAGAGCCAGGATTCCCCCGTCATTGGGAGTGCACTAGGAATATAGGCTCAGGACCTGGCCACTTTCTTTGGTGAATGGCCTTCAACTAACAATAGCTCATTCACAGAATTTTACCCTCTTTTTCCCAAAAAGATGGGGAAAAATTATCAAAATATGGACAGCTTTACGTCATAATGATCATTTTTAAAGGCCTCTCGATATGATTGTAATAAAGTAATCAATAAAAAGACGTATCTAGAAAGAGCTAATTTTATCTTTTAAACTAAGGTACTAGATTTAATGCACTTCACCCTTTATCTTAAGATTTTATTGGTTTACACAAACAACTGATTACAACTGGTAATGTATGTATGATATGTTATGAGGTAGTGGTTTTATGCAACATTTTTCTCTTAATAAATAATAACAAATTCATTATTGACTTATTTAAAGTTTGTAACAAACCACTGTTTGGGGGATTTTTGGGACGAAAGAATATTAATATATCTGGGCCAAATCCTTCTCCCCCTCTACCTACTTCTGTCCGTATTAGGCTCAGTTCATGGGTCCGTTGCACCAGATTTACAACAGCGCACCTCCACTGAAGGCAATGCAGCCTCGCCAGCACTTAAACTAGTACACCGAAGCAATGAAGCGGGCCCATTGACACCAGCGAGAGTTTGTTCTTTGATTTCAGTGGGACCAGGATTGTGACCTGGAAGTGCATAATCAATTACTCACATAAGCAGTCCCAATGAGAGCTTGTCCGGGAGGGGTAGGGACGTGAGTGAGGGTTGCAGGACAGAGTTTTAATTTTGGAAAATGAGGGTTGGAAACCGTGTATTACGTACACAGCACAGATAAATGCATCTATAGATGCACAAAGGCCAAGCCCATGGAAATCAATTGGAGCTGAGGGTGCTCCACACTACGTTGCAAGATCGGGACCATAGTGTATTTCAACTATATTTCCTTTTTCCACTCTCTGTATTGTAAGTTAGTCAGTCAGTTTCCTCACACTGAGCTGGGGTTCTTAAAGTTCAGCCCCGGACACAGCAGACACCTCTGTAGAAGGGATGTGTATTGCACTACAGGACTTTCAGTGGCAAAAGATGGTAACAAATGCTGGTGAGTCACATGGAAGCCACCCAGGGGATGCTGCAGGGTAAATATTTTAGCATCCCTGCTGAAAAGCTTAGGATCTGGTTCAAAATCACAAAGAGCAGCAGCAGAGAAGACCTTTTCCTACAAAGCTGTATTTCTGCCCAGGGCTTTGATCTTTCCAGATGCTGCTGCTGTGCTGAAAATCTGCCCTCTCAGACAAACTCCCTTCCCAGACTTCTGCTTTGGTTTGCAGTGAAAAGAACATAAATGTTCCCTCCAGCGGACAAATCGTGCCAGATTTTGGCCCTGTAACGCCTGAAGGCAATCAACGAGTCAAATTCCCCCCACAGTTACACTGGAGCAACTTCATTGATTTCAAAGGAATTGCATCAGTGTAAATGAGAGGAAAAACTGGCTCCATAAGGATGTAGACAAGGGTAAAGATTTGGCCCATGGTCCATATTTTTAAACAACCATTGCACGGCACATTACATAGATCTGAGACCTTCCAAGCCCTGTTCCTCCCTTTCCCAGCCTGGATCTTAGGCCTGACTGCTGTAGATGTCTCTCTCATTTTAAATGATGTGGATTCCTCCAACCCAATTCACAGCCCTTTTCCCTAGCTCTGAGCTTGCCGGTCGCGAGGCCTTGCTAATTTCGGAGTCTGCTGAGGAGAGAACAGCAGCAGAAGCTCAAAAAGAGGAGATGGCCTTTTGGCTTTGACAGGGCTTTGAAAGCAGACTTAAAAGTGGGCTCTTTTCACGCACCATTAAATCAGGAATTCATTAAAGCGTCCTCAAACCAAAGGCTTGGATCAAGTTCATGGCCATGTTGGATGGGCCTGATTCTCCCTCTTTGGGCTATAAGAACACTTACTGCCATGAAAGCTGCTGGTATCCTGTGAATTAGGCACTTTGGGGTCATGTTGGGTAACAGTTTCAAAAATGCCCATCCAACTAGGATCCTAAGCCACTAATTTTTACCAAGCCTGTCCTTGATTTTTACACCCAACTTCCCACTGTTCAGCTTTAAAATCAATCCTACAGTATAGGCGCCTTATTTTTGGTCTCACGTTGTATTGTAATGTAATAAAACCTGATCCATTACTCCCCTCCCAAACTGTAACGGAAATGATGTGCAAGTCTATGCAGGGTTAAGCCCATAGAGGGCTGGTGTTTGTTTTACTCTGTGGCACACTTGTGTAGCTTCTTGTTAATAAATAAATAAAGTATTCATATTCTGCCAGCACCTAATGACCCAAATGAGGTTCGGGGCTCTGCTGTGCTAGGCACTGTGAAAACCCAGAGCAGAACCCAGTCTTCCTGCTAAAGTCTATTATTGAATTGTGTGCATCTCATTCTTGTTATTTACAACTCAGCACGATTTTATCTCCTTTCACATGACAAAGTTAGTTTTTCCCTCCGTATGTGCCTATCACATTGATTTCCTGCAATAATTTCCTTTCTTTCACCGGGACTTTCTAACTAACCGAGTGGGTTGCAGCCCACGAAAGCTTATGCCTGCAGAAATTTGTTAGTCTTTAAAGTGCTACAGGACTCTCGTTGTTTTTGCTGTTCCCCTCTTGTAATGAATCTCTCTCTTTACTTGTTAACTGCCTTCCTACAACTTTTCCACATTTCATACCAACACCTAGAAAAGTACAGTCACTGCAAAGTATCCCCTTAGGTTAGAAAAGCCACCCAGCTGGAAATGATCCTTGTTACCATTTAAATACTAAGGACTAAGTCCTGCAGGCAAAACTCCCATGGAATCCAGTGGGAATTCATCTTGAGCAAAGATGCAGGTTTGCACCCTAAATGGTTGGATTGAGGGGTTATATTTCAAGCAATCATTGTTGAACTTCACATTTTAAATATAATTTAAAATTTTCATACCCAGCTCTGATACATATTTTAAAGGGGGTTTTTTAACATAAAAAGTAACTTTTATTAACTACTTTTTTTTTTTTTACTCATTTGGGCCCCAATCCTGCAATCAGATCCACCCTAGCAGACCCCCGTGTAAACAGTGCCTTTGTGGCACTACATAGCAAGGTGGTCTACTGGCACAGATAAATTTGTTGAATTGGAGCCTTCGTCTTGAACTTAAAATCATACCCAGCCGTACTTTCCTGTAGCATTTAATGTAAAGATCATTGATGGTTGGTGGGTGGGTTGGACAATATATTTGGTACTGTACAAAGGCACAAAAACCGATTCTAAGAGCTTAGAATCAAAGCTTGTGACCTAGGAACCCTAACAAGTGTGGCGTTACTGCTCGGGATACCTGCTTTGAAGTCACTGGAACTACTCATGAAAATAGGTTCTCTGCTTTGATAGTAAGTAGTAAGGATTGGGTCCTGAAAGACAGCTGCATAGAAGAAAGATGGGCTGGAAAATGCAGAGAGGGGAATAATTTTGAGAGGCTTCAGCTATTCTTTGGTTTGGTTTTGTTGCGGTATTTAAAATCATTAGTATCAATTCGCTGCTTGTGGGCACTGGGGAAGAAATGGGTTTTTTTTCAGGAGCAGTCGAAAAGATTATCAAAATATTAGCAAAGAGATGTCTTTCTTGCCAATATTCAGCGACTCTTGGTTTTGCTGGCCCTCTTGACATGCACATCTTAACAACACTGTCTGATAACACGCCAGGCTGCTGCAAACTTGGTCATTAAAATAACAGCTGGCAATTTTTAAACGCCTTTGTATCGATAGCAAAAAAGCTCAAAGAGTTGTCCAGTCCCTGAGCAATAACTACCTTTATGTGTGCAAAGTTTTTGAAAATGGTAATACACCATTGTACAAATTCACACTACACGAAGAGGAAAATTTATGCTAAACACTATGATCTATGGGCACCTGGTGCATGGATTCCAACCATTTTCCTAGGGCTGTGTTTTATTTTTAAACTGCACCACTCCAGCAAAACTCTCAGCTGAGGTTAAACTAAATGGGGAGGTGGAGAGAACATGGAAAGCAAACAGGATTTAGAGATGAGAAGCTTGGGATGTTGCAGGCGACTCACTTATTTATTAGTACCTCCCCAAAATAAAACAAAGATGCTACATTTTCCGCCTCTTAGGCCGATTTTTAAAAACCTGTGCGCTTGACCCTAAACCAGCCTTTAGGCGCCTAAAGAAAAGTGATCAGGCGTCCCCCAGGTTTTCAAAGGCTGGGGCCTAAAGTTAGTCTCCTAAATCTACATTAGGCACCTCAATAAGTGGTCTCCTTTTCAAAAGCGCTCAGTCCCCTCCGCTCACATACAAGCCAATGGAAGCCAGCGGGGTGCTCACCACCTTCCACTTACTGAGAAGAGTAAATATGAAAATAGCAACTCTTTTTATCCTCCCCTGCCTCATCTTCCTTCAGTGGACCCTCTCCTTCCACTCTTCTTTCCCTTCCGCTTATCCCCTCCCAACTCTCCCTCCACCCCCCTTAAAAAAAAATCATTAGCTGGATATTGCTCACTCTGCTTGTGACCCATTCCCCCCACTCTGGGTCTGTCTCTTCTACCCACACCCCCCGGGGGCAGGCGCGGGGTTTCCCCCTGCCTATGTACACCCCCTAGACCAAGAGGGCCCAGGTTGCTGTGGGTGAACCCTGACTCTCCCCCCAAAGCAGGACTGGTAAGAAGACCGAAGAACACCCCGAGACGCCCGCGTTTTAGCCGCCAGCTGCTCGGGAAGACTTTTGCGCGGCGTCTCCGTTTCCCCGCTCGTTCGGAGCGAGCCGGGCGCGGCCCCGGCGGCGTGTCCCGCCGCGGGCGCCCCTTTCCCCGCAGCATCTCCGCTCCCCGCAGCGAGCCACTCACCGAGGCTGGCGTGGCGCGCCCCGCCGGCGCTGCCCCGGCCGGGCAGGCAGTGCAGCGCGGGGCCGTCGAAGGGCGCGGCGCTCCAGGCGGGGCCCATCTCCGGGCTCACGTAGGCGGGGTAGGGGCCGGGGTAGGAGCCGCCGAAGCCGCGGCCGTAGGGCTCCCGCGCGTTGGCCGGCAGGCTCATGCCGTACGGGGCGGCCTCGCGGGCGGCGCCGGCGGGGAGCGGGGCGCCGGGCGAGAAGGAGAAGCGGGGCGAGGCGGGCGGGTTGTAGGCGGCGGGCTCGGCGCCGGGCTGCGTCCACACGGAGTGGCTGGGGGCCGGGCTGGCCTGCTGGGAGGAGCCGCCGCCCTGGAGGTAGGGCAGGGTGGGCAGCATGGAGCCCACGCGGCTGGGGGGCACGTAGACCGGGGAGGCGCCCGCCGCCCCGTGCATGAAGCCCGCGGTCCCCTCGTAGGCGGGGGGGCCGTGGTTGGCGGCCAGGCTCTGGTACATCTTGCCCCCCCCCCAACGATCCGGGGGGGCCGGTTACAAAGCTGTCTCCAGTTTCACTGCGAAGTTCCCGGGGGGACCCGGTGCCTGGCGATCGCCGCCTTGCAGTGCTCAAAGGCCAGCCCTCTTGGGGGGGGGGGAGCCGCCTTCCTGGCCCCTCTGCTCCTCCCGTCTGTCTGTCTGTCTGTCCTCCGCAGGAGCCGGCTCCGGCGCGTCAGCGTCTTCTCCTCCCCGCCCTGGGCTCCATCCGTCAAGCCGAGAACCACCCTGGGGCTGGGGAGTTTAAATCTGGGAGTCTCCTCCCCTTCTGCCGCGGCTCGGCTGCCCACACCTGGCAGGGAGAAAGCACAGCGTGGAAGAGGCTGGTTAGACGGGGGGTGGGGGGGGACAGGCCCTCAGACCCCTGCCCTGCGTGGAGCCAGCGGAGATAAGGAGGTTAGAGAGAGCTGGGGGTGGAGGGGGGTCATTGAGGGAAGGTGAGAGACGGAACATTCCCCGAGGCTCCTCCAGGAGCCCCTGGAGAAAAAACCTTTGTCCTCAGGTACAACTGGTCCTATTGTGGTGTTAATGTCTCAGGGCCCGGTGTTTGATCTGAAATCACATCAGGGCTGATTGCAGGCGACCACGAGTCTGAAGCTGTAAAGGGTGAAATTAAATTAAGCATACAATGGAGGGGATCACACAGAGATAGTGAGACATGAACACACACAGAGAGAGACACATGCGCACACACACACACAGACAGAGAGACGCATGCACACACAGACACACAAACAGGGACACATACACAGAGACACACATGCACACACACACAGATGCACACACAGTCCTAGAGATAGACGCACACACAGAGAGAGAAACACACAGGCACATATTCAGAGATAGACGCACGCACACACAGAGACACAAACAGGGACACACATCCACAGAGATACAGAGACACACGCACACACATACAGGGACACATGCATCCCCAGGACACACATACCAGACATGCACATACAGACACATCTCCATACACGTACAGACGTACATGCATACAGACTAACACACGTGCACACGCGTGCATACCCAGACACACGCAGGAACACACGCCCAAGGAGCAATGCAAAAGCGCGTCGGTGTCCAAGAGACGGCGGAAATCAGCGAGCGGGAGAGGGGAGACGAAGTGGGAGAGAACTGCTTCTGTCTAACTGCAAATGAGCCGGGTGGGCTGCCAAGTTCATCCGTGGTCACAACAAAAAATGGTCCTTACCGACACCGCAACGTCGCTTCTAAAGCCTCGCTTAATAGGGAGCGCTGCACAAGAACGTGAAAAAGGATCGCGATTAAGGGCTCTTTCTTTCTTCCTTTTTAAAATTGTGTTCGTTTATTTTGTATTTATTCCGAGGCGGGCACTAGGAAAGGGCCCGATCCTCCCACAGCGCTGCCACTCAGGCTCTTTGGAAGATTGACCTAAGAGCTCATCCGCTGCAGAAACGATTTCTAAGGAATAAAGCCCGCGTAGGTTTTCCATAGCTTAACTAGGCTTTGGATCGGGCCAGGAGATGTTACCACCCAAATCAGCTAGGCGTTCTGATCAGGGATGGCTCGAAAGAAATATATTTTAATCGCTCTGTGTGTGGAGATCTCGAGTCATTTCAACGTTTGCAGAGCTCGCCAGCCCTCGAGCAAACGAAAGCTATTGTGCCCCAACTCCCCCCTTCGGATCTTGAAGCAAAAAAATAAAATGAAAGCGTAACGCCAGCGCTGCTTGGGTTTAGAGATAAAAATAGAGTTTAAAAATAACTCTCGGCACCGCCAAAAAGCCATAGAGCTGACCATTATATACTCCAGCCTCATTTACAGTCATTAAAGGAATGGATCACTTGTATTAAGCATATTAATTGTTCTGCTGTTAAGGGCAGATTTGTTGAGAATTGGATTGCGTGAAATGGCATACATGTATTGGATTGCTACAGTTTCCTATTTAAAAGACTTGGCGAAAATATTACAGGGTTGTTGGGGTATTTTTTTTTTAAGTAACATAGTACTTTGAGAAAAAATAACTGGGAGAAAATCATACCCGATGGATGATATTTCTGAAAATGAATTCAAACTGCAGAGATTTCTTTCAGGAAGTTCCTAATATTCTGTTCATCCTTATTCTGCTGAGCAAAGGAGAACTTGGACACTGGATGAACTTGTCTGGCCTTTACAAATACACAATCAGAAAGAGTTAATGTTTTGGGGAAGGGGGTGTCGATAAATAAATGTCAGGCATATGGAAAAATACATTCGATTACATACATGAATACATTGGAAGCCTATGAAAAGCCATTAAGTCTTTCTTTCCCCATTTTTCTTATAGACAGGAAAAAGAATCTGAATTTAGTTTTCATATGTTGTTAGTTATTTGAAACATAGTTTAAAAGAAGATCAAGAATTCGTTTTGGAGGCAAAGTCTGGTGGGAACATTAAGCAGGGCAGTTTATTCTTTCCCTGAGATAGTGGTGGATCCAATTATATGAAAATGGATCTTTAGAGATGGAATGTTGATCGATATTTTTGTCTGTAATTTACTTTAACCTCTGGGGGGGTCATCTTTTCCTGTTTGTGATTAAAGCGATAGGCACAAACAATACCAGAGAAGCCTAGGAGTTTGCTAATCTAAATAGAAAGTGAAATATTCTTAAAGAGATTACAGAGTGTATCCAAAAGAATAATAAAATGCTAGGTCTCTGTCTGATGTTTCCTTGCCTTCTTACTTCTGTTGAGGTTCTGGAGAATATCCTACACGCCGAGAGGGCTAAAAATGGATTTAGGGAAAGGGGAACAGTTCTTTGAGATTATTTAAATTTGACAAACAAGGTCACTCACCCTCCCCCACCCCCAACGACTCCCTGTACCTCACAAGTAGTGAATGTAGAATCAAAAGAGATAAGTCCCAGATAAGGGCAGATAACCAGCAAGACAGAGAGAGAGACAAGGGAGATGAAACAGGAGAGGAGATGCTCTTTTTTTTTTTTGGAAACCGTAAGGATGGGGCATGAATGTGGAGAACGGGGGCTTGTCCACATGTCCAGCCCCAATCGGCCTTTATCCAGATCCTTCCACTCCATGGATCTTTGCTCCCTCCCAAATGTCAGAAACCAACAAGACGAGGGGGGAAAATCCATCTGTGGGCTCTGACAGTTTCCATGCCAGGGCCAGAGAGGCAGGAGCAGAAATGGATCCACAGCAGGAAAAAGGAGCGGAAGGAGGGGAGCGATTTTCACCCCGTTTGTAATAGTTTGAAACCCCCTAACCAACGCTAAGAGAAAGGGTGGCTCTGGATTTACACGCGCACGCACACACATACGCGGCTAAGGGCACAGAGGAAGTCAGAGAGGCGATCCCTGCGGATCGGGGTCCCTGGAGCTACCAGGAGCAAGCAGATCCGACATTTTACTGCGAACCATCCCGTAAAGGTCACCAGAAAAGCTCTACTCACCTTTGGGGATGTTGGAGGGACAGGACGCGCACTGGGGCTAGCTTGAGCTGCGCGCCTTGGATCCTGGCCTGGCGGCCCCTTCGCGTAGATTTGCAGGTCTAACTCCCTGGGACTGGGAAACGGGTCTTTCCCCCTCCCCCTGCCGGCTCACACAGCCCAGAGCTGCCCAGCTGCCAGCCTTTCCTTGCTCTCCCTTTCTCCACTCTTCTCCTCTCCCACTTGGTGACTGGTTTCCCCACATCACGTGGCGGGGAGGCAATATCTATTGCACCATCAGCCGGCGCCAGGCTTCATTCCTGTTTAAAAAAAAAACCCCACCGCAGCCAAAGTCCAGCAGCAGACTCTCTCCCTGGCAGCTCCACTCAGCAGGGGAAGGGGTTTGCAGCTGGAGCCAGTTTATTATGACCCCCCCCCCGCCACCGCCCATCCCACCTAAAAGAAGACCTGATCCTGTATGACACTTCTCGGAGTTGCCCTCTCCACGACCCAGTTTGTGCTGGCTCCCCGCGACTCTTTGCAACCTGGGGCTGACTGGTGTTAGAAAGATCTCAGCCAGGGGACAGGGGACCCAGGATCCAGACACGAGATTTGGGGCGAGGGTTCTGGGAAAGGGGGAGAAGAGGGCAGGAAAACACCGACCCTGCTTCCCTTTTCCCTCCTGTATCAATTCCCCCTTCTCGCCCAAACACAGCTCCTTTCATTTGCTTATGTCGTCTAGTATTTATTCCCATTTCCCATGGCATTTACAGTCCTAGGGCCCTGATCCCTGAAGTCACACTCCCATTGGCCCCAGGTGGTCTTCTCATCAGGCCCCTAGGGAAGAGAAGCTTTCCCTTTAGGACCAGTAAATCAATACATGAACCCAAAGGGAGATATTTCCAAAGGGTGACATTTCTCCGAGCAAGAGCAGAGACGTTTCCAGATCTAAGCATGGCTCGGGGGCAATGAGAAGAGGTTTGTAGTGTCAGCGCACGAGCTGGGGCCACCCTCCCTCCTAATAACTGCTCTCCAAATAAAACTTTTCCCCCTGACCCAATCATATCCCCAGGCCCCCTGAGTGACAAACACACAGCCCTACGTGCGCCCCTGGGCACATATGAAATGGCTGGGTGGCTCCATGTCAGTCTCTCGGGCAGGTCTAAAGGTTAATAGGGCAATAATAGAGCAATCTCGTTACATAAAAATAACCATCTATTACCACGTAGCCTTCGGATTGAGATAACAGCAGCCCTAGATGCTGGCTCAAGTGGGCCTGGGAGCTGATGCGTTTTATTATGTCCAATACATGAAAGCGTCGCTATTTGAAAGCCAAGACGGGGCCACATAAGACTACGTCTACATTAGCGATGAAAGGATTCCCCAGGCCATCGCATATCTCTGCCTGCGTCCACTTGAGACCTCACATTCCTTTTTCGTTCCCAACAAAGCGCTCGCAGCCCGGCAGGACCTCCGATTGCCACTGTAGCCGGGGTCTGGCGAACAAGCAACCCGGACAAGCCCCCTCCGTTTGCGGGGAAGGCTGCGGGTTTTCTTGTGGCATCTGAGGTTTGTCACGGGCGAAACGCGTGCCAGCCCTTCGAGATAAACAGGTCCGATTGAGAAACGTGCGCTGCGGGGAGAGAGCCGCCGAAGACGGGTCCAGCCGTCGGCTGGAATAAAGCGCAAGAAAAGACCTGTTGATTTCGGGAGAAGTTATTAAACGGTTGAAGTGGCGGGTGTTATTTTCTAGCTCATAAAGGTAATTGACTAGATTCGCACAAATAGCCTCCGTGTAGCCCTGGCGTGGTTTCTAATCCCCGTGCGAGTGAAAACGAAGCAGGAAGTTTAGACTGCTGCTTTCTTTGTTTCTTTCTCTAAAACGCAGCCCGGTTTTTTCTCTGGGCTCGTGTTCTCGATTAGCTTTGTAATTTTGACGAAGTGCAAATGTCTGTCTTTCTTTTTCTCTCCCCCCCCCCTTTAAGCGTCCAAAAATACGCGAGCCTATCCAATTTACACCGCTGGGTGCTTTTTAGAAATCAAATCTTGTGTCTAAAGTCTGGAGAACATAAAGTGGGTCCATCTCGGCTCTTCCTCTCCGACGAGCACGGGAAATATTTCCTAAATTGCCAAACAACACACACGCACGTTTGAAAAAGTTCTTGTGACATAACTTGAGACTCGAAGAATGGATGTCATTGCGAAGTACCGATCTTATTTGGACGCTAAGGAAAATAAACGACCATCGCGTCGGCGCTTTCTAAAAATCCAAGAACCACAAACAAATCAATTGCGCCGAAACGGATTAAATTCCAAAGAACGGCGCAAAGAAACTGATTTAAAAAAAAAGTCCCATCGCATTTCAGATTCAAACTAGAAATCTCACTCCGGAGGCATCGGTAACCTTCTCCATTACAACAGAAAACTGGTAACGCGAAGCCTAGCAAGAGACACCTCCGTACTCGGAGATCCTTAGGCCATTGGGCTAATTTGTGATTTAGTTTGTCCAGTTGAAAAATAAAGAGCGTTTTGGTGAAACCCATGTCCGTTTTAACCGCACCACAAACTGCTATTGAAAACCATTGACTTGATTTGCTTTTTTGCTTCTTTTTGTGGGTAATAAATAATTTCTTAAGATTGCAAATGGCAGAGAGTGTGTGATCCATTTACACACACAATCTTCTTCGTATTTAAGAAATTATTTCTAACCCACAAACTGAGTATCCGTATCTATATATCATATCTCTATAATCTATACTCTACTGTACTTTAGATATATCAAATATACTATTATACTATAGTATATATATGTAGTATGTATATATATAATATATTATAGATTATAGATATACCGACATGCATAGAATAAAATTATACACACACACAGACACATAATATGTAAATATATGTATATATACTTGTATATGTGGGTGTACCTATATATATACAATATATATGATCTTCTGTGTATATACATCATATATAAATATACACCATATTTAAACTATACACTGTGCCTGTATAATATAGTATATATATACGTACACACAAACATTATCCACACTGTGTATGTGTGTGTCAAATATATCTGTGCCTATTTCTTTAAGCAGTTGTGGATCCAGATGTAATATATTTCTAAAGAAGACGTATTTGCCTTTTCCGTGTATTTTGCCCCTGTTCTCAGAAACCCAGGCGAGTGTTTTCTTTCTTCACAGTCTGAATGGGACGTGAGCCTATGAAGGCTGATTGAGATTCTGTTTAATACCACTGCGTTCCCTTTTTTCAACAAACGAGTTTGCGGTGGTTGCCAGGAGCAGGGGAAATTTCAAGGACCTGTCTGCATTCAGTTTATCTCCCGACTTGTTCCAGGACTTTCACAAGCTGTCCGCTGCGTGCTCGGGAATATTTCAGACATCATAACCAAAATAAATGTTACCGGTTTGGTGCGCGCCGTTGGATCCGAGCTCTCCGTGAAGGGAAATGTAACGCCCTATAAAACAGCTCGCCCGGTATATCCCTGAAAGCGCTAAATCCGAATCACTGATAATGTGAGCCGTTTTCTCTTGGCAAACTTGGAAAGGGGGCAATCGAGATAGGACTGAATAAAATACTTTGTTGCCTTTCACATTTTTTTGGTAAAGTGCTGACAAATATGATTTATTGCAAATGCCATCTATGAAACGGAGATTAACACGGAAATTACTTTTCTCCGTTGGTTGAATTTGTTTTTGCTACGATCAACGACAAAATGTATTTTCATTCCAAATGAACCTGACTAAACTCTACACGAGTCCGCCACTGCTTTGAGTTTTTGGGGGGGGAGGGAGGAAATATCTTTTTTTGCATTCCTTTTCGGAAGGGCCCAAAAGCAGAAATGAATACAGCACTCAGTGCCTCTTGGAGATAAAGCTTAAGAAAACATTTTTTTTTCATGAGCGCTGGTGAACAATGAACACAATTTTTAGGATCTGGCTGAATGGAAAAAGAAGGTTATTTAGACGTTGTTAACTGCTAGGGCTTTACTGTACGCTGATATGTACAATACCCTAGACATTTCTAGAAAGTCTTTCACTAGAAAGAGATTCCAAAAACAGATCAACAGCCAGGTGCCATGTCAATCCAATGAAAGGGCTGTTAGCAACAAAACGCATTCCGAATTGTGTGTGTCTACATATATACATTATTACACGCATGCAGATTATAGCCTGACATAGGTATGCATGTGTGCATGCAGACGCACATGTTATATACACGCACGACGTGCATCCATGTTATATATTACAGACGCAGGCTCTAGGATATATATGTGTACGTGTAATACAAAGTTATATGCATGCACAGTGTGTATTGCAGATTGCAGACTTGATGCTGAATTCTCTATCGGATCGTAGCATTTCAGGTATTTCACAACAAGCAAATGGGAAGTGCTGCACACCCAAGAGAGAGGGGACAAAATCAAACCTGTGACAAGAAACCCCAGGGTGGTTTTGTTTAAATGATCCTTGAGCATGATCAGTTCTCGCTATTTCCCTGCGGGGAGGATGCTGGCAGCTGCAACGCAGTGCCCTGTCGAGCTACCCAGGTTGCACCAACATATTTAATGACACTCGTCTCGCTTGCAGGGGCGCATAAAATAGAGGGTCCGACCGCGCAAACGTTATCCAAGCAGCTGTCCCCAAGGACAAACGCTGGCTGAGTGACCACTGCGGGATCGGGCCCTTTGGGGAGGCAAAATCCGGACAGTGAAACTTGAGGGCAGGGGAAGGGGCTAGAAAAAGGAGGCAGGAGACTTGTGAACTCCGCTGTAAAAGAAAAATGCAGGAGGAATGAGAGGATCTGAACAACGCGTTCCTGCCACAGGCTTGTGTCTTCGAATCACGCCGCATTGGGCGGAGAGCTGGTTTCTGAAGCAGCCGTTTTGGGTTTAGTGATAAGTTACATTGAGGGCGGAGATGCTGGATGTGCAAATCGGAGCATGGTCTGTCTGTGTGTCTTCCTTCTACCTCTTTATAATGGAATTGACACCGGATTACGGTCCAGTTCGTCACATCTGCAGGTTCTAGTTCCCCACATTAGCCCGAATTTCCCTAATTAACCACGCCGATGAGGTTGGGTGATCTCGTAAAAAATAAGCAGGAAAGCCACAGGCATTAAACCAGAGACTTCCACCTGAAGAATGAAACCGGGGTTGATAGGCACGCCTAGAAACCCAACGGGATGGACAGACGAGAAAGGCAGAATTGGTTTGTGCTAGAGACAAAAGGGCGGGCCCGATCCTGGCCCCAGGGCGGTCAATATGGAAGTGTGTGTATCTGCCTCCGCCGCTTCCCCCCCCCCCCACCCCCTGGGAGGGGAGCGACATCTCTGTGTAGTTGCTCAGGCAAAGAAATGAAGGCCACATGGTTTTCCTTGATTCGGATTCGGGCCCGGCACCTTTAGCTCTTGAGGGCCGGTTCTAAGCCGTGGACAGCCCTGGCGCGTTTCTTTCTGCGTGGGGCTCGGGGGGTCTGCTCCCAGGCTGCCGAAAGGGAAGGCGGTGGGGCCATGGGAAAGAGGGGCCAGGACCTAAAACAGTGAAGTCGGGGGCGGAACCGGGAAAGCCCCAGAGCCGCCTTTGAAGCGCCAGGTCTCAGAGCTTCTCGCCAAAGCACACGGTGCTGCGCTCCAAGCCCCATGGCGCGGCCGGGCGCTCCGCTTCCAGAGGCGGGGATCCCAAGCAAAAGCCTTTCGCGGCCCCCCCCGTCAGCGATCAGTGTAAATAACACAAATAAGGGGGGTCAGTCAATATACCACACCCTGGATCCCAGGCTAGATGGCCGCCCTGGTCCCTTTCGGCCTGTGAATCGAGTGCACAGGAAAGAAAAGGAGACCCTCTGTCTGTCTGTCTGTCTGTCACCCGCACCAAAGTCCCTTGTCCTTTGATCACCGGGAAAACCAGGAGAATGCTCCTTTGCTTAGGGGCTGACCAAGGGGGAGATGGGCGTTAGCGGACCTACAAGGGCAGGAGAAGCTCCTTGGCTCCCCGGGGGAACCCTCCCGCTGCCCATCGGCTGGCCCAGGGCCACCCCCAGGGCCGGCAGCGGGGAAGGTGACCCGGCTCGAGTGGGAGGCAGGGAGAGGGGCTCTGGGAGTTTGCCTTCCCCGCGGGCTGCCTTGGATTGGAACCGCTGGAGACCCCCCCGCCCGCCTTACTTATCGCAGCGTGATGTCACAGCTCCACAGACAAGTTCCTAAACAAATGTCACAGCTGTTTACACGTGGACAACGGTTTTACCCCCCCCCCCAAGTCCCAACTGCAAACACGAGCAAGCTGCGCTCTGCTCCCATTTCTTTCGCTGGGCCCTTTCTTAACCTCGTTTCTTAACCCGCGCCAGGGCTCCCATCAGGCACCAAGTCTCCAGTGTCGAGCTGTGCCCTGTGCAGCGATCTTTGAAGCCATTTCTCACTGCTGACATAGGGTAGGTGGGTCACCAGATACCTTTTAGCTTCATTTATCATTGCCCAGCAGCCCCCATATCTGGGTTCTGCAAACAAGCCCTGGACCTCAGCGAGCAGATGCTGAGCAAGAATGGACAGCGGGTACGGCCTTGGCAAACACTAAGGCCACTGGCCCAGCATCGTGCTATCAAGATTGTGTTATGTGATACATTTTTATGTATAAAAAGAAATAGATAGATTAGACAGATGTATCCATGGATATGCTTCTATGGATGTCTGAGGTCTATCTATATTTAGATGCATATAAATATATATTCATGTAAATATAGACACAGACATCCAGAAGGAAAGTCTATCTATGTTTGTGTTCATGTACATATGTATACAGAGATACAGAGAGAGAAAGAGTGTTACAAATATATTTGATTTGGCCCTACAGAAAATCTTTACAGTAGGATGACTAGCTAGATATCGATACACAATTTATACATCTGCATATCTCTGCCTCCGTTTGAACTATTCCAGCATTATGCATGTATGTAAATGTGAAGACCTTCTAAGGGGAATTCGTTATTTCTTAGCGGATAAAAGAGTACCTGGAATGGTGCAATAGTTTTTTTTCATTCCCACGCCTGGGTTTCATGTCCCAAAGCAGAATTACACTCCATGCTAACTGCCATTGAATATTTGTCCCGCGCTGTACACAAAAAAACCACGCATCCGTTGAGGGTTTCCCCAAGATTTATTGCATTGGGTGGGTCGGATGCAATTTGTATTTTATTTTGCAGAAATAGTTCAAACGGGCTCTACCTAACAGTCCTTTGACGTCGCCCAGAAATATTGAAGAAAGACAACGGGGACCTTGGTATTTGACTCTGGGATGGCTTGGGGTATAAATCAGAAGAGGCGTCCAGCTTCTTTATGGCTATTAAGCCAGAGGAGTGAATAAATGCCACACCAAAAGGGGGTTGGGTACTTTTCACCTGCCCCCCATGTAGACGGGAGAGAGGGCCCTCGTTTTGCACACGACCACGGAATACTGAAGCGGGTAGCCCGAATTAAAGGCTGCGCCCTGCTGGTAAAAAATGCCACCCCCCGGGCGATGCCCAGGCTTCTTTGGCGAGTCATTTGTGCGTGCGTGTTTCCGAGTTTGGGGGCTTCCCATTTTAGCTTTGCAAGATCGAGAGTGGGTGAAGCTTAGCTGCCAGGAGTTTGCATTTCGTTGTCTCTCTCTCTCTCACACACACACAATCTTAGAAACCAATTTATCACCCACAGAAGCTGCGAGGTGGTTTAATAACTGTGTGTGCGATTGTTTGACACACAGATCCGAACTTTTGCAATAACGCCAGCGATCTGGCAACCAGGAAGGCGTTAAACCAAGATTTGCCAGACAGCCAGGGGATTTTGTAATGACGGCTAATATTTGTATGCACTTAATTAGACTAGCAAAAAAGAAATGCTGCCTGTGTTTTTAGGAAAGCCATTAATTACCCCTGGCACACATTCAACACGTTGTGTGTGTGTGTTTATATCCATGGCACACATTCATAAATCCAAACAGAAGACAGATGCTAGCTCGCATTCCTCTGACAGCCCCAGAAAAAACCAGAAGGAAGCACACGCCTCTCGCAGCGCACGCCTGTCCCTGGGAGCGACTGCGCTTGTCTTCCGCCCCTCGGTCCTGGCATCCCTGGCGAATAACGAGATGCCTGCAAATAAAGTCGTCTATTAGCGTAAAAGCGGGGCTGCCATTATTGGAGCAAGGAACATGTGTGTGTGTGTGTCAAAATTCTTATGTGTATGTAAAAATCGTGTGTGTGTGTGCAAAAATTCGTGTGTGGGTGTGTAAAAATGTGTGTGTGCATGTGTGTAAAAATCGTGTGTGTGCAAAAATTCGTGTGTGTGTGTAAAAGTGTGTGTGTGTGCATGAGCTTGTGTGCAAAAATTCATGTGTGTAAACATTTTTGCGTGTGCATCTGTGTGTAAAAATTCATGTGTGTAAATATTCGTGTGTGTGCATGTGCATGTGTGCAAAAATTCATGCGTGTGTGTGCAAAAATTCGTGTGTGTGTAAAAATGTGTGTGTGCGTGTGTGTAAAAATTCATGTGTGTGTAAAAATTCATGTGTGTGTGCATGCGTGTGTGCAAAAATTCATGGCTAAATCCACCCATTTAAAAACCTCCCATGCACCCATTGTGTGTTCCCTTCATAGGTGCGTGCGGGTGCCCAGGCATGTGGAACGCACCCGGATCTCTCCCCTGTACACGGTGCGTGCGCCACGCTGCCTGTCTGCCCTCGAAGTCCTTAAAGCTGCGGATGTCGCCGCATCTCTTACGCACGCACCAGCACCCAGCCGTGGTGCTGCAGTCCAGGCATGGCCCATGTGGGCGGACGGCTCTTTCCCTTCGCAGGCCGGCTGGGGTCCGCGGGGACAAGCTCTGCAGGAGGGAGCCCGCGTGTGATCGCGGGCTGTGGGTGCCCTGCGCTGCGTTGTCCCAGGGGGCGAGGGCTGCCGGCTCGGCTCCACTTGTTGCCCGGGCTCAGACACCCAGGCACAGGGGTCAGGCCCGCTACCTCCCTTCACCCCCCGCACCCCGGCCCGCTCGCGGGGGTGGCACAGTGAGGGGAGGGGACGCAGGGGCAGCCGCGGGGCGCAGGCGGGGAGGAAAGCGGGGCCGGCCAGGCTGCAGGACCGGGCCCCTGGCGCATGGGACCAGTGAGCTCCAGGCTGGCCCACGCAGGGACAGCAGCCCCCCGACTCCTCTGCCCCCTGCCAGGAAGGGGGGACCCCTGTCCCTCCCTGCCCGGACAGAGAGGGTCCCTTCTCCCTGGCCAGGCGCTGCTCACAAGCGCTGGGTGCAGGGAAGAGCCAGGCTTCCCGCAGAGGCGGTGCCGGGGGGACCCCTGGCAAAGTTGGCCCGGCCCCATAGGCAGCACAGCTGCACCCTTTCTGCTGCCCTTGGGCTTCTCCTTGGTCATTGGTCCTATGGGGGTGGGAGCCCTACAACACCTGAACAGTGGGAGGGCAGGAGTTCACCCTGAGGATTCAGAGATAAAGATTCATAGATATGTGGGCTGGAAGGGGCCATCGGGTCATATGGTGTCTCACAGGCCCTAGGATTTCATCCCTTTCGCGGCCTTGAGCCGACAGGCACACAGAGAGAGCCCGCTCTGCACAATGCACAGTCCTTGCTTTCCAGACTTAGGAGAGATCCTCAGCTTGTGTAAATGGTCAGATCTCCATGGAGCTCTTGGATCATCATTTGCAACAACTGGGGCTTTCTTCCCTTCCAGGAAGGAAATACAAATACATAGAATAAAGGAGAAGAATTCATAACATAATCTTTGGATTAAGAGTTGGGCTCAATTTAGAAACCCAGAACCAAAGCCCACCACCTCCCAGACTTTGAGAAATATTTGGTTCCAGCTCCAGACCTCATGGCTGGGGCCCATCAAGAATGAACAAATACCAGGAGCCAGGCAGAACGCTCTCAGCAACGTCCACCAGCCTTGATCGTGCCAGTGTTGAAATGTGCAATTAGTCCAGCTGATCCAAACCACTGGTGACATGGCAGGTTTATTCAGCCCATGTGGGACTGATCTTGCAAACCCTAAATGCAGGTGAGTGATTTCATTCATATGAGCAGAGCCACCGATTTTAATGGGATTACTAGAATGAGTGGAGTGACTCATGTAAATATTGGCCAGTGCAGGCCCTAAAATCACACCCCTTTTTCGAATGGGTTGACATTTTTCAAAAAGTCAAAATTTTGACTTTTTTTCATGAAAAATTGTAAAAAGTTGTAAATTATTTTCAGCGTTTTTTGACCAGCTCTGCCATCTTTGAAAGGAAAGGGCCCGTTTTCACTCTTAAGTGAGTTGTACAAGGTTCATGGAACTTATATTGGACTTAAGGCCAAATCTGACCCATCCTTGCACCAAAGAGCTTACTGTCTCAAAGGCAGACCCGGGGAAGCCATGATGTGGGTAGGAAGGAGGGTTTAATACATGAGGCATTAGATTGGGGCTTAGCAGACAGGGGATCAGCTCCCAGCTGAGACACAAGCTTCCTGTGTGATCTCGGCAAGTCACTTTGTTATGTTGTGCCCGAGTTCCCCAAAATGGGAACACTAGTCCATGAATGACTGTGAAGTACTTAGATAATATGGCGATGAGAGTCAGAGAAGATCATAGGTCGGACCCTGAACAATAGGGAGAAAGGAATAATAAAGCTAAGAATTAATATTTTATTCTTTTAGCTTCAAGTGTGGGCTAACCCGCTGTGATTGTTTAGACTCTCTCTATTTTGCATATTATCTGCTTGATGATTTCCAGATCATAGAGTCATAGAGTTTAAGGCCGGAAAGGATCACCAGATCATAGAGTATGGCCACCTAGGCTGGAACATGGACACGTTCAGCCTGGTTTCACAATTAGGGGGGTGATTGCCCGCGGCAAGGCGACTTTGCAAACAGAAAGGCCCTGCAAATAAATAGATAAAGCAGCCCCAAGCACCAGAGCTGTGGAGTGCAGTGAACTTCCTCAGATGAGCTCATCTCATCAGGAATGCAGAATATGCTAAGGAGATTCCAACAGCCCTGCAAATAGACACAAACCTCCACTCCAGATCCGGAAAGGCAGAGGACAAGTCACGGTTCCAGTTCTCCTGGTCTGGATTCATGTGCTTGTTCAATGTAAAGTGGTGAATCACTGCCATTATTATTATCAGTGCAGTAACATTACCCAACAGGAGCAGATCCGATTGCTCATTCATATTGTATATATATATGTTGCCCCTTAACAACATAAGAACATACAAACAGCCATACTGGGTCAGACCAGTGGTCCAGCTAGCCCAGTATCCTGTCTTCTAACAGTGGTCAGTGAGCGAATGACCAGAACAGGTGATCATCAAGTGATCCATCCCCCTATCGCCCATTCCCAGCTTCTGGCAAACAGAGCATGGTTTTGCATCCCTGTCCATCCTGGGTAATGGACGTATGCGTCATGAATTTATGTAGTTCTTTTCTGGACCCTGTTATAGTCTTGGCCTTCACAACATCTTCTGGCAAAGAGTTCCACAGGTTGACTGTCCGTTGTGTGAAGAAATACTTCCTGGTGTTCATTTTAAACCTGTTGCCTTTTAATGTCATTTGGTGATCCCTAGTTCTTGTATTATACGAAGTAAAAAACATTTCCTTATTTACTTTCTCCACACAAGTCATGGTTTTATAGATGTCTGTCACATCCCCCTCAGTTGTCTGTTTTCCAAGCTGAAAAGCCCCAATTTTATTAGTCTCTCCTCATATGGTAGCTGTTCCATACCTCTTATCATTTTTGTTGCCCTTTTCTGTACCTTTTCCAATTTCAATATATCTTTTTGAGATAGGATGACTAGATCTGCATGCAGTATTCAAAATGTGGGCATACTGTGGATTTCTAAAGAGGTACTATGATATTTTCTTTCTTATTATCTATCCCTTCCTTAATGATTCCCAACATTCGGTTAGCTTTTTTGACTTCTGCCACACATTGAAGGATGTTTTCAGAGAACTATCCACAATGACTCCAAGATTTCTTTCTGGAGAGGTAACAGCTAATTTAGATCCCATCATTTTATATCTATAGTTGGGGTTATGTTTTCCAATGTGCATTACTTTGCATTTATCAACATTTAATTTCATCTGCTATTTTGTTGTCCAGTCACTGAATTTTGTGAGATCCCTTTGTAACTCTTTGCAGTCTGCTTTGGACTTAACTATCTTGAGTAATTTTGTATCATCTGCAAATTTTGCCACCTCACTCTGCCCTTTATTCCAGATCATTTATGAATACGTTGAACAGCACTGATCCCAGTACACACCCCTGAGGGACACCACTATGTACCTCTCTCCATTTTGAAAACCGACCCTTTGTTTCCTATCTTTTAACCAGTTACTGATCCAGGAGAAGGTCTTCCCTGTTATCCCATGACCACTTACTTTGCATAAGAGTCTTTGGTGAGGGACCTTGTCAAAGGCTTTCTGAAAATCTAAACACACTATATCCATTGCATCACCCTTGTTCACATACTTTTTGATTCCCTCAAAGAATTCTAGTAGATTGGTGAAGCAGGATTTCCCTTTACAAAAACAATGTTGACTCTTCTGCAACAAATCGTGTTCATCTATGATACTTCTATTATTTTCTATAGTTTCAATCAGTTTGCCTGATACTGAAGTTAGGTTTACCAGCTTGTAATTGCCGGGATCGTCTCTGGAGCCTTTTTTAAAAATTGGCATCACATTAGCTATCCTCCAGTCATCTTGTACAGAAACTGATTTAAGTGATAGGTTACATACTATAGCTAATTTCACATTTGAGTTCCTAAGAACCCTTGGGTGGATACCATCTAGTCCTGGTGACTCCTTTCTGTTTAATTTATCAATTTGTTCCAAAACCTGCTATAATGTCACCTCAATCTGGGACAGTTCCTCAGATTTGTCTCCTAAAAAGAATGGCTCAGGTTTGGGAATCTCCTTCACGTCCTCAGCCATGAAGACTGATGCAAAGAATTAATTTAGTTTCTCCACAATGGCTTTATCTCCCATGAGTGCTCCTTTAGCATCTCCATCATCCAGTGGCCCCACTGGTTGTTTGGCAGGTTTCCTGCTTTTGATGTACTTAAAAAATTATTTGGTGGCTTTTTTTTTGTTGAGTCTTTGGCTAGTTATTCTTCAAATTCTTTTTTGACCTTCCTAATTGTATTTTGACACTGCACTTGCCAGAGTTTATGCTTCTTTCTATTTGCCTCAATGAGATTTAACTTCCACTTCCACCTTTGGTGCAATCTGTGCAGAACACACACTGTTTTCAGTCCCCACGCTGAGCTCTCTCACTGCACAGATCTAAATATATGTGTCTTCGATTCAAATGAACCCATGCTACATAGATTGTAAGCTCTTGGAAGTAGGCAGCATGTCTTCCTTTGGGGCATGGTGATATTGAGGGACTGGAGGAGGGAGAGGAGGAAGGAAAGAAAAGGGTGAAATCCTGGACTCATTGAAGTCGATGGGAGTTTTGCTTTGAGCTCAGTGGAGCCAGCATTTCACCTGTGAGGAATTCTGATCTGGTTTGTACAGCACCAAGCACACAGTTGAAACATATAGGATAAATCATCCAAATGAAAAGAATGACTGCAACGTAAGCCTGTGCTTGAATCTGGGCTCAAGCCTAATTCCTCCCATGTCTACACTGCAATTGTGCTAACTCAGGGCTTAGACCCAGGTTCCCAGTCCCCTGCAGGGCTGGAGGGTCTGATATCAAGTTAAGCCAGGACTCAGAGTCCAAGCCATATTGCTGTGTGGTTTCGATGCAGCCCTGCATGACATGAGTCCCTGGAGTCATCCAGAAGTATCCCACAATTCCATGGGATGACTTCCTTAATCCCCCCAGCCCAACAACCTGCCACCCACTCTACTGAAAACAGAAGTCCCTTCACCCCCCTTCCCTTTGCGAATGGTAGCAACTCAGGCCACTGATAGCCCATCCTCTTCTGACCACCGATCTACAAGCCCGCTGCCAGAGACCCTCCTGGGTTTGCACTGGAGAATGAACCAATCAAGCCTTTTGCCCGGCACGCTGCTGCAAACTTCCTGTAGCGTGCGGGGTGGGCTGCAAAGTTGCCCACCATGCGCCACGGTCCTCGGGCTGGAGCAGCCATGAGGAACCTTTGAGATATGGTTACTTTCACTCAGGTCTGCACGCTGCAGTGTGGGCGCCAGAGCCCTAGGTTTGGGCATGGGTTAGAAAAGCCTTCAACGGAGGCTTGACATACAATATAGATGCTCAAACCCAGGATTCCCTAACACAGGTCAGCTGGCTCGAGTCCCATTAAGCCCGGGCTTACGTTGCTGTGTAGATGCACCCTTTGGGGCAAGAGCTTTGTTCTTCGCCTGGTATGTTCTGCACATTGTAATGCACTACGAGCGACCATTGCTTAGTATGGTGTTATAATAAATCAGAGTGTGATCCAGCAGCATCTTGAAATGTTTTACCATGTATCTGTGAGTGTTCCTGGAAGAGGATTCTTTAAGCCTTAGCACTAGAGTCTGCCAATGAGAGGAAAAAAGAGTGCTTTATTGGCCTCTTTGCCTAATCGCTCAGGGCCAGAGTGTGATCTCACGTATCCTGGTTAAGATCAGTGGAGGTGCTCCGGATTTACGTTGGCTGAAGTGAGAGCAGTGTTTGGCCTGTCTGTATTTTAAGGTATTGCTAGAGGGTAAGATCCTCAACTGATGTAAATCAGCAGAGCTGCATCCACTTTCCCTGTGGCTTGTTCTCTGCAAACATCCGCACCGCAGTGTTGCCAGGAATTCTGCTGGCTCTGGGCGCGGTCCTGTAGCAACCCAATGAGCTCAGCAGGGCCCAGTAAACCCTCACTAAGTGACTGCTTCCTGGAGGGACAGAAGGGCCAACAGATCCCCAGTTAAGCCTGGTAGCATCAGCAGCCCGGTGGCTGCTCAGCGCAGCGTTCCCTACCGGCAGCTGCGCCAGATCTGCTTCCTGTACCTGGCCCTGGTGCCAACCCTTGACTGCTCCTGCTCCAGCCCTAATCCCTGCTTTCCTCAGAATTCCTGGCTCCACACACTGGCTTGTTTCCTGACCACGAAGCCAGATCTGCTCTTTGTAGGGTGACCAGCTAGCAAGTGTGAAAAATCGGGATGGGGGTGGGTTATAGGCACCTATACAAGGAAAAGCCCTGAATATTGAGACGATCCTGATAAAATCGGGACATTCGGTCACCTTAGCTCTTTGGTTCTGCTCTGGCTCCTGATTCCTGGTGCCAACCACTGGTTTGTCTCCTGACCATGACTCTGGCTTTGCCCCTTTGGTTCTGTTCTGACCACTTGGGTGCGTGGTCTACACCCTGGTGTGTTACAAATGTGCAGCAGCAGTCAAAACAGCTAACAGAATGGTAGGAACCATTAGGAAAGGGATGGATAATAGAACAGAAAATATAATGCCACTGTGTAAATTCACAGGGTGCTCACACCTTGAATACTGCATGCAGTTCTGGTCACCCCATCTCAAAACAGATATATTAGAATTGGAAAAACTACAGAGTGGGGCACCAGAAATGATCAAGGGTATGGACAGCTTCTATTCAAGGAGAGATTAAAAAGCCTGGGTCTGTCGATCTTAGAAAAGAGACGACTAAGGGGGAATATCCTAGAGGTCTATAAAATCATGAATGGTGTGGAGAAGGGGCAGTGTTATTTACCCCTTCACATAACACAGAACCAGGGGTCACCCCATGAAATTAACAGGCAGCAGGTTTCAAACAAACATAAAGGAGCACTTCACACAACGCACAGTCAACCTGTGGCAGTCATTGCCAGGGGATGTTGTGAAGGCCAAAAGGATAACTGGCTTCAAAAAAGAATTAGAGAAGTTCATGGAGCATACGTCCATCAATGGCTATTAACTGAGATGATCAGACCTATTCTCTGAGTGGCCCTAAACATCCAACTGCCGGAAGCTGGGGATGGATGACGGGATATGTCACTCGATAATTACCCTGTTCCATTCATTGCCTGTGCAGCATCTGGCACTAGCCGCTGTCCGAAGACAGGACCCTGGGCTAGATGGATTGTTGGCCTGACCCCGTATGACCATTCTTACGACATCAGTGCTCTGGGACGTCAGTGGAGCTATGCCCAGTTACTCTAGTTGAGGATCACGGACCACAGTCCTTTCTCTGCGCTTGTGTAATTGCAGTGTAGACATTCAGGCTTGGACTGGAGCCTGAGGTTTTAGGACCTGGAGGATCTCAGACCTCAGGGTGCAGCCCAGGGCCTGAATGTCTCCACTGCAATTAAACTTCCGCTTAGCCTGATGACCACAAGCCCGAGACAGCTGGCACGGGCCATCTGCAGATGTCTAATTGTGGTGTAGACATACCCGTAGTGCGTGGCATGCTGCAGCACTGTAGATTCACACCTTAGCTAGCCTTGCAGTTAGTCACTGTATGGACAAGCCGTTAGTAGTGGAAGCTGCACATTCCATCCCAGGCGCTGGGAAAGGCTGGGAAACGCTACATGCACTCAAACCATTATCATCTTGTTTCTGAAACATTCAAGGCTGCGAGCAAAATTCTGAGGTTATTTATAGCATTGTAAACTAGATTCTCCTCCTTCCTCTTTAATCTGTTGTGCAAATGTCTCGCAGGAACTGAGCAAATGATTCCGCTTTCAGTTAATTAGGGGAAAATCGCAAATGGCTCTCCTTGAGTCAATGGAGTTAGACGGAAGTAGTAAGCAAGATCAGATCTGGACCCCAGATAATGGATCTGACAGCTTCTTTCCCTTACGCCAGCTTTACTTTGGTGTAACTCCATTGAAGCCAATGGAGTCACTCTGGGTTTACATCACTCTGAGATCAGACTTCAGTTTTGATTTTTCAGTCGGCAGCCCTACTTCTGATACTGCTCTGTAGACCTTCACCACCACATTTCCTTACCATTACCAGGTAGGAAGGTAGGTGGCACAGTAAAAATCACGTTCCTTTCAATAAAAGTGCTAAGAATAGTACGAAGGGTGGTCTTGTTGTTAAGGGGCTTTCTTGGGACCTAGGACATCTGTGGTTAATTCCCACCTCTGCCAGGTACTCGCTGTGAGCCCTTGGGCGAATCAACTCTGCGCCTCAGATTCCCCATTTATAATTCAGAGATAACAATTCTCTGGGTAAAGCTGGTAGCTAGTTTTCAAAAGGTTTTGTTGTTGATGAAAAATGGCCTTTTTTCCAAAATAATTCTATTTCACAAGTTTCAATTTTTCACGTTTTCATTAAAATTAGAAATGGGGGGGGAACCTTTTTGGTATTTTTACATTTTTTGTTTTGTTTTCCTGTTGCCTTCTTTTCCTGCCCCTCATCCCTCTTCCCCATCGGTGTTTAACTCTCTAACATAGCTTACATCCTATTTTCTTTTCCTTTCCTTTTTGATTTTCAAAACTGGGGGAAATGATACATATACACATCATATATTGAAATGATAGATAGATCATTTATATATAAAATATATATCTTTGTTTTCAAACCCCCACCCCTCCCAAAAATTATTCCATTTTGAAGCCAGCAAAATAAAAATAATTTCACACATTTTTGCAAAGCTTTCTTTTCCTTTTCGGATCACCTCTATTTAGTCCCTGATCCTAAAACAATTTATGCATGTGTTTAGCTTCAGACGTTATGACTTCAGTGGAACTACGCAGTGAGCAAAGTTAAGCACGTGCATAAATAAGTCTTTAAAAGACTGTGGCCGTACACTGGCGCCTCTTTGGGGCAGGGACTCTCTTGCTATGTATAGATACAGAACCTAGAACAACAAAAATAATAACAATAGTGATCATAATAAGTCAATACAAAGATTTTGTGTTCTGTTCACAAGCATCCGGCAGTCTGGGTCTGGCCTGGGGTCGGCATATTCACTACCCCTGACCTACATGGCTATTTTTAGCCCCATAGCGTGAGCCCAATGGGCCCTGGCCTCTGAGATGTGGTTTTTTGTGTGTGTTTTGTTTTGTTTTGTTTGCAGTGTAAACATACCCAGTGGCAAAGCTGAGACCAGAGCAAAGGAGAAAAATCCTGGCCCCACTGAAGTCAATGAGAACTTTGCCATTGACTTCAGTAGAACTGGGACCTCACTCCAGGAACCCTGACTCCTTTCAGCCAACCTCTTCTGCGTGGCTTGAAATAATGGACAATATATTAATTTAAATGTTGCAAAACTCTTCTAAAAGCCCAGCTGCATTTGTCAGCCATTAACGGGGACAAGGGAGGTTTGCATTTCAGACAGTGCAAACAAAGATTAAACAATTGATTAAAACAAACCCCACCCACAATAAATAGGGCTTATAGATATGTCTATCAGAGATTAGTGATCAGTGCCCTCCCTGCAAAATGCTGAGGTCTAATGGATTGTTAGTGCTGTTGTACAGATTAGATAATAAAATTGACTATGGTATTTTCAGGGTTAGGGACAAGCGTAGTCGTGAAAAGTCGACTCCTGGTGGCAGCCGCAGCAGCCACATCACCATGAGGATGTTGTGAGGGACTGGGGATGCTCTAATCACAATGACAATACAAGACAGACACCAGGAACCGGTTTCTCTTCCCCAGGTGGCTTCACCCACGTAGAGTTGGGACAAGATCTGCCCTTGCCCACCCGGGGAGACGGAAAGGCTGCGGTGCGCTCTCTGCTGCAGTGCGCATTCATGGATTTTCCCCTCCAGCAATTGCACAGTGTAAATCATGCGTTTCCTTCCTGATATCAACGGAGAAGCACTGCTGTAAAGGAGAGGGCAAAGACTTCTTTGTCAAGTTTATAAACTCGACATCTTCTAATCAGTGATGCTCAGTCCAGTTAGGAAGGAGAATTTCCGCAGAAATTGATATTTAAATGTTATTATTAATACATTTTGATTAGGCTGTAGTTAAGTGTCAGAGGTTTATTAGACATTTTCTCTAGCAGAGGAATAGAAATAAGCCCAAACTGAACTCCTGGATGTGAACCAGCCCCAAAGAGCATTCACAATGACTACTCTGAGCTTGTCATCTTTGTTCTGATTTATATCACACCACCTAGTGAGATCAGGGCCCCATTGCACTAGGCCCTTCGCACAGTAAAAGTGGGTGATTGCCACACAGAACTTGCAGTCGAGACATGGGGGAGGAGCAAAGGCACACGTGAAAGTCACAAAGCAGGTTAGTAGCAGCTGAAACTAAAGCTTACACCGTCTGACTCCTAATCTTGTGCCTTGTCCCCTAGACCACATTGATCTTTTTGGGAAGCTACTCCCAAAGCCCAGAATGAACACCTTGAACATTGGGCGGTTCAACATCTCCAAGATGATCCAGACTTTTAAAACTTGGGCCCTGTGGGGAACTGTACCTTTAAGAGGCACATTTGGTCCTGAGGTTATGAGTATGTCTACACAGCCAGGGCTGCTGGGATCGATGCAGTGGGATTGATTAAGCATGCTGTGTAGACCCGCTCAATCAATCCTGGAAGTGCTGTCCAGTCGACACAGTTAAACCACTCCCCAAAAGGAGTAAGGCTGTGTCGTACGGAGGGCATCTCTGGTCGACCAGCGCAGTGAAGATGCCACAGTACGGCAATGTAAGGAAGTCGATGGGAGATACGCAAGCTACTTTATGTATCTTGCGTGTCTGCCGTCGACTGCCAGAGTGGTGTAAACCAGGCCTAAGTCTACACTATAGACCCTACAGAGGTGCAGCATCTCCCACCAGCATAGCGCTGTCCACACTAGAACTTTTGCTGGTGAAATTTATGGCACTCACGGTGTGTTTTTTTCACAACCCCGCCTGACAAACATTTTACCAACAAAAGTGCCAGTGGAGACAAAGCCTAAGACAATGAATAAAGAAGAGTTTCTCAAGCACCTGGTCTGAAAGATTATTGAACACCCCAGTCCTGGTACTATGTGGTGTTCAGCAATCACTCAGAACACCACAGGCACATTTCTAATTAATTGCTCAACCCTTAAAAGGATGTTGTGGGGTTAAAAATCATGGACTGATCTGAGTTACACCTATGTAAATCTGGTGTAAAAACCTATCAAAGTCAATAGAGTAACTTTATTCCACAACTTGTTTCACATTTTCATACTTTTCTATTCAATCACAAGGGCTAGAAACATAGTTTTTTTTAAACAACAGCTGAGATTCTCAAGCAATCACCTGACTCCAGAAGCTGGGACTTTAAGTAAAACACCAAATATCACGAGACGTCTGATAAAATTGCAAGAGTTAGCAAAATTGCACTGACACCTTATGTTATTGACAGACATAAATGTAAGAAACTAATTGACTTTGCACTGTTGATGTTGTTTATTTACTTTTTTCTCTTTTTGATCTTTGTCTTGTTCTTTTGAGACCAACTTTTGTTCACTATTAAGACCTGGTCAGAAGTTTTCCAACAAAACATTTCTCTTGTGGAGAATGCTGATTGTTTGCATGTGGTTTCACAGAAAGCTGTTGATTTTGTGTTGAACAAAAACAAATGGCACATTCAATGGAATGTTCTGCTGTTCTGTTTCAAGATGACTTTTTAATGTAAGTTTTCTATTTTTCTCTTAGATGATAGAAAATTTGAAAAAATCAAATCAGAACAAAATGTTTCTATTTTATCAAAATGAAATATTTTGATGGACCTGAAACAATTTTTTCTTGTGTGTGTGTGTATGGAGGGTGGGGATTTCATTTTGCAGAAAATAAAAAAAAATTGTTTTCATTGTGGACATTTTCTTAGAAATCGTGGCCTTCCCCATAAACAGAAAATCCAGTTCACACCCAGCTCTACTGCTGATGATCTTTGCTTACGATCTTTTTAAAACTTCTATCAGCTTAGACACTATAAACGGAGCCTGTTTCACTTACGCCTATAGGCAGGTCTGGTCATTTTTAATTGCAGATCCTGGATGCACTGGCACAAAGCCAGAATGTTTGGATGTCAGTTCTGCAGGGCACTATAGCTGGAAGCTATCTAAAGCTATCTAGCTAACACTGTTCCCATTGGAAAAAATACATCATGGAAGCATTTATGATGGTTTTATGTTTCGTTATATCTTCTTCTTCTTCTTCACAAGCTCCAAACGCCAATCAGAGTTGACTTGTGTGAGCTGGTGGAATGACTCAGCAGGAAAAAGACAATCTGGTTACAATCAGCAGGGTCTTTCCTCTGAGAGTCAGTGCTGGTCATAAAAGAAGTGACCCTAATCCAAAACTAAAGGGAAAACTCCGCAGGGTGTGGTTCAGCCCAGTTTTATGATCCCTGGTTGGGTGGGGTCCAACTTTCCCAAAAGCATCAAGCTAGCTTTCAGCACCATATTGTCTGAGCTCCGTCTCCAATCTCCGAAGCAACTGCTCTCAGCACCTACCTGTGCAAAAAGACAGGGAAATTTTTGGCTGTCGTTAGCGCCTCATTTGCTGGAAAGCAGGGCTCACTTCTCCACCCTGTTACAACTCATCCCCTCCCACAGAAAAAGCTGTAAGGGGGAGAAGGGTATTAAAAACAAGTTAAGCTATATAAAATTGGGACACTCTTAAGAATCCATATGCAGACTCGAATCGAAACAACAAAAGTTGTGAATTATACCCAATGTAATTACTGCAGGGTCAGTTTGCCTGGCGACATGCTCTTATTCTCCGCTTGCCCTGCTTCTGCACCATGTAGCTCTGCTGACTTGCTCCTGATTTACGTTGGTGTAATTTAGGGCTTGTCTACACTTAAAACGTAGTGGCGCAAATGCTCCACTGTACAGCTTCAGGGCAGGCACCACCTACTAGGGTGACCAGATAGCAAGTGTGGAAAATCAGCACAGGGTGAGGGGTTAATAGGCACCTATGTAAGACAAAGCCTCGAATATCAGGACTACCCCTATAAAATCGGGACATCTGGCCACCCTACCACCTGCACCGATGGGGGAGGGCTTCTCTCATTAGTGTAGGTAATCCACCTCCCTAAGAGGTGGTAACTAGGTTGACAGGAGAATTCTTCTGTCAGTCTTGTGCTGTCTACACTGTGGATTTTTCACACCCCTGAGTGATGTATTCAAACAGACGTAATTTTCTAGTGTAGATCAGGCTTTAAATCAGAATGAACTCCATACACTTAGGTCCACTCATAGTTAAATTCAAAGTTCTTTAAGTAGCCAGTGAATTCATATCATTAGCCTGCAGCATTCACACATTTACATCAAGGTGTTGTAAAATGACCCCCTCCTTCCAGCACAAATTTCACTGCAATTGGATCACAAAAAGCAATCCATCCTGATTAGAGTAGAGAAGTCAGGTATGATGTATAACAAATACAAAGAACTAATCAACTGGGGTGAAAATTAGCTGCTAGCTATTTGTAATTTATTAAATTCCTCTTAAAGTGACAGAGTTCACAAACAATAACATTAAAATATAAAGTGTAACTCTAGTGAAACTAGGATATTATTGCTAAAGACAAACAAAGGTTTAATAATCAATAGGTAATGGGCATGATCCAACTCCTCCTAAAGACACTGGGAAGACCTCCCTGATTTTACTGGGGCTGCTTATGTGCCTAAAGTAACTTGCTGAATCATGTGGTGAAGAAGGACAGTTTAAATATTATTTTAATTTTCTATAATTTTGATGGATAATGTGTTTTTTTCCCTTCAATTTTTGTCCATTTACATTTTCACATTTGTGGGAAATTATGGGGGTGGTCAGACAATAGAAAGGGGTTCAGCCATTAAAAAGATCCCAGGTTTGACTGGAGAATATAACACAAAATGAAAGGAGCTGTACATCACAAGTACAGTGGCATATATTTCTTTAAGAACCGGGTTTTTTAGTTTCAGGAAGTAACAGGTAATATCATAATAATGGCAGATCATACTAATACCAAACAAACCCCACCAAAGGGTGAAATCCCTCAAATCCAGTGCTAGGCACAGTTAATATAGCCACGTACCACGGAATGTAGAACTAATAACTAGCAGCCTGTGTTCTGTAAAAAGATTGATAAACTGAATTAGTTAATGACGTATAAAAATCTGACTAATGAGACATCAGTAACTATAGGTCAGCTTTTTATTAAACAAGGTTATAGCTACATACATTCCTTACTCAGTATTTACTGTTATTACCAGTGATTACATTTATTACAGTCACGCAAAGAGGGAAATCATGTCCCACCAATCTATGAGAATTCTTTGAGGGTGTCAGCAAACATGTGGACATGGGAAATCCAGCGGGCATAGTGTACTTGGACCTTTTGAAAGCCTTTGACAAGGTCCCGCACCAAAGACTCTTAAGGAAATTAAGCAGTCATGGGATAAGAGATAAGGTCTTCTCATGGATCAGTAACTGGTGAAAAGACAGGAAAAGGCAGGGTAAGAATAAATGGTCAGTTTTCACAGAGGAAAGTGTTAAATAGCAGGGTCCCCCAAGGATCTGTACTGGGATCTGTGCTGTTCAAGATATTCATAGATGATCTAGAAAAGGGGGTACATAGTGAGGTGGTAAAATTTGCAGACAATATAAAATGACTCAAGATAGTTAATTCCAAAGCTGACTGCAAAGAATTACAAAGGGATCTCATTAAACTGGGTGATTGGACAACAAAATGGTAGATAAAATTCAGTGTTAATAAATGCAAAGTAATACACTTTGAAAAACACAGTCCTAACTTCACATACAGAATGATGGGGGTCTATATTTGCTGCTAATACTCAAGAATGAGATCATGTAGTCATTGTGGATAGTTCTCTGAAAACATCCACTCAATGCGCAGCAGCATGAAAAAAAGCTAACCCAATGCTGGGAACCCTTAAGAAAGGGATATATTATAAAATGGAAAATATCATAATGTCATTATATACATTTACGGTATAAGTTCTGGCTGCCCCATCTAAAAAAATATAGAATTGGAAAAGGTACGGAGTAGGGCAACAAAAATGATTAGGGGGATGGAACAGCTTCCATTCAAGGAGAGATTACAGAGACTGGGACTATTTCATTTAGAAAAGCGAAATCACGAATGGTGAAGAGAAAGTTAATAAGGAAGTGTTATTTATTCCTTCACATAACACAAGAACCAGGGGTCACCTAATTAAATTAATAGGCAGCAGGTTTATAACAAACAGAAGGAAGTACTTCTTCACACAATGCACAGTAAACTTGTGGAACTCATCGCTAGGGGATTTTGTGAGGGCCAAAAGTATAACTGGATTAAAAAAAGAAATAAATAAGTTTCTGAAGGATAGGTCCATCAGTGGCTATCATCCAAGACAGTCAGGATGCAACCCCATGCTCTGGGTGTCCCTAAAACTCTAACTGCCAGAAGCTGGGAGTGGATAACAAGGATGGAACATTTGATAATTGCCATGTTCTGTTCATTCCCTCTAAAGTATCTGGCTCTTGCCACTGTCAAAAGATAGGATACAGGACTAGATGGACCATTGGCTTGATCCATTCTCATGTGCTTATATTCTATGAGTCTCCAACAGAAACCGAAAGCCTCACTGTGCTAGGCACTGTGCAAACACGGTGTGCAAGTCAATTCCTGCGCTGCGGAGCTTACAGTCAAAGTCGACAAGACGAAGAAAGGGTCAAGTGAGGGGAATCAGAGACACAGAGAGGCAAAGGGACTTCCTCAGGGTCACCCAGCCGGTCAGTGGCAGGAAGAGAATGTAGGTTTCCTGGCTCCCTATCTACGAGGCCAAAGCGGCACAGTAACGATTAACAAATAAATAATAATGAATGAATTCGTATTTATAATTGCCACAGGGGAAACTGAAGGCGTTAGCCGCCTGCTGATAGAGCCTGATAAAAGGCAGCTGGGCTCTGTAAAGAGCAGATGGGAACAGGAAAGAGGGCAAAAAGCTGTGGCTGGGGCTGTAGGGGGCAGAAAGTTCCTGCAGGAGACCCTGGATTCATGGGAAGGATTGGGGTCTGGAAGCCAGAGGGTCAGGGGAGCCGCAGGGATGAGGTTGCCTGCTGACCTCTCCAAGCCAGAGAACAGACAGAGCCAGAAGAGCCCGGGGTCATGGGCAGAAGACGAGGCTGTTCCCGTCGCCAGAGCTAGGGAAGGACTCTCGCTACAAAGGGCTGCAGGGGCTGCCTGACAAAAAGCAGGCAGGGACTGAGTGTCCAGGCTCAGAGGGCTTTTGGGTTGGTTATATTAATGCGCCAGACCCAAGGAGGGGTAATGCCGGCCCCAAGAATGCCTGTGGTGGACATATTGATTGCAGGGAAAGGGAAACTGAGGAAGGTTTGCTGCAGAACCACCCCCAGGCCATGAAGGGGTCTCAGGAGGTAGTACACTGTTTACCACTACTGTTTTTTATGATGGCATCTGGAGGCACCTCTCGGGGCTCCATGTGCTGGGTGCTAGACACACTTTTGATACAAAGGGCAGCTCCTGCCCCAAAGAGTTTAAAGTCAAACCATTTCAGTGGCAGGTCTGCCTGTGGCAGGCCTACAGATTGCGCTACGATCTGATTCCAGAAGCCTCCTGTGTGCGGTTGAGGAAGAACAACGCTCTTGGCCAACATAAAGCTCTGTAGTTGAAGAACACAGCAGGCCTATCCCCAGTGATCTTGACCATTCCTTACAGCGGTTAAAAAACCCCACCGAAGTCAGTGGGCCAAATCTTCAGCTGCTGGCAATGGGGAGAGCCTGACCTCAATCAATGGAGTGGTGCTGACTCAGAACGACAAGATTTAGCCACTGAAGTTGACAGCCAGCTGGAACTTGAGACTGAGGCCATCCTTGTATAGCTCCAACATTTCCCTCCACTGAGAGTGTAGCCCCAGGGAGAGTGAAATGCAGAAAATCCCCCAGAAGGATTCAAAGAGCTTCTCTGGGTTTAGTGTTGGAACAAAGAGCTGCCTCACCCGAGGACTCTCTAAACGCCTGAAAATCCACAACAGCCACCAGAGAAGGAGCCCTGAGTGCGTTTTGTAATGAGCCCCTCTTCCTCCCTCTCCATTCACACCCGCCGTCGCGGCTGTTTTTAACTCTCCAGGCTCGAGAAAGGTTTCTCTTCTTTGTCCGCCTGCACTGGAACTGTCACCCATCTGAACGCCTTTTTAAAATCAGACCTAGCACCTCGCATGGAGCCGGGTCACGTCATGGGACAAATACGAAGGGCCTGACCCTGGGAGGTCTTTGACGCCACCTGTGCGGTGTTGAGTGCCCTTTGGCTCCCTTGGAAGTCACCTCACAGAAGCAGGCCTCAAGTCACTGAGAGGGGAAGGTGCTCAGAGTTAAGACTTAATGAATTAAGGGCCCTGCTCCTGCTTTGCTTATGCACCTACTACTAAAGCCAGCGGGACATGCAGGTGCGCAAGAAGTGTAGGACTAGACCCCGACATTGCCCTGAAAAGCAATGAATGGCTCTTGCCTTGAGGCTTTCCTTTTGCTGGTCTCCCTGGATACGCAGAGGGAGAGCAACAGGCTCCTTTACAACCAATCTTCCTGCCCGTGGGATCTTGACGCGGGGAGGATGGTGGGAAGGAGCCCTCTAAAGTGGCGTGGCCTGGCTCACTCCCAGCCTTTCCCTTGGAATGAGATAACAGGGAAACAAGATAAGAGGAAAGTGGTTAATTAATTCAGCCAGGATTTCACTTTGTATGGAAGAAACGATTTGGCAAGAGAATTAGACTAAGCTGGAAAATATCCTCTTAAACCTCAGCTCTCATGTAGTTCATATATACATCTCCCGTACCAAAGTATATAGAGACCACCACCAAATCCCTGCCTTTGAACAGCGTGTCAGCTAAGGGGATGTTTTAAACCCACAAAATCAAGCAAACGCAGTGCTGCCTTTTCCACCCAAGGCCTCGGCATTGTAGCACTCTCAGAGCCTGTCCCACTGGACGATATTCATGCCCTTCTAGGAGACATATGACTGTAAGGCTGGTAGAACCATGCTGGAGATATGTGGACAGTAAAGATGCATGTGGTGTTCCCCGCTGCTGCACTGCCTTGGTGGGCAAAGCGCTAGATGTGGCAATAAAAGATGCTCCCAGATATTCTGTGGACGGGCTCCATGTAAGAGTCTCAAGAGAGAACACTTCTTTTTGATCTAGGCGCCAATTCAGCAAAGCTCAACAGGACTTAAGCACATGCTGAAGCCACACATGCAAGCGGTTGCTGAACAGATACAGATTCAAGCACATGCTCAAAGTTAAACGTGTGCTTATAAGTGCTTTGCTGAACTGAAGCCATAGAGAAGGCATGAAGGAGGGGGGAGTGGCAGGAGATATCTCGTGGGTACAGAGGGGGAGAAGCTGTTGAAAATCTGGCTCCCCCAGACTTGTCTGACATGTAAGGTACAGCTACACTGCAAAGAAAAAACCCGGGGCAGCAAGTCTCAAGGGCTGGATCAGTTGACTTGGGCTCTCGGGGCTAAAATTAGCTGTGGAGGTGCTTGGCCTGGGACTGGAACTTGGGATCCCAAACCCAGTGAGCAGGGGGTGGTCTTGGAGCCTGGGCTCCAGCCCAAGTGGGAATGTCTACACTGCTGTTTTTAACCCTCAGCCTGAGCTCTGCAAGCCCAAGTTGATTGATCCTGTCTCCGAGACCCAATGTCTTGGGTTTTGCTTGGCAGCGTCCATGCACCCTTGCTCTTCGGCTCTGTAAGCTTGCACTGACGGGCCACTGGTGCTGGCTGCATGGCCAGTGGGGCTCTGCCAGGGAAGGTCTGGGTGGAGGAGCAGCCCAGGGGACAAGTGAACTCTTCAGTTCCCATGTGTGCTTCTTAGTCCGAGCTCCTCTTAATAACTGTTGCTCAGCTGCGGATCAGAGTCAGGAGTTTTTTTTAAAGCCGTCCTTGAGTTTTCTGGCTGTGAGTGACTGGGTTGTGTTGATGAGAGCCCCTGATTGTTAGTTCCTGACTGCAGTTCAGTGCCCTTGTGCTTTAGAGACTGCAGGAGGATTATTCTGAAATAAGAAGCAATTGCTTGGATTCTCTTTCTCATAGAAAAGACTCGTAAACCGGCTTACAGTCGAAAGAGAGAGAGGCTGGGAGAGGAAACAGGATAAATCAGTTGTCTCTAAGGCAAGGTTTCCCAACCTTTTTAAGTAAAAGCCCCACTAGTTAACACTAGGTAAAACTTGCCCCCCCCCTCCCTGCTCCATCACCGGCCATAAGCAAATGCATATATTGATAAGAATAAAAATAAGAACCCTAAATTACATCAATCAATAATGAGAATAAATCACTCTCACCTGAGTAAAGCTAAGCCCTCTCTGGTGCAGCCACCAGCAGATGCACCGTGTGGCTCTGCCTCGTCCCGTCCTTTGTGGACTGAGGGAAATGGAGGCAGCGGGCGCCGTTGGGATGGCCAGGGCTGGTCCAGGCCCTCACTGGCACGGGACTGCTTCGCTCCGGTCAGGCGCCTGGCTGTGTGGGGGCTGCTTCTTTGCTCTGCTCTGGCCGGCGCGGGGTTGGGGGGAGAGGGGCTGCACCCAACCGGCGCAGGGATTGGGGGGCTAAATGATCTCAGAATGACTGAAGACCCACAGACCCCCTGGAATCTTTGGCACCCTCCCACCCCCCAAGAGGGTCGTGTGCCCCAAGTTGGGAACCATTGGTCTAAGGTAACAGAGTCCTAGATCAATGCCCTGGTCCCTGGGCCAAACTGTTTCTAGGCTGTTACTTTCTGGTTCCTAGCTTGTCTCTGGCTCCGTTCCCTTCCCTCTGAAATGTTAGGGCTGTTTGGGCGAGGCTTTTGATAAACCAGAGGGATGAGGGGGCCCTTAACATCTGAGCTGGATGCTGAGGGCCATGCAGGAGGGAGCATGCCTTCTCCGGTTAGACAGTGCAGAGCGCACTGAGGGCCGAGAGCGAGCTCTCTCGGGTCAGCGGCGCAGGACCAAAGCGCCTTCTGAGGGGATCTTGAAGTCTCATGCCATTGCCTGATGTCACAAGCACTTCCTGATTCCGTGATCAAGACCTGCAATGCCCTCCCCCCGCCCCGGGAAGTTAAGTGGAGAAAATCAAAAGATGGAGGCTGACAATAGACAGAAAGGATCTTCTGGCCACAAGTGACCAGAAGTCACGTGTTCTCCTGCACGGTCCCTTAGCCCTTCCTCTAATGCTCCTGGGCACAACTGCTTTGTCAATAACACGCAGAGGGAAAGCATGAGAAAGTCGAGAGCTTACATAAGAAAGTCCCTTTGGTCAGCAATTTACAGCCCTGTTCTGCCATCCTCGGGCACGCAGAACTCCCACTGAAGTCAAGATCAGGCTCTTAATTTGTCCATTTTGTTTCCAGCGTCATTCTTTTCTGAATCCTCGGCGACCCATGTTCATCCACACAAAAGTGGAATATAACGAATGCCCTTGTGGTGCTAGCTACAAAGGAACGGAGCAAGGCCCAGTTGATTGAGAACTGAACTAGGAGAACACCGATACCATTGCTAACTTTGTCACTACCTTGCTTAGCTTCTGCATCTATCTGGGCCACTACTGCTGTGTCTCTTTAGATTGTCAGCCCTTCAGGGCAGGAGCTGTTGCTTGCTATTTGTACGTACAGCACCTAGCACGAGGCCCTGATTTTTTTTGAGGGTCTTAGATGCTGCTGTAATAATAAATGATAGTAATAATGATTGTATATTATACTACAAGCATTACACTGAGACATATTGTAACATATAACATGTTTTGCATGTGTATTCCATATGTAGTTTGGTTAGGTTACATATGTTTATTGAAATACATGAGGATTCTTACTAAATACAAGAGAAATTCTCTTCGGCCTCCCCCACCAGGTCTAAGAGAAATATTTCTTCCAAACTTTTATTTAGCTTGCTTAGATTCTTTTGGGCCAAAGCAGAACCAGGGAGCGATCTGTTTTCACCTAGCGAGGGAAGGTAAAGTCCAGCAGACTCTGTGAAGTGATCCCAAGATAACAGTTCAGTATCTAAACAGGTAACACCCAATTACGACAGAACTGTGTTGACTTACACTTTCCCTTATCGGAGGAATCAGGTATTCATGTAAATCACAAAAGGATTAGATGGACGCCAGTTCATTTTAAGCTTCCAACCAAGGAGCTAGAGTGTAGTTAAACAAAATGTATGTTCTCCTTATCTTTGAGCAGTGACTATTGCTATGAAATAAAAACTATAAAGGAAAGTCCCTTATCAGGAAACTATAATTCCTTAATGTTCATTAGGGGCTGAATCTGGGCTGGAATCTGACTCTTGGGACCACTTTTCGAACCCAACTAAAGTAATTTTTTGCAGACAAAGTATCTCTCCTTATCACACGTTGTCTTGGCAATAAAAAGGCTCTTTCTTGAGATGCATGTTTAGGCTAGGCCTGCTGGAAAAAAAAAAAGATGTAGCAAAAATGGTCTTAATTTTGATGCTTACTTAAAAATAAACTACAAGGAATAGGCACAATCTTTGTAATGTCCTGTTGGGGCTGGAAAAGGCCTCATGGTAAGTCGGCTTTAGACAGCAGTGTCAGAGACGATGCATCAGGGCTTCATTGCATGGACTAATGAGATTTTCTTATCACGTTTATAGGGAGATGGTGATGCTAATAAAACAGAGTCAGGCTGAGAGCACTTAGTGGGACAGAAGAGCTCAGTTTTCACAGAGTCTCAACATTCAGAGCTAGAAAAAGCCCATTGGATCCTTCCTGTCTATCTACCACATTCCTAGATGATGTCAGCGCCTCTAGTAATTCCAGCAAAGGGAATTTCACTTAGGACAGGCCAAATTTTTTCAGCAGTTGGTCCAGATAACCACCCACAGTTGGAGCTTTCCTTTAAATTGGGTTCCTTAAAACTTTCTCTCTGGCCTTGAGGTCCTGGAATACCACTGACAGTCGGGGGTGAAATTCGATAGCTTTTTATTATATATTATGTGCACCGTGATAGGACCTAAAGGCCCTAACTTAGATCAAGGCTTCACTTTGTTTGGCACGACATAAACACATGGGAAGAGACAGTCCTTGACCCAAAGAGATTGCAGCCTAAAAAAGTTGAAGTCTTTTTGTGCTTCCATGTTTCTAGAAAGGTATTAGAAAAGAAAATTACTGTGTTGGGTTTTTTCCAATAAAAGAAAAAATACCCATTGAGGAGGGGCAATGAAAATGTGTTTGTGACATGTAGTCATTTATAAACGTAGAATTGTTGGATGTCGTGGACTCAGAGGGTATGTCTACACTGCGATATAACACCTGCAGCTGGCCCACATCAGAGGACCTGGTCTTGCAAGGCTCAGCTTTCCTTGCGGGATCCCAAAGCCTGGGCTCCAGCTTGAGCCAGAATGTCTATCCTGCAATTTTATAGCCACACCGCCCGCACCCTGCCACCCCAAGTCAGCTGACGTGGGCCAGCTGCTGGTGTTTAATTGCTATGTAGACCTATCCATAGATGACAGATGCAGAAAAGAACTCCTAGGTCACGCAGTCCATCTCCCTGCTAGTGCAGGATTGAACCATATCAGGGTCTTTGTCGTACAATTGCTCTGAAAATCAGACCCTGTTCAGGTGTCTCAGGTTGGACCGCCAAAAACGAGGCCCTCCAAATCATTAGTCATTTCTGAAAATGTAAGCTGCTGGAGTGTAATACCTAGAAGTGAGTCCCATCAGGACCGGGCAGTGGCGGTTGGAGAGGGACCCATATTGGACCTTCTTCTGTGGCCAAACTCAAATCCTCAGTTTCTAGGACTGCCATTCATTAGCGGCCTTGGTGGAGGGAAAAGTGAAAACAAAAGCAAGCAGGAGATCATGTTCTGATCTACGGAAAGGTGTTGCCTCTTGCATAATGGGTGCCCTGTTGTTCAAATATACACTGTAGTGATTGCAGTACAAATAAACTTCCCTTTGTGGTTCTGCAAGAGGCTCCAAGAGGGAACATGTGAAAACAACTCTATGTTCCAGCACAGCACAGTGTAGTTGGAGAACACGAAAGGCTTGTCTACATGGGGATGTTCCAGGAAAATTAAGCTGAATTAAGGTGTGAATTTGAAGTGGATTTGTTAAACTGCACAAAACTCCTGTGTGAATGAATGCCCCAATTCAGAATTAAAATGGCCTTAATTCAGATTGATTTTTCCTGGGTGTCCCCTGTAGACAAGCCTGAAATTATATTAGGAATTACAGTCATACTTGAGGCCAGATTCTGATCTGGTTTTCAGAGTCCTGTTGGTATGGGGGTTATTCTGGTCTGGGGTTTTAATGCAGATTCAGTTTTGGAAGGGGGGGTATTCATAAATGGGATTTGGTTCACGCCTATCTCTAATTTATTATTAATTAGGTTCAATTTCTAGAATTTTGACCAACACCTAATGGTTTTAATATTTAAGCTCAGGACTATGCTGCCTTCATTGAAATTTGAAATATTTTGGCCAGCTCTATAGCTTGTCACAAAATGGAGAGAGGGAAATGTTACAACATTTCCGATCCCCACCCCCGACCTCCACTTCTTTTTTTGTAAAATTCAAAATTCTATGAAACATGTTGGCAATATTTTAAAATTTGGAAAATTTCAAGCGCCTCTAATAGCAACAGGGGCAAAAACTCAGGTCTTCATGTAAATGTGGAGAAAGAAGAAGCAAATGTGGAACTCAGGCAGATTGACTTCAAGAAGAGCATGATACAGAACAGCAGTGAAAGCCTAGCAGGGATGTCAATGGGGAACACGGGGGATCAGCACAAACAACATTCAGGTTAGTTTCTTTAGCACAGATAATATTTGTTGTCACTGTAGTTCCTGCCTTTGCATTTCTGCTGTCAGTTTGTCTAGTTAGAGACATGATACTAACCCAGAAATCTCTTGTAATACTAGGAAGCGAGCAGTGTCAGTTTTTTCACAAGGAGGACATCTCTGTGTGACCAAAATATAAAGTGTGCATGGAAATACAGAATAATAACAAGAAGTTTGAAGATTAAAATGCAGAGAACTGGTAATCTTGACACACCTGGCTTGTTTTGTGGAAAAGGGGAATTTGAAGGGGAGTCTTGTGAAAAAGCAAAGAGATGATCAAGTAACAGAAGACGCTGATGTGTGTGTACGCTCTGTAGGCGTAAAAATACAGTACAAAGATCAAGTAACTAATTAGCCTCTGTTAGGAACACAGTGATCAAGAATTGTGTCTGTTTATTTCTTGACCTTTTGCTCTTCTGCACTACAGAGCCAGAGCTGTTTCCCAGAGGTCCGTCATGTCCTTTCTTTTTCTAGTATCACCGGTGGGGTCTGGATGGGGAGAAGAATGGAGTGTCACGTCCCTACTGAGGAAGCAACATGGGGCTGGAGTTTGTGTAGTGCCTGAAGTCATTTGGATTGATTATAAAATCAAGTTCCTATGTCCTGTTATGCTGGGAGCTGGGTGACACCTCAGTGGCGCTGGGGGTATGTGTGTGTTACAGCTGCCCTTCATTCAGGATAAATAAAAAAAGCAAGTAAGCTCCTTTATTGACTAGACAGCTGAAACAATAGGCGCCACCACCCAAAACACAGGTCACATGCAAGGGTGGAGTAGGAATTCAGTCATGTGGGCAGTCTGAGGGGCTTTCCCGGCAGTCTGAATGCAAGCACAGGGGTCTGGGTGTTGTTTGATGGGTGTATGTATATGGGGGGGGCGGGCGGGGGGGAGCGGGAGGCAGAAATAATACAGGATCATACGGAGAAGGCAGCAAAAATCCTCAGAAACAGTCAGAGGAACACTTGCAGTGTGACACTGAAAAAGTGTTCATAGAGAGCTTTTGGGCTAAGTTCTGGCTGGAAAGAGACTTAGGATTTAATCAAAGAAGCTGTCTGCTACTGTTTGATCCCTACTATATTGAGGGAGACAGAACTTTGTGTATGTTGTCTGTAAATAAACAGGATGGCACCAAAAATCAAAAAAAAACCCTGACTCTATCATGGATATCTCTGTCTAACAGAAACAGCTCTCAAGAGCGCAAATGTTGAATAACTGCTAAAGTCAAAAGGGGAACAAGCACGGCACACTTGAGGTCTCTTTCTTTGTTCAAGGAGATGGAATGGCTCCTGAAAAATCAAACTGGTATCCTAGGTGTTGACCAATATATGCTGGCTACCCTATATATCTCTATATCATATGAATTATCTGCACCATATATACATTGGTATGCATTAAGCACAAAAAGCATTAAACACAAATATTATAGCAGTTATATATAGCCTAAATTGGCTTTATTATAATCCTGTTCATTTATGCTAGGTATCATATAACCCATAACTGCTTTAGCTGCAGTAAACTCTGGCTTAAGTAGATAGGAAAACTGTCAGGATCAGGACATATGATTATTTTACTATAGCAACAGAGTTATTCTCACAGACTGGTACAGGCAATGGCCTAAAGGAAGAGGACAAGACATATGATTGTTCTACCCTGGTACAAAGCTAGGAGGTGCCTTCACGCTCCTTGGTGCCTGGAATGCATGTGTTCAGAACAAAGCAGAAAGCTGACTGGTTCAATCTAGTTTCACATGACGTATACAATACCTATTACTTGTACAGAGGTAGGGTATAAGAACGCTGCATAAGATGGTTTCCCAGAGACTGGTACAGTATAGAACCTTTTCCCTGTACTATGTTTATTATTGGTGTATAGCAGTAAACCTGTCTGACATTGGTTATTTGGGTTCTTAAATATATTTCATAATGAATCAAATATAGTCAAGCAATTAACTATAATATTTATCAATGGAGGTGGCAAGTTAAGGTCTTGGGCCATATCTATACTACAAAATTATGCCCACCTTACTTGTGTTGGCATGCAGCCACTGCAGTTATTAAATAGCCTGTGGGCGCACAGGCTTGGTTCCTTATGTTGGCGGTCCGTGTCCTCACCAGGAGTGCTTGTCTCGATTGTATTTGTCAGTGTGGGGCATTGTGAGATGGCCCCTAAAAGGCAGCAATAGTTGACATAAGCAGCGTGGGGTCTACCCTGACACTGCGTCGACCTAATGACATTGATCGTGACTCTGTGCTGCTTGGGGAGGTGGGGTACTAAATCGGCATAGATGTGCACTTACTTTGGTGGGAGCCAAATTTAAGTGAAGACGTTTCCACAGCTAGGTCGACGCAAGCTAGCTTACGTTAGGGTGACCCGATGTCCTGATTTTATACAGACCGTCCTGATATTTGGGGCTTTGTCTTATAGAGGTGCCTATTACCCCCCATTCCTCACCCGGGTCCTGATTTTTCACACTTGCTGTCTGGTCACCCTATCTTATATTGACCCAGTCATGTGGTGTAGACCTAGTTTTGATCTAGAAAGGAGTCAATGGGAATTGTGAAGGCCAGGTGTGTCTCAGGTTCAGGCCTAATGACAGGAGTACAAATCTGCTAGAGACAAAGGGGAAGGGCATGGGATGGGGCAGCAGCAGAGCCACTAAGCCGATAGATATGGTTTATAAATTAGATGCTGAAGAGCCGCAGCAATGGGAAATCACGACGCCCCGTGCAGAGTTGCCAATGTGTACTGTGTTTGCTCAACAAGGTGGGTGGTGTCTAACTTCTCTCAGTGCTCTACAGACCTGGCATCTACTTGTTTCACCCTTCCTCTAGTTAGTCATCTGTTTTAACCACTCTAAATGGATATTTGTGACGGGGTGTATGAGACCTCCTGCTGGAGGCCTCAGGGTCCTGCCAGGTGCCATCCCAGAAAGGATCAGAAAGGAAGTCCTCCAAGGGGCCTCGAGTGGTTTCACAGTAGTAGGCAATGAGAGAGCCTACAGGAGCGACCAATCAGGGTCCAGAAAACTCACATAAAAGGAGCAGCACATAGTCCAGAGACTAGTCAGTCAGTTGCTGCCAGGGGCTGGAGGAGGGAGGCCTGAGTTCCTGGCGGGCTGAAGGAGAAGCAGGAGCACAGACAGATCAGTTGCTGGCAGGAACCGGGGGAGCAAAGTGGAGCTCCTGGCTGGCTTCTGGGACTGATTAACGACTGAACCCAAGAAGGGCTGCAGGAAGACAGTGTCTCCAGGGAGGAAGCCCTGGGGTATGGCCCCATTCCAGGGCCAGGGCTACTTAAACACTGATCCCAGGGAGGGCTACAGAGATACCAACAGAGGGGTACTGAGATAGGCTCCGCATGGACCTTATACTCCGGAAGGGGTCTGTTTGTTTCACATACACATCCAGACGGCTGCATCACTGAAAACCCACGTGAGAAACCACTGAGTCGTAATCACAGTTGTAGCTCCCATCACCCGGGCTAACTTTTTTGAAGGCCGCTCACCTCCATGCTCTGAAGCTGCGTTAACTGCAACACGGCTCAGAGCCCCGAGGTGTAATGCTCACGCTCTGAGAGTATTTTTCCCTCCTGTGTTAGCTAGCATGAAGTAAAGTATCTCCGACTGCTACGGCAGCCAATCTGGATTTTCTCCACTGTATTCCTCGGCAGCCTTTTACGTGTCATTTCGCAGTGAAAAATAATTACCCAAGACCTCTCTCTTTCCCTGCTATTCGCACATGTGGCTTCTGTGTCTAACTTGTTTTATTTTTTGGCAAAGGTGGTGAAAATAGCTTGTGTGAAAAGTATTTATTTAGTATTAATAGCACAGAGTCAAGGCCTCAGTAGACACTTGGGATAAACAGGATCATGCTAAATACAGTTGTTTGAAGCTAGGGCTTTGCTGTGACCCCAAGGTTCCTAACTGAAGCCAGAAAAATTATATTTATAGAATCCCTTAATTTTTTCCCCTTTTAATCCAAAATGCAACAAAACCTGGATTGCAGCCGGGCTACATCTTGCTGAATGATTAAACTCATGTTTATTTAGGTGTGGTCCCTCGTGCAGTTGCATTGATCGAGTAGAAGGGAGATAATATAACTCCGAGGTTATAAACACATCCTGCTAATAATAACACTTTGCACTTCTATCACTACTTTCATTTAAGAAGCTCCTGCCTCTCTGCAGGCACTGAGGTATTAACAGAGCTGATTGACAATTTTTCATCAATGCATTTTTTAAAAATTAAAGTGGCTTTTTTGACCAAAATAAAAATGGTCATTTTGGTAGAAATATTTGGGGGGGGGTTGACAAAAAACGAAGAATCCAGAACTTTTCTCCTTGTTTGTTTGTTTTGGTTTTCTTTTCTCTCTCCGTTGTTTCACTTTCCTCCATTTTCCAGATAAAAAGGCAGAGAAAGGGGAAAACAAAACACTTCAAAAACCAAAAACATATTTTACAGGTTCTGAAAACTGATTTTCCCCCCAGGCTTTGTTCCATCCAATAATGAAAAAACCCATGAAAAACAACATGTTTTCATTGCATTTGAAAATTTTCACAGAAAATACCTACTATTTTTTAAGCAGTTCTGTTAATTGAGATAGGTACGTGTGATTTCCCCTATTTTGCTGATGGATCAACTCAGCCACAGAAAGGGATGATGGGCCAGTGGCTAGGGCAATTGTTTAGGACTTGAGAGACTCTGGGTTTGACTATCTACTCCACCACAGACTTTCTGGGCAACCTTGGTCACATCACTTAGCCCCTCTGTGCCTCGGTTGCCCATCTGTAAAATGGAAATAATAGCACGGCCATGCCTCACAGGGTAGAGTTGTGAAGTTAAAGGTAGTGAGGTGCTCAGATACTACTGTAATGGGGACCAGGGAAGTTTACAAGGTAGGTGAAGTGACTTCATCAAGATCACACAGTGAGGCAGCAGCAGAGATGGGAAGAGAGCTGTTTAATGTAGGGTAATAAATAAGAGTGTCTCATCCTTTGCTTACATAAAGCCTGTTTATTCTGACTTTAGGTGGGTGAGATGAAATTCACACAGGTTCTTTTAGAGGCAAAGGAGAGGCTCTTTCCTATGCAGCTTGAAGGATCTCTCTCATGATGTAACTCACTTTGTAACCCTCCCTCATTTGCTGGTTCCACCACATGTGCACATAACCCCGTCTTCCCCTAGATGTCCCTACTGAGATGCTCTGCTCGGGAACCAGCTGCACCAGGGAAGGCAGCCAGGTTTCTGAGAATTCCTCCTTGCGAAGGCTCTTGGAAGACCCACGCTGGCAGCTTTCATGTTCGTAACTGATGTTATAAACACGCATTGTTTTCGGTCGCTGCATAGGAGTGTACAGCACTTGGAAATGTCAAATGTGGGAGTCCTGCAGTCCTCGGTTACAGTGAAACTCCCAAACATACCTGGAGCTCTGCCAGACTTCACAAGCCCTTTGCAAACTCAGATAATGGGTAACCTTGCCGCACAAGGGCTCAGCAAGGCATTTACAAACCCTGAGCTTTCTTAGCATCGTGAATATCCTGTTCCGCATTGGAAGCCATCTGATTCCCCAGGTGGGAAACCAGTGTGTAATCACATGGGCTGCTGGTGGTGGCCTGCTTTATTTACTGTAGCAGGACATTCTGTTTTCAAGGTGGAAGTGCCGACAAAGATCAGGTATCCAGACTGAAAAAACAAAGGAGTCCTTCCTTTCAGTGCATGCAGGGAAATAGACAAATGGTATCTGATGTCACATCCCATCTAGTCCTGTAACGTAGTGAGTGGTAACCAGAATTTGGCTTTGATCCAAGTTGACAGATATTTACTTAAATCACTTGGTTTGGTAGTAAAAATGTGCCTGAAATAGAGCTGTCCAAAGGGCAACTATTATGTTTCATGAGCAATTTAGACAATTTGGAAATTTGGCTTTGTTTCAAATTGGAATGAAAAGCTCAAATTTGGAAATTTTCCTCCAAGAAAAATTCAGAACGCTTTTATGCTTTGGATGGATCAAAAGGTTTCATTTTGACACAACTGAAATGTTTCATTATGACTTTGACTTTATTTCATGCTATAATAGAATACAATGTTTTTAAAATTTTCAAGGTGAACAGCCGTTCCAAAATGAAAAATTGAAATGGTTGGTTCCAAAAATGTCAAAATGAGACATTTTGATATCATCAGAACTCTTTTTCCCCCTCCGTAGCTGAAATTTCAGCAGAATCAATATGATTTCACAAACCATGTTGATTTTGGAAAGATGGTTGCATGACATTTTTTTACAACCAGATCTACCTGAAACAAAAACCTAAACTTTAGGGGAGTTGGAAAGGCTAAACCAGACCCTGAAGGATGGTTTTATTAAAGCAATGTGTAAGCCTCAAGAAAGCTGAGTTCAAACGTGTGTGACCTTGGGCAAATTACTTAATCTCCCTCTGTTCCTGCTCTATAAAATAGCACTAATAACACTTTCTTTCTCTCATCCTTTCACTGTCTTGTCTATTTGGACTGTAAACTATTCAGGGGATGGACTGTCTCTTCCTATTTTTCTGTACAGCGCCTAGCACAATGGGGCTTTCATCTTGGCTGGGGTGTTACTGTAAAACAAATTTTCTTAATTCAGTTTACCTAATGACCCCCTATTCTTCTAATGGTGAAAAAGTTAACAGAACTAACAAACATCAAGTGATGTTCAGTTTGAATTTGTGGGACAATTTCCGGGTATCTTATCCGAATTGATTTATCTGTCTCTACAGTGATGCCCCAATAACAACGAAAACTTCCTTTTTAAACATTATAGATACAGTTCTTTGGGAGAAATGAGTGGAAAAGTTTACTGTGCTTCGGTAGCGTAAAGACCTACGGAGGCACGTAGGTAGGCCAATGTGGGAAGCTTATGTTGCTGTTGGACCTATTCTTATTTTGGGTTATTCTTAGCCCTTCAAGCGTGCAGGGCTGTTGATACAGAATCCTTGACCATGATGAAATTCACAAGAACGCACACACAAAAATCCCCTAATAAAGAAGCAAAAAACATAACCAAAAGATGCAGAAAAAGATACTCCATGTAGAAAATGATGTCTTTTTCTATAGCCCAAAGAACAAGAACATTTAGCACTGACATGTTTCATCTGCAGATAACTTTCCAAGCATTAAGTGACTTATCCTCACAACACTTCTGTACTATGTTATTTTTAGTTCTGGTTGAACTTCATTACTACACATATATTTGTTATCTGGATTTGTCTAAAAGCTACTATGAAAAATGTCAGTCTATGAGTGGTTCATGAAATTCAGCTATTCACTAGAAACTATTCATGATTCTTGGTGTATGATTAATCACCTAAATGAAATGGTGTTACTTCAGCTCCCTGATTGGATGACTGAAACAGAATAACAGGGAGCAGCTAATAGATTACATGCTTTCAGAAGAAATTTTCAGATGGACACTCTTTTTAAAATTCATAACAATTCCAGGATTCATGGATGCTTGGAATAAACTGATTGTCATCTGAATTGTCATAAACCATAAATAATCTGACTTCACGGATAGCAGTGGTGCAACCCATTACTTTTATTTGTGAAAATATTTGCAAATTTCTAACTGTATGCATCAACCAGTGCACATTCTTATCCTCTCTCAGTGTGTAAGTAAATCAAGGCTGTGTGGTGAAGCATACAGAGTACCACACTGGGACACAGAAGGCTAGTGTACCGGCCTGGTTCTGCTACTGATCTTGGGGAAATCATTTTATTTCTCTGTGCCTCTGTTTCTCCTCCCACTATTCTCTAAGAACTACTGTGTATCACTTTCTTACCCAAGTGGACCTCTTTGACATGCATGCACTCGTATGAGCACATAGCATATCACACGTCAAAAAGCCAAGAAATTGGCCATCTACAATTGCCCCCTGAAAGAGAAAGAAAGACGGGACTGTAGGTAACAAATAGCAGTCATATCACTTACTGTGCTGCCAGAAGATGCTCAGATAGCAAAGTGATATGCATAGGATCATAGGTGTGGAAGGGACCTTGAGAGGTCATCTAGTTCAGTTCCCCGTGCAGAGGCAAGACCAAGTAAACCTAGACCATCTCTGACAGGTGTTGTCCAACCTTTTCTTAAAAACCTCCAATGAAGGGGATTCCACAGCCTTCCTTGGAAGCCCATTCCAGTGCTTAGCTCTCCTTATAGTTAAAAAGATTTCCCTAATATCTAACATAAATCTCCCTTGCTGCAGACTAACTACATTACATCTTGTCCTACCTTCAGTGGATATGGAGAACCATTGATCACTGTTCTCTTTATAACAGCCCTTAACATATCTGAAGACCAAGTCCTCCTTGAGTCTTCTTTTCTCAAGACTAAACACATCCAGTTTTTTTAATCTTTCCTCACCCCAGAATGATATTTGCTCTTATCACAGCTGCATCACATTGTTGGCTTGTATTCAATTTGTGATCCACAATCACCCCCAGTTCCTTTTCAGCAGTACAACCATCTTACCAGTTCCCCATTTTGTAGGTGTCCATTTATTTTTCCTTCCGAAGTGCAGAACTTTGTGCTTGTCTTTACTGAATATCATCTTGCTGATTTCAGACCAATTCTCCAATTTGTCAAGGTCATTTTGCATCCTAAGCCTGTTTTCCAAACTGCTTGCAACCTCTCCCACGCTTGGTGTCATCCACAGATTTTCATACTCTCTACTCTGTTACCCAAGCCATTAAGGAAAAATATTAAATGGAACTGGACACACAACCCCATTAGATATGTTCTCCCAGTTTAACTATTTTTTGAGTGTGGTCTTTGAACCAGCTGTGCACCAACCTTATAGTAATTTCATCTAGACTGCATTCCCCAAGTTTGCTTATGAGAATGTCATGTGGGACTGTGTCAAAATCTCTGGCATGTTTTAAGTATTGGAATAGAACAAAGCAGCATTCCCAACCTGGTGCCTAGGGGGTTTGTACACTTCCCTGCCCTTCCTAAGTTGCTATGGGTGGGAGCGTGATCACTCACACCCAGTTAGATGGGAGGGGAATTCCTGGGACATTTAGAATCACTGTCATAGAGAAAGGGACTTGTCCACACAGAGAGTCAGCAGAGCCAAGAATAGAAGCCCTGGCTCTGGGCTCTGCTTAGGTCATTGGACCTCTCTCTCTATCTGAAGGTTTCTGGGTAATTAGTCACAACCATAGGGGAGAAAGAAAATGGCACCCACCCCGTAGAGAATCCCTTAACTACGCCCTGACCCAACACCAGAACACTATGAGTTATTTGTGAAGCTGAAATAAACCACAAACGCCTGCTCCTCCCTTCTGTACAAATTAGCCGGCCCTGGACAATTTTTTTTTTCTCACACCTTCTTCTCTTCCCCGAAGTGCCAGGTCTGTTCCCTTCTCCCAGGCCAGTGGTGGAGTGCTTAGCAGTTAATATCCTGCCGTCTCCGATTGCTCTCTGAGAGGTGTAACGCTTGATAAGCTCCATTTAACTTGGCTGCGCTACATTGTTTAAATAATTCAAATACAGATTGGCCCTTTAGAAGCGTTTCTGCTCTATTGACCCTGCTGGTCCTGAGCTACCAGGAAATCAGGGAGGGACTCAGCGTGAGAGCTTCTCGAGCTGCCAGGCTGAAAATCAATTCCAGCTCTGCTCTGCAGCAATCACACCCCATTATTTCTAGCTCACCGCAGGCACGGTATGTGGTTAACCCTTCGAGAACAACGCTGACTTTGACATGAAATAAGACCCAGGTGGTTTTTTTCCCCCCTCCTCCAGTGGTTCTTTCTGGGAATATTCAGAATCGTACAGATGCTGTTATCTTTGGCGTGGGGATTCACAGCTATTCGCAATCTAAACTTGGCGGTTGTTTCTTCTCGCTAATATTGGTGTGGCGGGTGTCAGCTGAAAGAATTCATCAGTAATATATTTGCATTACTCCCCTCTCTCTGTGCATTGATTTGTGAGGAGCGAGGAACTGGACCTACTGGATGTTGTAGTATCTTTACGTTTGAGTCTACTCTTATTAGTTCTTTTACAATAACCCTTCCAGGCCTCGGGGGGCCTCTGTGCTCGACACTGCACAGACACCTAGTAAGTGATAGTCCGCGCCCACAAGAGCACAGGCAATCCACTGGCGAGTGTGTGTTACAGATTCCCCGCTGTGTTTCATCCACAGGAATCTGTGACCAGCTGATGTAGGGTGCTTTTCAGCTCAAGCTGCAGCAGCTTCGACTTTTAGCTTTGGAAGGCCCTGATTTAAGCCTCCTGTGTCAGCCCAGAGGGTGGCCATCACATTTATGATCTAGATAGACAAGAGTCAGCATTACTTAAATTGGGGGTGCGGGGTCCTGATCCTAAAGGGGGTCACAAGGCTGTTGTGTGGCAGGGGAGGGCACAAGATCATCTTTTTCCTTGCCTTCAGAGCGGGGTGGCCAGAAAGCAGTGGCTGCTGCCCAAACGCACAGCCTTGAAAGCAGCACGGCCAGTCTGCAAAGCATAGAAGTAAAGGCGGCCTGGGATGGTTACTTAGCTCTGTAGCATTCTGCACTGATGCCGCAAAAGCTACGTCTGGTACCAAGCGTGGGGAAGCAGGTCCTCACAGCCTGGAATATTTTCAAAGGGGAGGGGGCGGGCAAAAAAAGTTTAGAATCCCTGGATGAGACAGACTCGGGTGTGAGAAAACGAGTTTTGTTCGTGCCATTTTACAGAGGGCAAACGGAGGGCACGGGTCCTGATTCAAGACAGCGCTTTCCTGAATCGGGGCAGAGAGATTGAGGGGCTGCAGACTTGGGCTAGCGCTTAGAAATAGCTGTGTAGACTGGGCTCCGAAGCTGCAGCTCAAGACCTCAGGCCTACACCTTCTCCAGGCTGCAGAGCCTAAGCTGCAAGTTCAAAGGGCTGTCTATACAGCAGTTTTAGGAATGCTAGCCCAAATCCGTTGACCTGAGCGGGGAGTCTCCTGCTCGCTCCAAAATGCTGTGTAGACATACTTTAAATGACTTGCCAAGGTCACACATAAAGGCTGTGTCAGAGCTGGGAAGTGAAATCAGATTCCTGAATCTTTCTCAGAAGAGCACCCTTCCACGTGGACAAGCAATCACATTCACTGGGAGTATTCCCAGCCGAGAAATAAAAATGTAGACCTGGATTGTCCTGGCCAATGTGCTTGACCAATCCATTGACCTCTGAGAAATCCTGAAAAATAAAAATCTCAGTCACCCAAAAATGACAGCTGAAGACATTTCTTTCCCTTTCAGTATTTTAGACTCCAGTTAAAACCCACTGAACCAGCAACAACAACAAAAAGGGTGCAAATGGCAAGCCAAGCACGTCCAGTCATGATCTGCCATGACGTCTAGGTTCTGGGGGAAATGTGCAGCTGCCAACCTCAGCGGCATGCAGTGTGCGGAGCTCCCAGGAATCAGAAAAAGCATAAACCTCAGAGCAAAAAATGCAAAAGCTACTTCTCTGACCTGGCCTTCCCTCTTCATTCAAATGCTTTCTGAAAACACATTCCTCTAACAGTCAGCTAAGACCCAGAATCATAGTGCAACATTTCAACAATTAAAATGATCCATGGCTGTACTTCATCCAAAAACTATGGATCAAAATGGAAATAAGATGTTAGCAATAATGCACGGTGTTAAACAGGAACTTTCTATTTCTCTATCCCCTATAGGATCCAACCATATTTTATAATGTGCTAAATAAACTGCGCACAGCGACCACTTCACCCGTCACAGAGATGCAGCATGACTGCTGCTTGATGCACAGTAAAACAGCTTGGCATTTTATGGCAGGAGGTGGAAAATATCTTGTCTAGCTGAAATTATAAGGTGTTGTCATAGCCGTGCTACTCCCAGGACATCACAGAGACGAGGCGGGTGGGGTAATAACTTTTATTGTCCTGTTGGTGAAAGCTTTCAAGCCTACACAGAGCTCTTCAGCTCAAGCTCTTTCACCAACAGAGGTTGGTCCAGTCAAAGATATTACCTCACCCACCATGTCTCTCTGAATTTATAGAGGGAATTTACATAGGCAAAACGTTATGATGTCAGATGGAGCTGGACAGAACACTGCCTTTCATAAGACTGAAATGAGAGCTTTAAAGACCATGCATGGCCATGGCTACCATCTGAGTGCTTCCTAGCCCCGAACTCACTCAGAACGAGGTGGGCTTTCCGTCGAGTCACTGCTACTGATCTCTTCAGTGCCTGGGTTTTTAACGCAGCTCTCCCCATCCAACTTCTAACAGAGACTCAAGCTTCGTTGGAGCTCCAGGAGGATTACGGCACACGGCAACGGAGCTGCGAAGCACTTGCAATACCTAATACGAAGCTATTCAAAAAAGTCTCATCACGAAGGACTGCAGCTGGGTTCACTCCTTCGGGGGGATAATGGAAACTTTATGGGGAAACAGCTTCATTTCTGGCCGAGCTGGCCATGTGGAGGATGGCAGGGGTGGATGGCTGGACTTTTCTGGACCTCGCTATTCCAGGAAGATTGCAAGGGTTAATGGTATCGGAGAGGGATTCTTTGGACCATGGTACTAGGTGCAAACCTAACCTACAGTGGCTAGGGAACAGAACAAAGTTGCAGCAACTTGCTCCTTCTCAAGGCATATAAAATACCACAGGCTACATTTTCTCTTCAGGTGCATTCATGTCTTTTATGGCCTGAAGGCAGCGTTATGCTCATCTCGTCTGACCTCCGTACTACAGGCCAGAGACCCTCTGCCCATGATTTCTGCATGAAGCACATGGCATCTCATTGAACTAGACCATATCTGTGAGAAAGCCATCAAGTCTTGATTTAAAGACTGCGATGGGAAACCACTCTGCCCACCTAGAGCCCTTGTACCCATGGTTTAACTCACTGTTAAAAATGCACACCTCACTTCAAGCCTGTATTTATCTAGCTTCAGCTTCCATCTGTTGGATCTTGATATGTCTTTTCCTACAAGATTTTTAAGTGGCCCCTACTATCCGACATATTCCCCCATGTAGACGCTCCCATTGGAGTCACACACACTTAGGCGGTAACTCATAAAACTGCTCCACTTCTTACCCCCTTTAGTGCGCCCTAGCTGCATGGATAACCTTCTGTCCTGTACCCAGGAGGGCTGGAACCATTTGTATAGTGGGCGTGCTGAGAGCCATTGAACCAAACTGTAAACCCCGTATATGATGGAAACCACTTCAAGTTGAGGGGTGTGGCAGAACCTCTAGTTCCACCACCTTTGCTTGTAACCTTCTTCTGCTGGCCTTCTTCCCAGCAGCTTCTGGAATCCCCTCTTTGATGCCACCCACCGTGTCATTCCTCAAGTCCCTTGTTAAACCACTTATTGCATGAAGATCTTATCTTCACTTCAAGTCAGGTGCTAAACTCCACTACTCTTTACTTTTCGCTGTGTCCCATTCTCCACCCCCTTCTGTCCACTGTCTACTTAATCTGAAAACTCCATGGGGCAGGGGCCTCACCGTTGGCCATGTCTACAAAGCACCGAGCACAATGAGGGTGCTCCATGCCTCAGACAGAGTACTTACAGAATATCCCACGTTGTCTCCTAAAACGGGAAAATCTAAAATAAACCTATTGGCGCGCCTCTGGCTTTGTTCAACAACTCATTCCAGCCTGCAAACGACGTTTCTGAATCGCAGGGGGTCAGGTAGCATGAGATCATGTCTGAGGGTGACTTTCTCACATCTCAAGGCAATGAGGTGTAGCAGAGACAGAAGAACCCAGCAACCTGAAAACAAGCAGCGATGAGTCCGTCTGCTGCACTCCGCAGCCTGGCTTGCTCCTGTATTGTGAACAAGAGAAGAAGGTGGGTTTTGTAGTGGAGGAACTAGAGTGGGTTTAGGAGCTGGAGGTTCAATTCTTGCTATAGACTCTCTGTGTGCAGCTGGCCAAGTCTGCCTCAGATGTAAAATGGGCGTGGTAGGAATAGCCTTCTGTGGTCTCATCTCTTTAGTTTATAAGCTCTTCAGAGCAGAGACCGCCTCACTATGTGTCTGTACAGTGCTCAGTACAATGCACTGAATTCTGAGTAGAGCCTCTAGGCATTATCGTACTGCAAATAATAATCACACGGATACAAACCATATCTAGGCCGCAATATTTGCTTCAAATAAAGCCGAAAGAGGGAAGAAGGCAGAGTACCTGGAGAGTCAGGGCCCACTCTTCCCTACAGCTGGGAGGTGAAAGGAGTTAGGTGCCCAGATCTCACTGAAATACTCTGGGATTTGGGTGCGTTATCCTCTTTTGAAAATCCCCATCTATAGCTCGAATGGAAGCAGAACAGGGAGGCTTAATATCTGAACTGACATGCACAGGGAGCTCCCCAGACAGCGACGTGAGCTGGAGTCTAGGCAAAGCTAGGCCGTGTTCACCTCATTTCCCCTTTTTTAACTTGCAAAGGGTTAAGGGGTGGGGGAGCTGTTTGATTAGTAGATGTCGTGTGAACCTGCACATTTGCCTGTGACTGCATTCCTGGGGCTTTCAGCGTTGGCTCCTTGATAAGGAGAGACCAAAGTCCTCTTGCTCTGGGCAAGGAGAACAAACAGGGCCCTGGTGGAGCAGTTATTAATTCTAGCCCCGCGTCTCTCAGCAACGAGTCTGCCGAGCGGCCTTTCACACGTTGATCGATACCGCCGAGGCCTCTCCGTAGAGCTTCTAGGCTAGTGCCAGGGTGCCAGAGGAGAGCACGGCTCACTGCTAACTCCTCTCATTTGCACGTTGTAGTGGGTCTCAAACGTTTCCATCCCGGGACCCCCCTTTTACCTTCCACTTGGGGTAGAGCCAGGATGGAGTTGGGACCCCCTCCCATTTAGCAATAGGAGACAGGGAGGGGGTCACAACTGCAGGCCGAATCCAGCTCCCTCTGAGGCCCCTAACAGCTGTTCATAATCCCCTTGGAGGGTCACAGGCCTCTGGGTGCAAATCCCTGGTTTGTGATACAGTAGGGAAGGGGGAGCAAGTGGAGTTGGAGTGAAACAGGAATACGCATATATGAGACTGACGCCCTTTTGATCAGCACACCAGGGATTGAACCAGGAACCTCTGAAACTAAAAACACAAGCTGGTACAGCCTGTGCTAAAAAGACACTACCTTATAGGTGGTGGGGAAGGGGCCAGAACAACTCATCTCTTCTTTGGGTCAGCACAGATGGGGAATTGCAACAAACACTCCCCAGTGGGTTACACATTTGCAGTCTCTCTGCCCTGCCATTCTTGGTTCAAAATAAAGATTTTGTTTTGTTTTGTTTTCAACATGTCCCCCAGGAGAAAGTAACACCCTTCTTCAGAGCTAACGTTCTCCTGTGAAAAATGTTGGTTTAACAAAAGCATATTTTTCAGTGACAGAATTTTTCATGTGAAAATTCCTGACCCATTCTAGTGATGGATCAGTCCAAGCTTAGATTTTTGGCTCACATTTGTCAGAATGTGGCAGTCTCTGGAAGAGCCAATTTCCCTGGCTGCTCTTGGGAATAAATTTCAATTCTATAATGTGACCAATATTTTCAGAGGAGAAGATTGTGGGACTAGAGACATATTAAAGGGTCCTGATTTTTCAGAGAGCAGGTGCTAAAAATCAGATCTCTTGAAGGTGTTTTCAGTTGAGCCCCGCAAAAACAGAGACACCCAAAGTTTTTAATTGCCATTGAAAATATAGGCCAGTTTTCTTCCCCTCTTGCTGTCCTAACAGAAGTATTCCTGGATGGCACAAATAAACAGTGTGAAACTCTACTTTCATTACTGGTCATAGTTACGGATGTTGTGAATACACACACATGCACAGATGCAATAAGAGTGCATCAACCTCAAGAAGCAATCATAAAAATGCTATTAAAAATCATTCTTTCATTCATGTCCAGTCTTTCTAGTGACTTCAGTGGGAGCTGGCTTGGCCCTTTAGACTCTAAGGGTATGTTTACACTGCAATTAAACACCTGCGGCTGGCCCACGTCAGCTGACTCAGGCTTGTGGGGCTTGAGTTGCGAGGCTATAAAACTGCTATGTAGATGTTTGGGTTTGGGCATGGGATCTCAGACCCTTGGACCCGAGCTTAAACGTTCACACTGCCATTTTATAGTCCCACAGCCTGAGCCCTGCAAGCCGGAGTCAGATGCTACAGGCCAGCCACAGGTGTTTTACTGCAGCATAGAGACACCCTCAGTGGGAGGTCATTTAGTCCATCCCCCTGCCAGTGCACGATGCCTAGTGACACCATTTCCCTCCATAAAGCCACACATACCCCACTTGTTTCTGTGCGTAGGGTAATACATTAGGTCTGAACTCAAGTTAAGGCCCAAGGGTGCGGTTCTTACTGAGCAAAAGATTCCCACAAGGCTCATTCACTTATTTTGTCCCTTTAAGGGCCTATGTTGATGACTTAAGCAGTACCTAGGCCGTGGGTGGTTGCTCTCCAGTGGGTGTGTATTCCCACTCCCAAAGATGACATCCTTGATTGCTCATAGCAGCTCCCCGATTGCTCATGGGCCCTGCTCCCAGGTGGTTCAGAAGACTAATGCAGACAAGGATTTATTTCATGAGTGCATGTTGACCCACGCCGCTGTGGAGAAGGGATCTGTCTGTAGCATGGCCCCCAGGAAAAAAAAATCTGTGAGCACTGGTAGCAACAGCGGTGTTTAAAATAGCCATGTCTAGGATGGCTCTAACCCAGAATTAGACTTAAGCCTAAGGCCTCTCCATGCTGACACTGAGTCTGTTTAGGAACAAATCTTGCCCCTTTCTCATGGTAGGTCCCCTAGCAGTGGAACCAGAGTGTGTTGTGGCACAAGGGGTGGAGAAGGACTTGGAAGGGCGGCATAGAGGAGGTGTATAAGGATAGGGCAGGATAATGCGCAGCTACACAGACGCACTGATCTTCCCCTGTGCCTTGCTACTCAAACCAGGTGCTGAGTTGCTCCTCTCATTAAGGCACATTAATTGTGTTTTACAGCTAAATTATTTGTAGGTAAGCCTTTCCATCGGACAGCAATGGCTGCCCGCTGCAAGTTGCAGCCCGGCTGTTCTGCCCCTCTGCAGCCCAGAGCCCTGCGCCTTCCAAAACGGAGGCGGGCCCTCAAAGAGTGGAGCCACACCCCCAGGCTTGCGTGAAAGCAGCAGCACTTCTAGGTGGGCACCGGGTTCTGGATTTGGTGTTTAAAAGGCAGATGGAAGAACACACATGTGGGCGGGGGGGAAAAGAGAAAAATCTAAATGTTTTTGAGTGTTCGAGCTGATTCAGTCATTTTGATCGAGAAACGGATTGCAGGCAGACGGCAGCATCTCGCTTCGGGCCATGACTCAACGACGCTGAGTCCCTATGCACCAAACAGCCTCGAATCAAAGGTCGTGCAGCGTGATCTGGAAAAGAGTGGCTGTTTCAGTGAACATGGGTTGCCAGAAGGGGGAAGTTTTAATTGTGCGGAACAATCCTTTCTTATGGAAAATTTCCTATACAAACCCACCAACACCTAGGGTCATTAAAGAGCCCGTCAAATTTTTCTGCCAGAGCAGCGGTGTTAGTCCCAATGGCATTCTTGCACAGCTAATTATACACTTTGCCTTCACTCCGTAGTTTCACTTTGATGCTGTTCTTCACTTCCTGCTCTATGCAGTGTTGTTGATGCTGGCGAAATGTGTGCCACGCTCGACACCAAAGGATGGGACTAGACTCTATACCATAAAGGGGGTAGGTCAAATCCTGGACCCACTGAAATGAATGGAAGTTCTGCCCTTAACTTCAATGGGGCGGGATTTCACCCTCTCTTTAGATCGATCTTCCTAGAACAAGCCTCCATTTGCAGGCTGACACAACTGCTCCATGAATCATAGACATGACACCATCCCCCCTTGAGAAGGGACTCCTGGCCCCTCCGCCTTCAAGAACATAGGCCTTGACCACCTGGGCGAAAGGAGCTAGCACTTGACTTCACCATGAGTTAGCAAATCAAGGACAGACAAGATGTACAACAGATTCAGGCCATTATCCGTCTATTCAGCTTTTTCATAGAATCATAGAAGATGAGGGTTGGAAGGGACCTCAGGAGGTATCTAGTCCAACCCCTTGCTCGAAGCAGGGCCAACCCCATTTGTAAGTCAGTTTGGGGTAAGAATATTCCTGAACACTCACATGGGTTGGCATAGATTCACTGGAGACCAGGGCTGGGAGCAGTGATCATCCTCGACAATGTGGCTTGCTCTGGGGTGGTCTGCAAACAAAATGTCTGTGGAGCCACATTAGCTCATGGACATGGGTCAGATGCACTTCAGAGCCAATTCTGGTGGCATCTGAGGCTTCAGTTAAATAGCTCACACATTTCTGCTGCCAGGTGTCTAGCTAGAAGTGCAATAGCTCATAGTATTTACACTGCAGAGCACTAAAACAGGAGGCTTTCAGCTGAGATTTCAGAAATGAGATTTTTTTCCCCAGGGAATTTTTTGTGGGGGAAAGATATCTCTGTTGCAACTTTGGGGTGGAAAAATATGACCTTCCACAGGAAATTTCTAAATGTAAAATGCGTCATTTCAAAATGCCTTACTGAAAGCAAACAAACATTTTAGATTTCCAATGAGATTTCGATTCAGTGTTTAAAATGGAAAAAAACAATTATTTGAAAAATGTTTTAGCCTCTCCAACACCTTTTTCCCCATTTCCTTTCCCCTTATCCCCCCATCACTAGAAAAAGGGTGAGAAAACATGAGAAAATGGAGGGAAATATACTTTCACACCTTTTTACAATCTTCCTACTGGCAAAAGTTGGAAAATGGATGGAAAGTGTGGGAACGTGGGGGAAAAAAACAGCTTTTAACCATTGTTTCATCTGTTGTTTAATAAAAGTAGTTAGAATGTGTAAAAAAGTTTCCCCCTATTTCACACACTTTGTTACAGCATTCTGACTGGCAAAAGTTGGAAAACAGAAAATGGAGATAAATCTATTTTTTCCTCAGTTTTAGACCATTTTCTAAATTTAGACAGTTGGAAGACATGTTCCAAAGTGTTGTAAAGTGGGGAAAACCCACAATTTCACAATTAAAAAATAATTTTATTTGAAAAAAATGGTGACAGGATTTTTCTGTGAAATTTTTTATTTTCTCAAAACTCTGCTTTACAAGGAACAAAACCAAAAAAATTCAGATAGGACTAGTTCTCAATTTCTGGAAACTCAGACTTGTCTCCCTTTATTAGACTAGCTGCTCTCCTTTTGCTCTGTGGTCTCCACCACAACTTCCTTCCTATCTTAATGATGAACTCAGTGGCTTGATCCATATGTAATGTTCCATCCCATTCAGTGGTGGACACTGTAACCATGGAGTATGGTTTACTCCAAAGCCCAACATTAAACCAGCTGTGGTGTGACAAGATTCGAAGCAGACTAAGTTGCACTGGAAGTTAGCACAGACATAAATGGATGGTGACCTAGAGGAAATTACACTGGAGCCCAGGATCCTAAGTTCATCCCTGAGATAGATTGGGGAAGGAGAGCAGGGAGGTCTCTGGCCGGCAAAGAGACAACATCTTTGGTGGGAAGCACTGGATTCAAGTATGTAAATGATACTCTCAGAAATATAGCTGCAGAAAAAGCAGCTTTTGGGAATCAGGCCTAGTGTAAACATACCCTTTCCTTGGGATCTGGGCAGATAGTAATATTCCTCACCAAGTCCAGCCCAATGAAAGTAAAAATTACATTAAAAAACTATTTAAAGCCAAGCCAGTGCCTATGGAATAATGACATAATCATTTCCCGTAATCTCTGGTTCGCTTTATTTCGGCCAGCCTTGTCAGCAGGGCTGTGCGACAGCAGATCAAAGGTAGTACTGGCAACAAAGCCCTTGTCTATATGAACCTGGGAAAAATTAAACAGATTCAATCACCAGAAAACTTCTGGCGGCTAGAAATGTTTTCTACTTAGTGGGAAAAAATCAGAGCTCTGTGTGGAGCTCAATGGTTTCCATTCACAGGGGACTATGCAAACATCCTCTTCTGTTTCCATCCACATAGGTACATACCCAGGGAATTTCACTTGGAAAGCCACCATGTTGTCATCTGTAGCCAAGTAGGATCTAGAGGCCTCAACAAAGAGCAACTCCTGAAGTGCTTAGGCATTGTACAAACACATAGTGAGAGATAGTCTTTACCTCGTCTCACTAAACAAGGCAGAATTCTCATCAACCCCATTTTATCAGCTGGGGAACTGAGACAGATAATTTAGAAACCCAAGACCACATGTGAAAACATGGAAAAAAGGGATTGAATCCAGATTACCTGTGGCCCAGGGGAGTGCCTAAACCATAAAACCATCCATTCTCTCCACTTAAAGCCCTATACTTTGGTGAATTTGTCAAATAATAATAATAGAGGGAGAGTACAGAGAGGAATAGATTTGAGAACAATGTGGTCCAGAAAATATGGAAGACTCTCCAAAGTAGTTGAGGTGTGTTGCTTGGAGTCTGTTTGCGTAATGATAATTCAGCTATAATGGATAAGCAGCCCTGGCAGGTAGAATCTGGAATAGGGGTGGTAAAGAGGACACCTCAGGAAAAAATAGATATAAAGATTTAAGGTGGTGTCCTCCTGGTCCACTAAACTAAGAGCATTTGGAATTTGAGGTTTAGAGTCCGATCATGAGTTCTTTGCATTCCATAGGAATGCAGCCCAGTGGATGTACGATAGAGTTATTAATTTGTACAGCATCATTCATGCAAACTGTGTCTCCAAACCCTTCACCGAGTTAATGGACAATGGCAGAACAGAGGAATTTACAGGTACAAGCCAGGGAGGAAAGAGACGTTTCCAGATGGGATTTGAAAAGAGATGTGGCAACACAAGATGGCAGCATGAGGAGAAGACGGAGGAGAAGGTGCTGGCATGTAACACAAGAAACAGAAGTCATCCAAAGAAATGAATAAGCAGCAGGTTTAAAACGAAAAGAGGAAGTACTTCTTCACACAGCACACAGTCAACCTGTAGAACTCCTTGCTGGGGGATGTTGTGAAGGGCAAAACTATAACTGGATTCAAAAAAGAACTAGATAAATTCCTGGCTATTAGCCAAGATGGTCAGGGACACAATCCCATGCCCGTGGCGTACCATGGGTCTCCTGTTCCTGGGGGCCAACCCTGCATTTGTGCCCCCTCACCTCATGTGCCCCCTTGCGCAGGGCAGGAGGGGTTCCAGTGCTGGCCCCCACTGCCCCAGGGAGAGGGGGTCTGTACTTGAGAGGGGGGCATGAGTCCCAAGGGGAGGCACAAATGCAGAGTTGGCTCCACTGCCCCTCCTCCCAGCATGTACCCGCCATGTGGCACCCACCTCTCCCACTCCAGCCCCACGGCACAGATGGGGGCGGCCTCACTCCCGGCTTGGGGGGGTTGGAGGCCAGGCCGGCCCTTCACAACACACGGGGGATAGGGGTGGGCTCAACAGTGGGAACAGCTGCCCTTCAGCCTCCTGTGCCCCCAGCCCATCATGAAGGGCTAGCCCAATGCCCCACACTTACCCACCACTTCAGCCCCGCAGCCCGGCACCGGCTTGGATGGGGCAGCCTCACTCCCCAGCCTGGGGGTGTGGTGCCAGGCTGGCTCTTCACAACATGCAGGGGGCGGGGGCCGCTGGATGAACGCCCCCTGCACGTCATGAAAAGCCGGCCCAGTGCCCCACGTAGTCCAGCGCCAAAGGGGCCTGCCCCTCCTCACCTCTCCCTCGGTACGCCACTGCCCCATGCTCTGAGTGTCCCTAGCCTCTGCCTACCAGATGCTGGGACTGGACGACTTAACGATTTCCTGGTCTGTTCATTCCTTCTGAAGCACCTGGCATTGGCCACTGTCAGAAGACAGGAGACTGGGCTGGATGGAGCATTGGTCGGACCTAGCACGGCCAATGTTCTGGTCTTACGTTTTTAGGTACCAAGGGTCGTTGGGAGAATGGGCAGAAGGGCAGCTGCTGCTAGATGACCAGAGGCAGCAAGGAAAGGGAAAGAAAGAGACAACGTCCTTGGGGATGGATGGGGGGATAGGCCCACAGAAGGCTTGCAAAGCAAGGAGATCCGTTTTGAACTGGATCCCAAAATGAATATGGAAGGGGAGTGGCGGGGGGCACGTCTCTGTAAAGTTAAGGCGGCTCCCTAAATTCAGTATGTGTCATGCTGCAGGGGAATCTCACAAGCGCTCAGCTACGTGACAGGTCGGAGTCAGGATGGCCGGGTGAAATCCTAGGGCTTTTTCTGTGCGAGAGCTCAGACAAGATGAGCATAAAGGTCCTTTCTGGCCGTTCAGAATTTGAATGGGCGGAACTTCAGTCTCACTTACAACCCCTGTAGCATTGGGGATCCCTGGCCTCCCCCACCATCCAACGAAACGTGGGCCTCCTTTACTGCCTGCTTGTTTTCCTCTTTATGGGGATCTCTCCCAGGAGAATAGTGGGGGCAAAAAAACCACATGCTTTAAGACTGAGCTTGATACGTTTGTGGAGGGGATGAGGTTGCCTACAATGGCATGTGGTCCAGCTGTGACTGCTATTAGCAAATATCTCCAATGGCCGGAGATGGGACACTAGATGGGGAGAACTATGAGTTACTACAGAGAAATCTTTCCCCGGTGTCCAGCTGGAGTGTCTGACCCAGATGCTCAGGGTCTAACTGATCGCCATATTTGGGGCCAGGAAGAAATTTTTCCCAGGTCAGATTGGTGCTTGGCAGAGACCATGGGGGAGTGTTTTCACCTTCCTTTGCAGCATGGGGCATAGATCGCATGCAGGTTTGAACTAGAGTAAAGGGTGGATTCTCTGTAACTTGATGTCTTTCAGTCAAGATCTGAGGATGCCAGTAACTCAGCCAGATGTTAGGGGCCTATTGCAGGGGTGGGTGGGTGAGGTTCTGTGGCCTGTGATATGTAGGAGGTCAGACTAGATGATGATGAGGGCCCCTTCTGGCCTTGAAGTCCATGAGTCTCTGCTTGGATTGCTCTACTCGCAGCCTGTGTTTTGACCCCTGAATTGCCTGTCGCTGCTGGAATTCCCTATCATTTGGTGACTCAGCTGACAGAACGAGAGACAATGGCTTTTTACATCAGCCCAGGCTATCAGGAGCCTGCCTTATCCGAGTTGTGTTTTTCTATTAGTCTAACACTCCATTGTGCATCCCGTTATCAGCTGAAATGTTGATGTAATGCCTGGCTTGGAAGTGGTTTCTGCATCCTAGCTTTAGGACAGCTCACTTTTATTTGGTGGGGGAGGGCAAGGAGCAAGAGGAGGTTGTATCGGGATTCTCATGAGATGGGAACCCTTCTTGGGCTCTGCTAATGCTGGCGGGCTGCTAACAAAGCTGAGTGAACTCTTTGCAGCTGGCAATTTATTCGACAAATTTGTTTGCAAATTATCTTTGAACAGTCCCAGCTATTTTTAACTAGCTTGTTTGCTGCTCAGTTTAACTCTGGCTGGATCTTCTAGGGGATTGAACCTGGGATCTCTGGATCAAAAAGCACGTGTCCCTATCCCTTCAGATAAGGGACTGGCTCCCCCACCATGAGAGCAGATGTTTTAAATCACGTGATGGAGTTCGGCCACTAGAGGGGGACAAAAACACACGTAGCCAGCATTGGATGTGTCAGAATTAGCCAATGAATGGTTTCCGTATCACTATTTCAGCCTACGTGAAGCTCATGGACCGTTTGCCACAAATATTGTTTTGAGCATTCTGTGTTGATCATTTGCATCGAGTAGTTGCTCATCTGAGTCACGTGATATCATTTCTGCTCCCTGATTGGTTGACTGCCATGCCCCCAAAGTGGTTTCACATTGGCGATGGGGATGCTTCCAATCTGACTCCTCATGTGGACCCATGATCCTAAAGGTATCGGTGCAGATGCATGCCAGTGCTCAGAAGGTACCAGTCTGGGCTTTCACAGGAGTGAACATCTTCAGGAGTCAGTTCCCACTGTTTTACCATGACTGGGTTTCACTTCACGTTCAGGTTCACTCAAGCCCAATAGGTTGAAGAGGAAACTGCAACCAGCACATGCTTTTATACGGTCTAATGGACACGTGTGGGTGCTGTCAAACAATGAAAGATCCCATCCACCCAATGTGGTGCTCCGTAGCCCCCCTAATGGTGTCTGGGCCTCATACAGTGGATGATGAGGCTACCACAGCCATGGCTAATAGACATCCATTGTCTCACTCAAGCAAAAGAAACTCAAAGTTTTTGATCCAATGGACCCTGATTCAGTCCCTGCCGTTGATGATCTATCCAGGGGCACAGTGTTACATACAGCTGGATATCCATCTGTCCCACTCCCATCACCACAGTAGCTGAGCACTATGCTATCAGCTTACAGTGCGTTTGATTCGGAAGACCTCACCATGTGACCCACTGTCACAAATTTTCTTACAGAATCCCAATGACAACCTAAAATTCAGTCCCCAGAAAAACAGGTTTAACATCCAGAGAGAACAAACACTTCACACTGCGAGTGGATGAGAAGGTTAGGAGGCCCCAGAAAGCTGCACCCCAGACATGCTGGTTCAGAATTTGAACCCGGGACAAGCAGAGTTTCTACTGGTGGACTTGTACTAACCCTGGTACTGGTCTTCCATACAGGGGCAAATGTCACCTGTTGCGAATGGACGTAGCTCACGGAATGCCAAAGGCAGCTTAGCACTCTCACCCGGTTGTAGGAAGCACGAGAAGACTCACAAAAAAACCCCAACTCACCTCCCACCAGCGCAGGCTGGTGATCTCTGAAAGAGGCAATTCACAGTGATGGGTGCATCCGGCTTACAACTGGGAAACCAAAACGGACCTTTTCCCAGGCCTGGGAAGCCTGTGTTGTTTCGTATGATTTATTTGTATTATGGAAGTGCCTGGAGTGCTCAGTCAGGGATCAGGCTTCTATCATGCCAGGCGCTGTACACATATATATTAAAAAAGACAGTCCCTGCCCCATATAACTTCACATCTGAGCTGATGAGGAGAGACACACTAGTGAAGATAATCAGAGATTGGGGAGAGACAAAGTAACTAGTTCCTGCCCAATCATTAGCCAGATTTTATTATTCATATCAGAGTAGGGTCTAGAAGCCCCAACCCGGAGAAGGACCCTATTGTGCTAGGTGCTGTACAAGCTGAGAGCAAGAGAAAATCCTGCCCCAAGAATTTAGAATCCAAATGTGAAGTGAGTTTCCCAAAGGCCCAAAGCAGTGCAGAAAGGGGCTGAGAATCCAGATCTCTAGTGGCCGGTGACTGAGGAAAGCAGAAATATTTACCTGTATCAAATATCTGAGCACACAGCAACTCTCTCAATAAGGACTTCAATGAACTCGGTGCTTCCTCTTAAACTTTTAGCCATCCGTTGGCTGGACCTGCCATTCCGTCTGCATTGCGAGCGGTGGGTTTTTTTGTCTCAGTCATCATTTCCATTGTTACCGGCACCCTATCTGTTCCTCTCCCCAGCCAGACCAGGAAATGTACTTCTGTCTCTGTCTTCGACGGCTTTCCATCCTCTTCCTCCTTCAGGAAGACAAAACCAAACCAAACCCTTAACAAATCGGATGTTTCCCCTTCCCCTTTGCCTCTCATTTCCCCCTCTCATTTTTTATTTGGACTAATTTTCTCTTTTCCTTCTTGTTTATTGAGAACATGTCCACAGAAACCTGAACTGGTCTCCTTAATTCAGCAGTCAATGAACCCATCCCTGCTTTGTTACCTTGTACTAGATTCTCAGCTGCTAGAAATTTGCATAACTCCAGTGGCTTCAACAGAGCTTCACCATTTTGCACCTGCTGAAGATCCCGCCCCCTGCAACTTTAATGGTCAGCAGAATCAAGCCCAATATTTCGCTCTGCAAGATATTAGTTTTTGTATGTCAAGCAGAGCTGTGAGAAATGTTCTCTGGGGAACTCATCACTTGGGAAAACTCACTTGCTTTGTGGCTGCATTACAAGGCTTGTCCGAAACAAGCGAGAGCAATTAACCACTGGAACAATCTGTCAGGAGTCATGGTGGATTCTCCATCACCAGCAATTTTAAAATCAAGATTGGATGTTTTTCTAGAAGATCTGTGCTAGGAATTACTGTGAGGGAAGTCCCTTGGTCTGTGCTATCCAGAAGGTCAGACTACATAATCATAATATTCCTTTCCGGACCTGGAATCGATATTTTGCTGACTAATGGGACCCAGTTTTGAATGAACCTGGGGGCTTTGCACCACTTTCAGCCTTATATGCCTTGTAATTCGAGCAAAATGCACCTCCAGTTTTGCCTTGGTCTGAACACTGCTTGGAAGTTCCACCATTCCACGGCAGCACAGATGTGAAAGCCAGCCACAGCAGTGGAAGGGTTAAAGATCTTTTCTGCTGATGGATTATATTGCTTGGGGAAGCAGGAAGATCTTAGTGCTGCCTCGGACAGACAAAGATGGTGGGTGCTTGCATGACGCCCTGACCCCCAGCTGATGGGATAACGGGAAGAAGAAACAGATACTGCTGTTGATAGGGAATATGTGCTCTTACTAGCTACGCGTGAGTTGGTGGTAAAAGGAAACTTTTAAAGCTCATCACTGTCCTTCCATCGAAGAATTTTTTTTTTTAAAGCAAGGAAATGCAGCTCATTTGTCATCTGTTTGACTGAAGTGCTAGATTCCACCAGAGAACAACGTGGTCGTATTCTTGTGAAATCCAGTTATCTGACTCACGAGAGGACAAACGGTTTATCTTGGTGGGGTGAACAGGACAGAGAGAAACTGTTTCAGCAAGAAACAAAACAAAAAATAACCACTTGGATGGGGGCTGGCACGGCCAGTGATGTTGAAGATGGTTTTGAAGCTGCGGCTTGACAAAACCCTCGCCGGGATGATTTAGCTGAGGATAGTCCTGCTTTGAGCAGAGGATGGACTGGATGACCTCCTGAGATCCCTTCCAACTTTAATCTTCCATGATTCTAAGATCTCGCTGTGCTGTGCTGTGTGAGGGACCTGGATCATTATACACGTTTTACAAAGACCAGGTCTGTTTGGATGCAGGGATCCAAAGCCTACTCCAGAGCCCCATAACGCCAATGGAAAAACTCACCTGTGGGGGTTAGATCAGATCCGTAGCTCGGGCCATACCAGAGAGAATTTTGGAATCCTGGGTCCACAACAGCAGCTTAGGTTCTGTTCTTGCAGGGTGCCATATATGGGCCAGGCCAGCGTTTTGCATTTGAAATTTTTTTTGATGAAAATGGCCTTTTACTTAAATGGAATTTTTGGTGGAAACTGTTCATTTCTTTTGAATTTTTCCACAATAAGATGAAAATCGAGAACCAAAAAAAAAAGAGTTCAGTTTTCAAAAACAACTAAAACCAGATTTTGCGGGGGAGGGAGAGGGAGGAAGGTTTATTAAAAAATACAAAATTTGTTCTGCTTTTGTTTTTGCGAGAAAAAAAACTGAAAAATTTAGGAAAACAAATCCCTGAAAAATTTCATATCTTTAGAAACTTTTCACAGAAAAATACTATTTCCTGACCAACTCCCACTTTGTAGAATGGGAATGTGGATGTTCTAGACCCTCTAGTTCCTCAGCCAGTGAACCATGTTTCTGTAAAGCATGTCAACTACAAATGTTTTCTTAAACTTTAATGGTGAGTAGGAAGGACATAGTTTGAGTGGGGAGATGATGTTACTGATGTATATGGCAGTGAGGAGCCCAATACTGGAATACTGGGTACAGTTCTGGGTCCATGTTTTAAAAAGGATGTTAAAAAATTGGAGAAGGTGCAGAAAAGAGCCACAAACTTGATTATAGGCTTGAGAAAATGCCTTATGGTGTGATACTTTTAAAGAGCTGTCAGTTTAGTTTATCCAAAAGATTGAGAGGTGACTTAATTACAGTGGATAAATATCTTCGTATGGAGAAAATACCAGGTACTAAAGGGCTTTTTAATATAGTGGAGAAAGGCAGAACATGAGCCAATGGCTGGAAGCTGAAGTCAGTCTAATTTAAAATAGAAATAAGGCATCAGTTTTAACAGTGATAGTGATTAGCCATTGGAACAAACTACTCAAGGATGTGCTGGATTCACCATCTCTTGATATCTTCAGCTGAATGTGAATTCCCAGTTTGATACTGTGGCCAAAAGAGCTAATATGATCCTGAAGTGCATAAACAGGGGATTCTCGACTAAGAGGAGAAAGCTTCTTTCGCCTCTGTATTTGGCACTGGTGTGACTGCTGCTACAATACTGTGTCCCGTGCTGGTGCCCACAGTTCAAGGACTTTGATAAATTGGAGAGGGTTCAGAGAAGAGCTGTGAGAATGATTAAAGGAATAGAAAACAGGTCTTAGAGAGAGAGACTCAAAAAGTTCAATCAATTTAGTTTAACAAAACAAAACAAAAAAATTAAAGGGTGACTTGACTGTTGTCTATAGGTCTTTACATGAAGAATAAATATTTATTAACAGGGTCTTCAGTCTAGTAGACAAAGCTATAACATGATCCAATGGCTTGACTTTGAAGCTGGACAAATTCAGATTAGAAAGAAGGTGTACATTTTTAACAGTGAGAGTTATTAACCACTGGAGCAACTTACCAAGGGTCACGGTGAATTCTCCATCACTGACCATTTTAAAATCAAGATTGGATAATTTTTTCCTAAAAGCTCTGCTCTAGGAATTATTTTGGAGAAGTTCTATGGCCTGTGTTATACAGGAAGTCAGACTAGAGGATGTCAATAGTCCCTTTCGGCCTTGCAAACCATGAATCTATGAAGTCAAGACTGGACTTCTTTCTGGAAGATTTGCCTTAGTCAAACACAAGTTATGCTCCTGGGAGATTTAATAGCCAGTGAGACACTGGAGATCAAACTACATGGTTTAATCATCCCTTCTGACGTTATATTATACAAATCTATGAAAAGTGGGTGTGGTATGGCAAAGGAGAGGTTATGGGCAGGCCAAGACCTTTTATTTTTGCCTACCTGAAAGATGGGGACTTTAGATGGCTTTCCCTCAGCAAGAAAGGATGAATGGAAGACATCCCTTAAATAGCAGAGCTAACAGAAACATTGGAGATAGTACGCAGCGCAGAATTCTAGCCTTTTGCAATTTCAGAGCATTGATCATATGAGATATGCCAACTTGATTTGAAGCGGAGGTTGCCTGTTCATTGCTCTGGAGGAAAGTGAACAGGTTTGTTTTATACTTCAGAGAAACTTTAAAAATTTAGAGAATTAGGGAGATGAAAACATACAAGAGGGATTTTTTTTTTACCAGAAGCAAAGAAATGCATTCCAAGCCAGATGTTTCATTGCAGTTTTATTACTAAAGTCAGACTTTCAGTGTCATTGGTCTCATTTACTGTAACTCACAATCACACTGAAGGCGGCTCATCAGTGCAGTTTCTGCCTTTTATTTTCCTTGCTGGAACCTGGAAAGGATAATTATTTAAAACCCACAGGATGGCAGGATTCTGTCCTCCATGAGCAATAAGTGATGTGGCCAGCAGAGTTGTAGGAAAGAAATCTTTACTGATCTTCATTTATGCATGGAGACCAGTGTTACATGCCAAGAGGCCTGTGTTTGTCTAGTGGCACCCTGGTCAGCAGCATACATCTTTAAGTAGGTCCCTGGTGCCACACCAATGTATGTCCCTCCTGAAACCTGATCCTCTTTCTTTCGTCCCACTTATCATACTGTATTTTGGATCACTTCTTTCAAATCACAGAAAGAGTCTGCTGCAAAGAATGAAATCATGTCCCTGGACACTATTTATACAATAGGGAGTGCTCTGTTCTCTGGCAGCAGGGCATCAAGGCGCTCCCACTGGGCGTCTCTCCTGGCCTTCAGCGTGAGACTCGAGTTCTGTATTTACACAGCGTGATGTGACTGATTTGGAATCCGCTTTCTGTGCTCCAAAGGAGGTGCTGTGTTCCAGACCCAGATCCTGCACCGTAAAAGTCTATGGAGGCTGTGCAACTAACTTCACTGAGCGTAGGGTCAAGTCCCTCTGGGTTAAATCAGGGGGCTAAAAGTCAGAATTAGTGGGTCCTTTTCCCAGCTCATCTGTGCCCTTGCAATGTAACTGTAAGTCACTTCACCTTCTGGTGTCTTTTGTTCTTTACAGTAGGATCCAAACAACTGTGTTTACTGAATGTACACAGGATGCAAGGCCTAGCTCCATACATAGACTGCTGCTCTAGCTGGGCTCTGGAGACTTCGTAAACAAAGAACACGGTGAGTGCCATGCAAGGGCTCACAAATTATTTAAAGGGATACACCTCAATTCCTATACACGACACGTCTGTAAATGGACCTCTGTTTCCAGTCTGTAAAATGGGCGTAATGCATTCCTTCCTTACAGAGGCATGCTGAGGCTCAGTTAGTATTTGAGATCCTTGGGTGACGGGTGCACTTGTTACAAGCAGAAGAGTGGTCTTATGAAGGAAGCACTAGACTAGAGGCCAGGCACCCGGACTCGGTGCCTAGCACTGCCACAGATGACCGGGGGCAAGTTGAGTCTGGTCTAACATTCAGAAAGTTGTGCATCTTAGGAGCCTTGTGTAATGCCAACAGACCCCTGTCGGCAGCGGAGGGGGGATCAAACCAGAGACTTCTAAAGCTTAGTATGAGATTTGCTACTGCGCGAGCTAAAGGCCACATGCTTTTCAGCTAAGGATACAGCAGACTTGTCAATCTCTGGCTGCGCTAGGAGCCACTCCAGGGGGACAGCACACCACACCCAGGATGCCTGGGTTACATTTGCACATCAGGCCATTGTTCCCACTGCACCTCACTTCCCGACTGGTGAAATAGGGATAAACAACACGTCCTTTGTCTGTCTTGTCTATTTAGACTGTTGCTCTTTGCACACAAAGTCTCTCTTCTTCTGTGTGTGCAGAGCACGGGCACACTGAGGCCCCAATCTGAGTTGGGGTCTCTAGACACTACGGTAAAGTAAATAATATTAATAATCCCTATCATAACAACTCCCAGTACTAAATGATTTATAAAAGAAAGACCCATCATTCAGCCCTTCTGAATGCATTTTCCAGCCCCCTCCTGCCTTGACCCTGATCAGCTGAGCTATGTTTATCCCTCATCTTCCCCTCTCCCCCCTTTCCTTTTCTTTCTTCTTCCCTGCTTTCTCTCTCCCTGTTTCTTTCGCCTGGACCAGCCCACATATACTCCCTGTCTCCAAGGCCGGGGCTCAACGTGCAGAGGAGTCACAGGAGTGGAATTTCAGACTAAACTTTCCTTTTGAGCACTATAGTTTCAAGGGCATGAGACTTTCTTGGCAGTTGGTGTACTGCGCAAAAGAACTAGAAGGTTCTGGTTTCTGCCACTGTCGATTCAGGCAGAACCAATGCAGATACAAGACTCTTTACCCCTCTTGGAATTTAATAAAGAACCGGCTCCTTTGACAGCATTAGTGGACTCCGATAGAAGGCTACAGCATGCCTGAGACGCTGTAGAATGCTACAGGGCCTGGCGGAGGTGTTACATCGCTATAACATGGAGCTCAGGGGAGTTGCCCCTGGTTTACACTGGATGAGGGGAGAATCAGGCCCTATTGAGCGATTTCTAGACAACCTTACTGGTTTCTATAGGGTTTTCCCGTAAAGGTATATTCACAGCTCTGTTTTTGGTGGAGAGGCCCTGCTTTTGTCTGCATTCTTTGGGGTTTGGGGGTTATTAGACCCACCTGGCAAAGATTAAGGGTGACTGGGCAAATGACTCAAAAGGCCTGTCAGGAAAAGAAGGCCACCAGTGTCCTAGCCCCTGGAAGAAGGGATATGGAACCCCTCAACTTGGAGGGGGAGTTGGAAGCCACAGTCCCAGGAGGAAGGAGGTAAAGTTGAGGGATGAGCTACAGGCTGGGGTGACCAGAACTGGAAGCAGAAGGTACAGTCCTAGGAAGGAAGGCTCTGAAACTCCTGAACCTAGGGTAGGCTGAATTTACCAGCCAGAGAGGCCCAGACTAGGAGCACACAGGTCCTAACAAGGAGGGCCATGCAATCCTTGAATTTAAGGCAATAGTTGGAAAGCCAGGATTTGAAGCACAGCCCCATGAAGGAGGGCTGTGAGACCCTGAACCTAAGGTGGGCTGTGCAAAAGGGGCTCTTTAGGGAGCTGGCTGGTGTTTAATCAGTTAGACTCCAGAAGAGGGGAATATTATTTTAAAGAATCTGGGCCTGAGTTATTTTTGAATCTCTGGAAAAGGGAGGCCTGGTGGGACAGCATCTGTCTACACCGTGGCGGTGTCACTGGAATCCAAAGGTAGGCACTGGGATTCGGGCCTTTTGGGATGTGTTTCTAGCTTTTGCACCGTTTGTTTTATAAACGTAGGCAAGTCACTTAATTCTTCTGCGGCTGAAAGGTGCGGCCTAAATTCAAAGTATGGCAACCTGAACGAAAACCCCAGAGCCTCAAATAGTCTGGGGTCTTGAGAGTCAAAATCTGCCCCGAAATTTTGCTGCTTGAGCACCTCACTGTGGTGCTCACTATTTCTCTTGGCTAGAGAATCCCCATGCAGAAATGCCTGTGAAAGCCTCATCTTATTCGGCCCAGGACAGTGCGGAATCTTTAATAAGCCAGAACTTCCTGAAAATAGACTGGTTGCCGTAGACTCTTCTTCTTTCTGTGCCCTGCCATGGATTTGAACTCCTCTTGGCGTATCTGCACAGTGATGGAGCACCTGTTGGCAACACACTGGAGATGTAGCAACTGACAGATGTGAAAACCAGACAGGAAAACACTCGAGTGACTTTTGCTCTGATTGTTTCACGCTGTAACGTAGGAGGCTACAAAGATCGCAGGGCTGGGGGGAGTTGTTCATTCGTATAACCATATTGCCTTGATTTTTACATGAAAGGTCTTCTCCCCCAACCCTCCTATTTCGACTCCCTGGGGTTGTCGGAAGCGTAATGGACACGAGAGAGCTGCCATCAATCACAGACCTTGAAGAGTTCAGCGAGGTGCAGCAATCCAAGAGGAGAAACATTCCTCCGAGAACTGTCTCTCGGGTGGGAAGGGGGGAGGAGGAGGAAAAGATAAGGCTGCCCTAATTTGTCTTTTTTAATTGGCTCAGAATACTTGAACGAAAGCTGGTTTGTTATCCTTGGCTCTGCTCTGGCAGGCGTCCAAGATCCAGGGCAGCGACGCAGGCTTCTGAAGAGTAAACCTCTTATGAATAGCCTATTAAGATGCACTCCAGTTCTTGAGAGGAAGACGTACGTGGGAACAGAGGTGAGGACTTCTTTAAAGCCGGGCGTAAGGGACCAGCTGGGTGAAAAGGCCACCCAAGGCCATGCTTTTGTTTTCGTAGCAGCTGCCCCCGGTTGACTGAGTTTCTCAAACATGCACTGGCATTTCGTGGGTTCCTCAGTTTCCCACTGCAGCCAAAGGGCCCTAGCCTGCCATCTTTACTCCTGGATGGTAATACCCTGCTGCCCAAAGAGGCCCATTTGTTTTAATGGGCCAATTCATGGCCTGCCTTATGCCACCACATAGAAGGAGGAGGGGAAGTAAGACACCCCCCTACCTCCACACCTCGGATCCTACCGCGCTGCCCCCCAGAATGTCTGTTGCATGCCTGGCGGGATGCAGCACATCTAGAACTCCTCCCCTGTGCAGGTAGGTGGAGCTTTGGCTGGAAGACTGTAAGCTCTTTCAGGCAGGGACCATCTCTTCATACATGTCTGGAAAGCACCAAGCACACTTTTGACGCTCATAATAGTACAAGGTCTGGCTCCTGTAGCCTGTCCTTGTAATCGGAGCATGTGTGCCGGTTGCAAAGGGCAATCCAGTGGCTAGGACACCACTCCACAGACCTAGATTCAGTTCTCTGCTCTACTACACATTTATTGTGGGGTCTTTAGTATCCAGGGCCACTATCCCCCATCTGTAAACTGGAGATAGTAGCATTTCCCTCCATCAAAGAGGTATTGTGAGACGCTCAGATATTAAAGTGACAGGGACTAGCTAGATACCATAGATCGTATCTATTACCATCTGATCTGTCCATGCTTGCATCCAGAGGTTTCTTCCATCTTTGGCTCTACCATAGAAGCCATTTGAGGCTGTGAATATCTGAGTCTTTAGATGTCCCTTGGATCTACTGGCCAGTCAAGGCCAATCTAAAAGATGAAGGGTCATAAATATCTATCAGATTATTTTGTCTCACTTACTATTTCAACCTGGGAAAAAGCTGTCTTCCTCTCTGAAGGATCCGGATGTCCAGGGATGGGGAAGAAACATCTTCATATGCAATTAAATTATAAAGAAAGCTGGGGCAGTGTGTACCGGTAATGGGATATAGTTTCTCTGTGTTGTGGGATAAACTAGAACCATTGCCTTCCAATTACTAGGCCATTGCCTTCCAGTAATTATACAAGGACCTTATCTGAAATTATTGGTGATCCAATGAGATGATCACAAGGTCCCTTCTGCTTATAAATCAATGGAATGAGTTTAATGGTGTTACTGGAGAACTGCCCACAGGGCAAGCACGCCTCATTCCCCATCCAGCTGGCATCTTTGCTGGCAGTCAGAGCAGAGATCAAGCGAGGAGACTGGGACGTGGCTGAGGCAAGGTGGAGGCTGTGGTCTTGTATTGCCGCTGTCCATGCTGTTTTGGAGATAAGTGGAAGCCTTTATTCTCCAGTGTTACCAGCCTCACACCTCTGAGCCGCATCTGGTTTACATGAGCCATTTAAAAATGATTTGAAGCTAGCCATCATGAGAATGTTGTCATGGATTATTAAGGACCATACGTCCCTGCCCCCATCCCTGCCCCAGTGCACCACGCAGAGCGCTTGTGCTAAGTTCCTGGGTAGGGGGGTTTTAGAGCTCTTTCAATGCTCAGTTTTGGGATGTGCAGAACTCTTCCGATCCAAGCAAAAACGAAACCCTTGAAACCTGCAGGCGTTCCAAAATGCCAGCCAAAGGACATAGGCCTGGCCAGCCTGGCTCAGCCCCCAGGTCCATCTGAACAGGGTCCCACCTCTGACAATGGGCAGCACCAGTGTAAGAACCCCACAGTTGGCAGTTGTGGGATAATCTGCCCCCATGCATTCGGTCTCCTCCTGATCTCTGGCGGTTAGAGACTGGTTTACGCCTTGAAGCATGAGGCGCAGTGTCCCTTCCTAAACGTTTATCATTAATTATGCCATCTCCAGAAATTTTTGTTAACCACAGAAATGCCCCATCCCTTTTTTTTTAATCTCATTTTTTCTGTTGGCTCTCACTGAGAACGGCAGCTAGCTGTTGTTTTTCTTTTAGAAAAGGGTTGCCCTCAAACAGCTGGGGACATTTTCTGAAGTCCTGAGGCCTACAAACTGTGAGTGACACCTACAGAGCTAGAAAGGGAAAAGATCTCAGACAAACACCGTGAACATCTGGATGTGACAGGACAGCTCACCTGCTATGAGCCCATTGAGGGCCCATTGCGGTCCACAGAAAGACTCCCATTGACTGGGCTTTGGACGAGGCCTTGCCCCGGCCCCCTGCTCAAACTGAGCAATTGGACTGCTTTACAGCTTTCTTTCAAAGACGCAGGAGTGAAGCCTTATGGCTAAGCACCAGTCTGGGAGTCAGGAGACCTGGGTCCAGTTCCCAGCTGTGCCACAGAGTTCCTGAGAAACCTTGGACAAGTTCTTTAATCTCACCGTGCCTCAGTTTCCCGCTGTGCAAAATGAGGACAATGTGACGTGTCTGCTCTTTGGGGGGGTTGTAAGAAAGGAATGAGAGCCTCAGATGGAAGCTGCTAGGTGCAAGAAAAGGGTTGCTGTGCAAAAGCTGCCACAATCCTAGCCACCCAGAGATGGCTTCAAAGAGCTGCCTATGGCTGAAGTTTTCCAAGTTCCTTATGGGATTCGGGTGCCCCATTCCCACTAGAAATGGATGGGAATGGAGAGCCCAACTCTTCTAGGCACCTCCAGAGGTTCCCCTCTCACTAGTTCTCTTTCCAGTGTAGCCTTTCTGCTTCCCTTTGGGCACAAGACTGCGGCCCCGATCCTGCAAACTCCGGAGGTGTGCTTCACTTTACTCAGCTGAGAGGTGCCATTGAGGGCATCGAGCTAACGTGAGACTGTAGAATAGCTCTACCTCGGGTGCTGAGGTGACAGCCCCCATTGCTGTAACTGCCGAGCACCTCCCAGTCTTTGACATATTTACGTTCCCAACCCCCCTAGGAGGTCGGGAACTGGTGTTATTCCCATTCTGCAGAGGGGGAATTTGAGCTGCAGAGAGCCCCTCCAAGATACGTAGGCACCTCACTTCCACTGGTTTGATATATCTTTGAGGCTCTGGGCCTAAGTGACTTGCCTGAGGTCACACAGGAAGTCTGTGGCAGATCAAGGAACCGTATGTCCCCCTGACTCCTGAGTCCCTAGCCAGAGCCCTAACCACTAGACATCCTTTCCTGATGCCAAAGTGCCTGTGCACCTATTTGCAGGATCAAGCCCTGAGCGAGCTGCCTTTTGTGAAGGCCAGAGGGCCATGTGGACACCACAGCTAAAAATACCACCCCAGCCTCCCCCCCATGTGCCCCTGACAGTAACCATGCCACGACATGCTGTCAGTCAAAGCAACCTTGGCCAATGTCAGCCACAGTTCGCCGTAATCTCTGTGGGGGTACGGCCGTGCCAGAAGTGACAGCTACCTTTATCCACATCTCTGGGATGTAAACAATATCGTGAAATACTGACAGGGGAGAGCATTAACATCCAATATCCGTTAGCTGCTTCACTCCAAGTTACCGCAAAGCCTAGTTTCTTAATACCCGGGGGGTTCTGCACTTATTACCCTTATCTGTTGTAGCAAAGTACCTCAGTGAAAGACATTTTTTGGTGTTGGTTTTGGAATGTTTTTGTAATCCTCGCATTTATAGGCAAAGACAAGGAGATCAAAGCTCCCTGGGGTTTACAAAGCATGTCCGGCTGAAAGTTTGACATCAATTACAGTGTTATACACGTTGTCCAGATTTATGAGCACACTAATATGCTTCACACACACACACACACCCAAAAAAATTAGTGAGAGTCTTTCAAATGAATTACATTTCAAGGCATGCTGGGGGTGGCAGAGATAGGGGCCAGAGAGCAGGGAAGGAATCAGGGGTCTGCTTGTCCTTCCGTTTGAGTCCCAGTAGCAGCACTGCATGAGTTGAGTTTGAAGGGCTCAGCTACATCTTCCCTGGATGGCTGCTTCCACACAGGCCGTTCTGTATGTCGGTCAAAGCTGAAATTAGGGCTGGCTGAACATTTTTCTGTCAACACTGCTTTTGGACCGAAAATGTGAGTTTCTGCGAAACAATTTTTTTTTGCTGGAAGGGTCTGCTTTCTGCAGAACATTTTGACTTTTTTTCATTGAAAACTGAAGGGCTGAAGAATTTTCAGGTTTTTGTGACGGGAAACCAAAAGCGTATGCTGAAAATGGCAATACTTTGGATCTGAAATGGTGCGTTATGGGAATAGTGTTAGGGTGCCTCATGTCCCCACTGTCAATGAACTGAACTCTTCAGCTGGACTACATCTCCCATTATGCACCATGGCCTATGACTCCTATGATGTACCACCTCCTCTCACCAAGGAGGAGACATCATGGGACATGTAGTCAGGCCTACAGTGGAGAATGACACTGCATAAGGCACTGCATAAGGCACTGCAGTGGGATTTCCCAATCAAACTGCTTCTGTTCTTGGATGAACTATTTTGTGTGTGGGGGGGTTGTTTTTGTTTTTGTTGTTTCCAAAAAGTTAAAAATGTCCATGGAAATTTTGAGGAAAAATTGTCAAAATTTTCCACAAGGGAAAATTGTTTTCTAACCAGATCTAGTTGAAAAGCTAGGGAGTGGCACAGCCACATTTCATTTCCAGTCAGGGACACCCAGTCTTCCTTAGGTTCTCTTCAGACTAGAGCTGGGCAAATAATGGATTTTTCAGTTTGCTGGCAACTCTGAAAAAGTGAAAACGTTTTAGTTTGACTGAAACTATTCTGTGAATGTGACATGAATTTGTGAAAAGTTGGCTGAAATGTCATTTTCTGGCTACTAGTTCATTTGCTGAAAATGTTTTCCCCCGCTCTATTTTTGATACCTTTGCATGATAGATGGAATCAGAGTCCTTAAATGGGAGGTCTTTCTTTAAAAAAATAACTACATAATACAGACACAAACCAACAGCCTTCTACATAGCTTGAGTTCCAGTGTTGTCTCTGCTGTTTACCATGGAACAGTTGCTAGCTAGAACTGTCTGTACAACACTCAGGGACACCCAATGGCTTAATAATATATTGCAAGTAAAGCTACCACTACATTTTTAGCATTTACATAATGATGCAGTAAGGTTTTCATGGTCAGCATCACTGCTTGAACTCTCTGTGTGAATAGAGCTGCTTTGACTGGATGTTGGAATTAACGAACACTCAATGGATAAAACTGATGCCAGAAGGGATCCCCATGGATGAGACTATATCATATGTTTATATGCACTAGGCATGTGGTATGACATATGGCAGCTGCATCAAATTAAAGAAAAACACCCACTGCTTCCTGATACTAGAAGGAGGTTCACACACCCGATCACAGTTTGCATTACTTGCTGTCAAGCTGTTATGAAATCTGGAAAGTGACAGGAGTTTGCTTTGATAGGACTGTGAAATGAACAGGTTTGGCGGAGAGTGGCACCACAAAGATAGCACAGTATGTGACAAAGGGAATAGGGTTTAACCAATCATTTTGGGAGACACTGGCACAGAACTTAAATTCCCTTATCCCAAGAAAATGGGGCTCAATAAGTTAAGTTTCTCCAACAAGTGAGACACACAATTGGTGATTTAGCAACTATGGGTGCCTGGACACATTGCACAAAGGTCAGTGTGGCACTCAGATACTTCAAGGATGATTGCAGTCTCAGCAGGGGATAGATTACTATATGTAGAAATTACTAAAGATGATCAGAAATTTTCAGCCAGAACATTTTTCCATTGAAAAATTCCAATGCCTTGAAACAAGAACATTTCATATCAACATGCTGATTTTGATTAAAGTCCATGGGGGGAGGGAGGTATGGGAAAAAGCATTCTGATTTTCTATTTCAAAACAGAAAACTTTTCATTACACTTTTAAAATCTCAGAATACATTTTTAAAAGCAAAAAAAAAAAAAAACCTGAATGAAACAGTCCGATTCTATTTAAATGAAACGTTTCAAATTACCTGAAACAAACTGGGTTTTGGGCTTGTTTAATTTTTTTTAAAATGTACTTCCGAGGGAAAGTTGGGGTTGGTTTTTGGGTTTTGGTTGAACCGTTCTGTTATGGAAGACCTTTTTCTTCTGAACTTGCGGCATTCCCCACCAGACAAAAAATCCAGTTTCCATTGAGCTCTAGAAATGCCACAGGGTGCATGAACAATGGTGACAATGGAGAGCACTTTAATTACTAACACATGCAAACACGCCTGCTATCGCCACTGTTACAGTAGTGCCACCCCTCATCGCTTTATTGATTCTCCCAATATTTGGTGTTTTTCTGGGGGGGTCCTACAGTCATGTGATCACACAAGAAGAAATATGTTTCCAGAAGTTGCGGTTGCAGACCAAACCCTGAAAACAGGGACCCTGGAAGCTCAAATATAAAGACCCCAAAATGTATTTTTCAAAAAATAAATCTCATTTTTACACGTCTCATGATTTTGGAGGGCCTCATTTAGGATTTCTTTTAACACTCTGGGGCTGGTAATACTTGTCCTGACACCCACCCGACCCCTTAGTCTGTTTATTCACTGGTATCATATTACCGACATAGATTGTGTGCTCTCGGGGGCAGGGACCGTGTTGCTGTTCTTTGTTTGGTCACTGTCTAGCTCAGAGGACCTGGTTCCTGACTGGGACTTTAGGAGCCATTGAGCCATGCTGGCTCTCTCGTAAATACTGCTTCATGAAAAGAATTATGTTAAAAGAACACGAAACTTGCAAAATGAAGCACCGAAAACTTAAGAAATAGCAACAGTAAGATGGTCTGTGCAACCCTAGTTAACCTCCTTATATGTATGCATTAAGATACAGTTTTTAATTACATGAGCAAATCCTGTTTTTCCGCATAGGACTCCTGCCTCTTTCCACAATGGGTATCTGTTCAATATTTCTCTTTATCACCAGCCTTCAATGTGTGGCTCATACGTTATACGTTGTGCACCATTCAAACCCTGTACTGAATATAGAACTATTCATTTCCTCGTCAGCTTTTTGGTGATGCTTTTATCTCAGTATTTTAGTGCATTACAGACATTAGTGACTTTATCTTCACAACGCCACTCTGAGGTTAGGTGGCATTACTATCTCCATTTTACCTATGGGGCACAGAGGCACGGAGATTAAAACCAAAATTGCTCAGAAAATGAGGAACCCAGTTAGCGGACAGCAGCGAGAAGTTTGGTGTAAGTGACTTGCTCACCATCACAGAGGAACAGGCAAGGAGAGAATACAGTTCTCCACGGCAGCATTCAATTGCCTTAATTAGGAGACCAGCCTTTCTCTTTCTGCAATCTGGCCTCATTATGGGGTTCTTCAGACTGCAGCCTCCTTTACTGTACAGCCCTGTTTCAGCCCCTGGAGCAGATCCAGCCTGTGCACTGTCTGAGACTGGGGCCCCGGGAAAAATCAAAGAGTCCTGTGGAAAAATAGTGTGTGATCATGTAATTCTAAATTGTATCCTAAAGCCTATGCACAAAGGTTCAGCAGGAAAGTTTAATTGAAGGATTTCCTAGTTTTTGAGTTCTTGATTTTGCAACCTTAACATTCCTTTCAGGTAGGTTTGTGTCTGTGTGTTTTGTTTTCATAGTGTTTGTTTTTAACGCAATTTCCTACATATTTTAACATTTTAAACTGAAAGAACAAAAACGTATCATATGGTTCCATACTGCCACCCAACATGGGTTGTAAGCAGGGCCCATGCATAATTTTTTCAGGTCCAGTACAAACTTGTAACACGGGCCTCTTCCCACACACATACCTTTGGGGGTTGCAGCCTGGACCAGGCCACCCAGGGGCTCTGGGCCCCGGTAAAGTGTACCCTTCCACTCCCCCAAGTCATAAGCAGAGTTGGTGTCTTTAGAATCACAGCCGTGTCCTTTACCCCTGGTGCTCACAGAGCGAGGGGTAGCTGTAGAAGTCCGTTATCTTCTGTGTGGTTCTGCCACTAGAGGGGGTTGGAGACAAACACTTCTCTGGTGGATTTCACAGCTATTTTATAGACAGCCAGAGGCATGATGTGATTCAGGACTAATGCTCTGAAAAGGAGGGTTCTCTAATGTTCACAGACCCTTCCACACCACCTTCCCTGCTTCTCTTTGTCCCCTTCTGCTCCTACCTCCACCATCCCGGCTCCTGGTCCTCTCCCTCACCTGCTGCAATCCTTTCCCCATCCGAATCCTGCCTTTGCCCTCTGTCCGGGCCCCATAGGAGCCCTGGCAGCTGAAGGGAAAGTTCTGCTCAGACCTGTGATGGATGGAGCAAACTCCATAGCTCTGTGTGGATGGCGTCTGTGCAGTTCTAATAGCACAAAGCCGCTGTGCGAGGGTCTATTGGGCCAGTGCTCAGGGCCGATGGACTCCTCGGATAATGTCACTGCTACTCTCATGAGATCTCTACTGAGCACGTGCAAATGCAGATATTTCAGAGGCTTCTAACTTGGCCAAATTTGGGCAGATTTACAGAGGCATTGCAAAAGGTACATCCCCTGACACTAAAGTGACCCCACTGCCAAATTTCGCAGCCCCGCTCCAAAACACAGCAGGACCAGAGCTTCTCAATGAAACAACGGTAAGAATTAAAACAAAAAACCATGTGCAGAACAATGTGTTTTCCCTGAACCTGCTTGTTGGAAACAGCTGAACTATTTCAAAGGAACCTTCCCAGAAAAATTCAGCCTGAGGCAAACACACGGCGTGGAAAATTTGAGCTCCAAAAGTTGAAGCCAAGGTCTGACAATGAGACGCATCAGGCAACCTTCATTACAGGCTATCGTTGCTCCCTTAGCCAGTGATACTCAATATTTCCAGACCAACTGTTCTGCTGGGAATACAGGTACCCCACGCAAGCTGCATGGAGTGCAGGGCACCAGAAAGTGTAATTATATCACAGTAAACGAGCTGCAGAGACAATGCGCCATAATCTATTAGTGCCACAGCCACAGTGGGTGAGGATTTATCAAAGGAAAAGGTCACTTGTTTAACGACGTCCACTAAGCCGGCCTATATCCCCTTCCAACCTTCCCTTCCGATTCTGTCTCAGGTGGCCAGATTTCCAGAGGGGTTTAAATGCCTAGTGGGATTTTCAAAAGCACCTAGATCCCCTTGATTTCATCGGAAGTTGGGTGCCTCACCTGCTTAGTCATTTTTGAAAATCCCTCCAAACACTGAGCTGCATTTTTAAGCACCTAATGCCTTTGAACAACGGGCCCAATGTGATGATTTCAATGGCAGCTGCAATTAAAGAGCGGGACTCAAAACGGCCTGGAGAACCAATTTTCCCTCATGATTCACAGATCGAGCTGTCTAAGCAGAGCACCGGGAGCCAGAACTCCAAGTCCAGGCCTAGCACTAGCTCACCGTCGCCTTGGGCACGTCACAGCTGATCCATCTGTGAGCTACACAGTTGCTTCACAGGGGTTTTGTGTGGCTCATTTATTTGAAGCACTACATAAGTGCTAAATGTTGTGTCATCTTTTCATGCTCCGCTGGGTTCTGGCAGGGCTGTACATTCCCTAAGATCCTTTTCCCCCTTGGTGTTCGGACTAAATATGAAACAACTTTAAATATGTGAGAATCTAAAAAAGGTCCCAGGTCTAAAAATGGACAGAGGTTCACTGGGAATGCAAGGGCAATTATAGTGTATTCCAAACTGATTATCCATCCGTAACATTGCATCTGCTTTCATCTTATGTCCCCTTGTGGGACTAGGTCAGATACCCCCAGCCAGTTTCTTGACATCCCCTCTGCATTTTTGCCTTCATCCTTCTATTCAGTGACTCCAGAGTTCAGTGCTCTTCCTGTGACTGACTGTGGACTGTAATGTAAATTAGTCTGCAAGGATCTAAATGGGAGCCAAGAACTTCTTTCACCCTCCGGAGCCCATCTCATCTGAAAAAAAAAAAGCCGCAAAATGTCCCTATCAGAGGCACCTGAGGTCAGTAGCGCTGGAGACGCTGGTCACTGCAAGGTACAATCAGGAAAGGATGGGGAATGGGTTTGTTAAATGGTACCTTATACCAGAAAGGCTTCCACGGAAGTCATTGGGACCAAATGTAGAGCAAGATGCTATGCAGCAGAGAATCATAGGGTTGTACGGCTGGAAGAGATTTCAAGACGTCACCCAGTCTGCTTTTTGAGATGAACAGGGGTATCAGAATCTGGCCCTTTGTGAAGACATGATCTTGTGACTCCCACCTCTGCTTGCGTTCACCAGTGGACGGCACCCTCTCCCATTGGCAATTATCTAATGTCCCAGTGACAACCTCAGCCTGTGCTTGGTTGCCAACACTCATGATTTTATCTCACAGTTTGGGGTATTTTTGTTAAAGCCCCAATGTCTGGAGTGATATCATGGCTTGAAAGGCTCCGATTACAGTACAAGATAAAAGTTCTTACCCTCCCATGATTGTGGAGAAAGCATGAATTCTAAACTCTCAAATCCCAAAAGGAAATTAAACAGAACCCCCAAATATTTCATTTAAAAATATCCTTATATTTAAGACAATTGTAATTTTGGGGTGGGGTGAAGGGAGTTTTCTGATTTTTGAAAGCTTGTGGTTGGTTATGGTGCACATATAAGTGACCATATGGCTTAGCTTTACCTGGTCAGTCTGAGATTTTTTTCTATGATGTCCCAGGAACTTCTTAGGACATCTGAAATGTCCTGTTTTTTCATTTGTTTTCAATTTTTTCAATTAAAAAAATAAAATAAAAACAGTCTATCTGTTCAGGATGTATTGCTATACCAAGCAGAAGTTGCTTGTGTCCAGCAGAACTGCGTTTAGAGCTAAAACAAAAAAGTCATGGGAGTGTATTATTTGTATTATCATAGAAACTAGAAGCCTCACGCATGGACAGGACCCAGCTGTGCTAGGAACTGTACAAAATGCAGAAAAAAAACCAGTTCCTGCCCCAAAGAGCTTACAATAGACACAATCAAAGCTGCTCTTTTGCTTAAAATGAATGTTCATGACAGTTGGTCAGTGTTTCACGAGAAAACTCATTCCAACATCATGCTAGTAGATAAAATCCTCTGCTCTGAGAAACCTGCACACAGTGCTGTTAAATATACTGCTGGCAGTACTGAGATTAGCAAGCACAATAAAATTTGTACTTTTGCCTTTTGTGGGCTATTTTCCATCCCTAAAAAAATGTTTCCACAAAAGTCCCAGGCTTTTATTTTGAAAATATGATCACCTTTCTTTACCTGGACCTAACTTTGGGAAAGAACACAGACTTTGCCTATGCCGTGGACCCTCTTTGTGACCTGGAGCAAGTTTCTTCATCTCTCTGTGCCTCAGTTTCCTTTCCCTACCGTGGGATAGGAAATACTTCCTTACCTCCCCAGGAGGGCATGGGAACAGATGCAACTCCCATATGTGTGCTGTGGGGGTAGTCAGGAATGGCAGAATGGATGGGCTCAGTGCCAAAGGGTGGTGGCATCTATTCTACAATGTGCTTACCTATCCTAATCTTCAGATTACAGCCACTAGGCTGCAGATAGATTGATGAATTTCCCGCCACCTACCCCACCTAAGCCAACCGTAGAGGTCAAATTTGGACCTATCAGTGGTAAGAGCACGAAGCTTTGCTACACTTGAGCCAAAGACTTAAATCCCCCACCTGGCAGCTGTAGCAGGTTTAATCTGCTGGGACCAGCCGGTAGAGGGAGCCAAAGACATATGCTCTCCCAGCGGGCAGGATATATGCCTCTCAGCTGGTGGGCGTACCAGAGTAGACAAGCGCCAGTCATTTGGACTGTGGATGGTGAAAGGCATGAGCGGTGACCTTCCCGTGGATGGCATGCCCCAGTTAAAGTGTATTTCTGCTCGGGGAAGCAATACTTTGAGACCCGTGGTTGAAACAAGCTATGTGGGGTGCAATATGTTGCTATCGGTTTTAAACAACAAGGACATCAGCGAGATTATTCAGCCTCTAGAATGACTCACTTTGCCCGGTGTTTTGTTTTGCTCAATTTAGGGCATAGTGGAAGGAATCTTTGGGCTCCGCCTTCATTGCCCCCATGCATTGATTCTAGAACAGCTGGATTCAGCTCCAGCAGGACCATGTCAGTATTGCTTTAAGCGTTGAATGGAGCTTGCATCTGAAAGCTCTTTTCAGTGTGCCCACTCATCTCTCTTCCCACCAGGGGCCTAAGACTGATTGGAGGAAGAAGCCAATGGGGGAGAAAATGGGGAGGCGGGAGCGCCCCAAAAGTATGTTTCAGCATTGCCTAAACTGAACAGAGCAATTTATTTCCAGGGTGGGATTTTGTGCACTCCCTAATGGGTGGGTCTCTGCCAGCAGGCCAGGGAGCCAGGAGCTCCTGTGTTCCAAACCCGCTTCTAACACTAGTTCCCGTGTCGCCTAAGCCAAGTCACATGGCAGCCAAATTTTCAGAATTTGTCTTGGGGTGCCCAACCTAGAATACCTGGGGCCTGATTTTTCAGATGTGTTGAGCACCCACAGGTCCCAGAGACTTCAGTGAGGCGCATATGGTCCAGGCAGCCTCCTCCAATAGCAGCCATCTCAGGAGTATCTTTAGGGGATTTCAGGGGGAGGGGAGTGGAAGGTTTAGCCATTTAAGGCAGGACCCCTGTGACTTTAATGAAAGCTGAGGTCTCTGTGTCTCAGAAAAATCTCTGCAGTTTAGAGGATTTGACCCTTCAGGCTGAAATATTTGTGTTTTCTTTTCATCTTACAATGCAGGAGAGAACAACACTATGTTGCATTCATAGACTGGCAATGGAAATGACAGGCTTGGTCTTACTCTCCTGTATTCCATTGTAAATCAGAACCAGTTCCGATGAGATCAATGAAATTCCTCTGGGAGTAAGCAAAAGGAAATACTTTTTCACACCATGCACTATTAGCCAATGGAACTCATTGCAACAAGATATCATGGAGTCTGGATCTTAGAAGGTTTAAAAAAAAGACTGGACATTTATGTGGATAACAAGAATATCCAGAGTTATAACAATAAGGATTAAAAATAATAGGCCAAAGCTTTGAAAACGAACCCTCATGCTCCAAGGCATGCACCAACCTCTAACTAATGGTGGTCAGGAGGAAACAGGGACATATATTCCAGAATTGCCCAGTCAAGGGAATCTGGAACCTTCCTCTGAAGCAGCTGGTGCTAGTTAATGCTGGAGGCAGTGTGCCAGACTTGACCAGTATGGCAATTGCCGTGTGCCTACGAGTTACAGCAGCATGTAACAAGAGGAGAATCAGGTCAGAGCGTTTTGTGTCTGAATGTTGTTGTTTGTGACTCATATATTAGCTTTAATGCACTGCCCCTGCCTGGCCTTCTCACTCCCGCAGAAGTCAAGGCCCCTCAGCTGGTGCCGTCTGACGCAGGTTGTATCCCTCCTGGTATTGCTGCCGGCCGGGTACAGAACATTCTCGCCAGAGGGGAGGGGAGGGCAGAGACGGGAACCCAGCGCAGCTGCTCTCCGCTGTTACCTTGAGCTCTCGGGAACTTTAAAAAAAAATGTTTTGGATGGAGTCAGCTTGTTTTGTGTCAGAGACACACAGGAGTGTTCCAAGAGCAGGAGGGGGAGGAGAGCCAAGGGGCGGGATCGGTTGGGAGAATTCTTTGGTATCACCACGCACAGATGCTTCCATCCCATGACCTTCCCCTTGCACATTTGCTAGGGGACGCGCCTTCAGATTTCTTCTACATTCATTTTCCAGTCTCTCCCCAGGTGAAAGCTAACCCGCCTCTGAACCAAAGCACAAGGAGAGTCTCACGCCCGTCTAACACCTGATTCTGCCCTCACATTGGTGTAAACTAGGAGTTACTCCAGAAATAGGATCACACCAACATACAGGAAAGGAGAGCCAGGCCATTAGCCTCCACCCAGGAGCCAAGTGACTTGTCCTACATCATAAAGCAGAGTTCCCAATAGAACCCAGGCTACCTGAGTCCCACTCAAGCGCCTAATCCACTAACCGCACTGCCTCTCTCGTGTCTGATCACCACCATGTGCAGGTAAGACAGTGGCATTTGTCCCCTGTGGTTCCGTAGCGAGCCAATGGGAGCTGAGGATGCTCAGCGCTTCTGAGAATCAGGCCGCGAGATGCTGCATCAAAGGGAGACAGTGCTGCGGGCAGCACACAGTCATGGTCCTGAGCACTGAAACATCGTCCAGAGTGGCCGGGGTCCAGAGTGTTTCCTTCGCTCGTCTGGGGAGCCGAGGCGGGGAACAGGAGCAGCCACTGCCCGTTAGCCCGACAGCTTGTTCTTTTACTGTGTGGCATCGCTGCTTTGCATTGCACTGTGGCAGATCTTTCTGTGAGGGGCTTGCCGTCTTAGCCCAAGGGTGAGCCGGACAGACGGAGGGACCAATGACGGGGTTGCTCGCAGAGAAAACGTGGGAGAACAGAGGTGAACACATGGCCCTGCCTTCTTCAAGGCCCATTCCCAAGCTCACTGAAGCCCTGGGAATCTTTCCATTGACTCCAAAGGGCTCAGGCTGCAGGACATCCTCGGGCTGTGAGGGAAGCCACATTCGACTCCCTGAAGCAAACAGCGACGAGCTGCCTCCTTCACAGAGCACGGTCCAGGTGCTCACTGAACGGGGCCGGGGTCAGAGGAGGGACCATCTGTGATCACCTACTGCAGAGCTCTGCTGTGCAGCTCTCATGGTCTTTTTCAGGCCGTTCTTTTTCGTCTGTGCGTGTGTAAAAGGCGGGATTTAAAATAAAGCTGTTGTCCTTCGCACACGGGTGTGCGTGCATGCATGCGTGGGTGCAGGGGACTTTTAATTCTTTCAGGCTGTCCTGACTACCCCCTTTTAACCCCCCACTCACCTGAACCCACTCCTCTGCCACAGATCAGTGGCTACCTCTGGAAATTTGCATCTCTATCTCAGCCCTGCAGGTTCTTCTTAGGAACCTGATCTCATGGAGATGCTAATGGGGGGTCATAAATTACGCTCCGAAGACACTATCTCATCAAGCCCAGTGTTTACAAGCCACTGCCAGGTTATTGAAGATCAGAGCGTAACTACCCCCTAAACATAGCTACTCCTGGAGTGGAGCATGTCTAGGCTGGGTGATGCATGCTCAGCTGTTGATCTGAAGCTGACCTTTAAGACCCCAGAGTTAACAGGGGGAAGCGGCCATGTGGTGGGGCTGAGGACCACCTAGAGTGCAACCTGAAGGGCACAATGATTGAATGCCACTTGGCGAAGGAGATATATATACGGGGGTAGGGACCTAGCTACAGACCCTCAGCTGGGGTCAGTCAACATAAGACCACAGACTGCAACAGGCTTTTGTCAATAGCTAAATTGCAGTCTACGGAGCTGTGTCTCTTGACATCAGTGGCAGCTCCAGCCTATGACATGCTGCGGGACAAATTCTGCTGTGCTGTAAGAAAGCACAAAGGCCATTGGTTTTAGGTGGAGTTGTGCCCAGCTAAGCCAGGGTAGAATTTGGTCCAACATGCCCACAAATAGTCCCTTAGAAAGCCAGCTGCAATTTCAGGTCATTCTTTCAGCTTCGCCATGGCTCATCAGGAAGCTGCTGAGACCCTCAAAGTCCCAGGTCAATAGGCAGGCGTTCGTCTAGCTGCAGGAGGCTGAAGAATAGGCTTTCTGCCAGAGAAAACTCTGGCTGCAGGTTGGAAGTCAAAGACTCGTGGCCTACCAGGCCAACAGGGAGCGTCATGACCATCTGGGCTGACCTCCTGCAAAACACAGCTGGGAGAATCCACCCAACCTCTGACCACAGCTGCTGTTTGGGGCCAGTTAGTGTGGTGGGCAAGCTGGCGCCTGGCAGTTCCTGGGGGGCCGTTATCCTCATGCGGAGACAGGGATAAGCCACCTTGTCTCTCTCCTCTTATAAAAGTGGGTCTGCTGAGCAATCTGTATTAAAATGTTACACCTGGGATCTAGGCAAGGACGTAGAAGGTTATAGGCTAGGTCTTTGCATTGAGTGCCTGGTGGAGAAGGATAATGGCGCGGCTGGGGCTGTCGAGCTGGCCCCGCCAGTGCAAAGCCGGGGCATTAAAGACAGTGTTCCAAAAAGCATCAGCACACGCTCCTCCCCATGCCAGCCGCTGATGGCAGCATCCTTGCCGGTATGGGAGGGAGGGCTCTGGTCACCTGTCCATCCCAGCCGTTTGCTGGGGCCGTGGAGAACAGCCAGCTGCGTATTTCCTGTCTCAGGCGAGGAACAGCTGCTGTGGATTCCACTGCATTTCGAATCTCTGGCCAAAGCACCCGGGCGCTTCCTTGTACGTCCATGTTATAAATCTAAAATGGGGGCGCAGCCAAGCCAAGCACACTGGGTGGGGCATGTGAAGTTGGGTACCTGCACAGATGGGGTATGGGCCGGCTCGTGGCGGGAGAAGCCCTTGCGCCTTCTCTTCTGTCCAGCAATCCCACCCTGGGCTGGTGCCACCTAATGACACATCAGCGCCGCCAGCTGCAGTGTTTGGGGTTTGTCTGGGGGGCTCCCTGGTAGCAGGCCTGTCCCTGCTGAGATTGGGGTGTGACGATGGTCAGTGACCAAACACACACGTGCGGCACCAGCCATTCGCACAGCCCTGACTCACATGCCTCTCTCGCTTACACTGCACCACATGCAGAGGTGCCCCGTTGCTCCCCGTGGGGTTATCCTGGATGCCCGCTGGTGTACGGAAGAGCACAGCCTGGCCCACGGGCCCTGGGCCTCAGAAGTTCTCAGCATCGTGGTGAGTGGATGAGGCGCGATCAACACGCCTTTCTGAGAAGCACCCCAATGAGCCACGCTCCCACCTGCGGTAGGATTGCAGCCTGGGGATGTCTGGCTGCAGGATTTAGAGCTGCGCATACTCAGGTCAGGCCACAGTGAAAGGATGGGCGGACTTAGTGTCAGCAAAGGGCTCTGAGGGTAAATCTACACTGCAATCATGGCTGGCCTGGGCCAGCTGACTCGGGGCTGCTTAATTGCAGTGTAGACATTCAGGCTTGGGCTGGAGCCTGGGGTCTAGGACCCTGCAAGGTGGGAAGGTCTCAGGGCTGCAGCCTGCCTGAACATCTACCCCCAATTAAACAGCCCCTTAACCCGAGTCAGCTGACCTGGGCCAGCCACAGGCGTCTAACTACAGTGTAGACATACCTGCAGAAGAAACCCTTTGGCTCAGGTTACTAGCGTCACCAGGGTGATTTCTGGTGATATTCCCTAGTGTAGACACAAACGTTAAGGACCAAATCTTCAGCTGGTGTAAATTAGCACAGCTCCGCTGACCATGCTGATTAATGCCAGCCTCAGGACTTGTCTGCACTTGGGAATTTGCCGACAAAGCTATGCTGGAATAATTACTCTGGAATATTCATTTCGGTGTAAGCCCCTGTGTGGACACCATTACTCTGGAGTAGGAGAGTTAGGAGCTGAAGTAGGAGTTATTCTGGATCTGCTATTTGGTGAATTTCCAAGAGCTGTCATGCTCAAACGCTGTAGAGTCTTATAGTGGAAAGTTTCTAGGTCATTTCGTGCGCATCTTTTTCCACCACGAACTTCTGCAATTCCCTCCAATCTGTTGATGCTCCAGTACTGAACAGAGGGCATTTCTCTATACACTGGGGGCAGTGATGGGGTGGGCATGAAAGAACTTGAGCATGAATTGTATGAAATAGAGCCAAACACTGTGCCATCACGCACAGGCCTCTGCGTACATGTTCTGCTCTCTCTAAGCTCAGTACGAGCAGGACCAGGCGATTGGCTTTTACACCTGTAGACAAACTGCCACACCCACATACACACCAGAAAAGTGTGAGCATCCCAGGCTAAATTTACTGCCGGCCTATGAGGTAGAAGATATTGGGCCCTCTGCTTGCAAAGACTGTACCTCAAGATGGCGACATTGTCCATAAACAATTGTTGACTACAGCAGTAAATTTGACATTCGAGATTCCCCCTTTTAAGTCCCTCCAGTGTGGGTCTAATCCTGAAAATCAAGTGAACAGGGACTCTATGAAGTAATGAAGGGGCAGGGCAGCAGGCTCCAGCCTTGCATGTATGTTCGTACTGCTGCCCCTCACAATGGCTTACGTGAACAATTAGCACGCGGCATTGTATCTGTAATCCAGTGTGGCTCATTGTCTCCCTCAAGTCTGGGATCCCAGTGTGGAAGCGGGTGTATCATGCAGTAATATGTGTGGCTGTGACATTTTCATTTTCCACAAACATCTCGGGAAGCAAAATGTTGGTTCACACGAGCGTTTGTGTAAAGTGAATAAAAAGGCAGCCAATCCCAGGGCAGGGAATTGGTGGTTTATATTCCAAAGGACACTCAAAGCTCCTTTTTATTGCCTTCACCCAGCTCTAGAAATGTTCTGATTGATCATACAATTATTCATCTCCTTTCTAAGTCTAGCTGGAATATTTGACTCTTGTTTGTTCCAGCATAAAGGATTCACATTTTTCTGTCAATACAATTTTAACTGCGTAGAATGAATGCATCATGAGCAGCTCTGTCCCAGCTATATTTATGTGTAGTACATTATCCAGCCATTAGATGTCTCTCTGTGCTGTAGAGAGTTCCAGACACTGTCCGGTTCCTGGTAAACAAAGGAGACAGAGCTGGAGCTCAAGCTGCGGGGAAGATCTTTTGCTAAAACAGCTCTTAATCTTCCCTCCCAAGTCCTCCCCACTACCTCCATCCTTGATCATTGTAGGGAACACCACCAGTCTCCCTGTCACTTAGGCCCATAAGCTGTGTCATCTTCAACTCAGACCTCTTTCTCAGCCCTCACATCCAGGCTATGGCTAAACCTTGCTGATTCTTTCTATGTAACAGCTCTAAGATATGGCCTTTCCTATCCATCCACACCCCTAAAATTCTCTCATTTTCTGGCTTCTTGATTACTGCCACATCTGTCTCACTGGCCTTGATAAACACCGTCTTGTTCCACTTATCTCCATGCAGAGTGCCACTGCAAAGATCACTTTCCTAGCCTGTCTCTTTGACCATGTCACCCTCCTCTTTGCATCTCTCTACTGCCTCCCTCGTCTCTGTGTCAATAAACATAAGGTACTTGTCTTCACTTTCACGGCCCCTTACAATCTGTCTCCTCCCTACCTACCATCTCTCATTCAGTATCAAGATGTCAACTCTTGTCTCTGACCGGCCCGTGATGCCAGCCTCCATCAACCATTTATTACATTTTCAAACACCACTAGGGTGCCTAGGTGCTACCACAATAATAGATTGTAGCTGTTTTGTTTGATGATCAGCTCCCATTGAAGATGGACTCCGATTCCATGGACTATGACACCATCAATAACAAACGAGCGTGCTTAACCCAGCACTCACAACACAAAGGGACAGTAACACGTTAGTGTTGATTTTCCTTTAAACTAGTCAATGAATAACTGCTCACCAGTTTGCTCTGAGTAACTGATACTCTGGTAGTTCTGATGCGTTCGAGAGGTCGCAAGAAAGGAAAATGTCTCTTCCTATAGGCAAAAGAACAATGCAAGGGGACTCCTAAAAGGGCAGGGGGAGGAGCCTAGGAGGGAAGGGGGAGGAGCTCAGTGAAGTGTCCCTCATAAAGCTTTCTCCAAATGGTTTAATTGCTTAGGAAGTGGGGTTTTCCCTCACTTGAAAAATGAGGAGGCAGATGCTGAAGGCCTCGCATAGATGTCTAGGGATCTTCGGAACTCCCTGAGGTGGCAATACAGAGGCTGTGTGAGTCCAAAGCAGACCTGGGATACCCATTTCCAACATGAATGGAGCTGAGAGCCCAAAGCCTTCCCATTGGTGGCTACCTGTGAAGGCCCCTCACTGGTTTATTTCACTGTGAAAGCCGGGAAGCAGAGGGAGCTGGCCTCACACAAGTTAACACACCCACTGGTGTTTTCTGTGCCGGTTGCTGGCGTTAAGAGCTGCTGGGCTCAGGAGTGTTGTTGCAGTATAACACCACCAACAGCTGCAGTGGCCCTATAGCCGTGGAGACAATATCACCTGCCCTCGCTTTCTCTGCCGGTTGAGCTGCTTGACATTTTTTTGCCATTTGATTTTTGGGATGGTGGGTCCCATCGAAAATTTGAATTTTGACCAAAACAAAAACAGACCCAAAAAGCCATGAAAAATATCAATGAACAGCTTCATTTGTTGGATTGTTCCCAGACTATTACCGCGACAAAGGAATATCTTTTATTGACCCAACTTCTGTTGGTGCAAGAGATACGCTTTCAAGTCACACACAGCTCCCTTCAGGCCCAGCCTCACCTCGTTTCTCTAATGAACATTTTTGTCCTTTGGGGTTTTTTTGGTTTTTGTCTGCCAGAAGGTGGCGCTCTGTCTACGTGCTATCGACACACACTTCGGCTATGTCTACACCTATGGCTGTATGCAGTGTACAGACACAGCACACCCCCCTGAGCTTGGGTATAAATAGCAGTGCAGATGGCCAGGCGCTGCTTAGGTGCGTAGAGCACAGACACGCCGGAACCGTAACGTACGTACCTTAAGCAGCTCTCTCCACACCTAAACTGTGCCTCTCCGTCTAGTCTTAGCAGCGTAGTGTCCTGCTGCCTTCCACGGCCAGAGCCTTTCCCTGCCACGGGGAGCTGCCAGAAATGCAGTGAAGACTCTGGCAGCGGGGAGCTGCCTCCCTCCTGCCAGAGCCTTTCCCTGCCACGTGTAGCTACACACCTCAGCATGGATGCAGCCTGCTTAACACGGCGGCATGTAGCTGCACGTACCCCACGCACCTCCGGTGGTATAGACAAAGCCTTGTATGCAGACCCTGGTTTGTACAGGGAACGCTCCTAACAGCTGCAGGGTGATCTACACCAGCCAGTTTTGTGCTGAATGGAGCAAATAACCTAGCAGGGTGGACTCTGATTGGGCACATCCTGATGCCAGCTCTCTTTAGTGTATTTAGCCGCACATCACCCCGTGAGGTAGGGCAGACCTATTATCCCTGCTGTACAGGGAGAAATCAATGGAAGTTAGGCGCCAAAATAGCTCTGCGGATTTGGTCCTAAGTGATATGACCAAGGTCATTCAGGAAACCTGTGGCAAAGCCGGGACACAAGTCCTTAGTCCTAGGCCACTGCCTGAACCATTGGCTCATCCGTCCTCTCTACTGCAGCTCCCTTTGTCTGGCCTTCAACTGTTAGGCTGTAAAACAACATGGGACAACGCTGAATATTAGAGGCCGGCTTTTATTTTAACCCTGTCTTCTGCCTCGGTCAGGCCTGTGGGAACTGCTGGGGGTAAGAAGGGCATAACCCGTTAGAGAATAAGAATTTATTTTTGAGTCTCTATTCAGGAGCTACAGAAACAGTAGATCCAGCCCAGAGACATGGTGTTTTGCTCAGGTCATTTGGGCCATTGCCATTGTAGTAGCTCACGAAGGCAAACCAGCACCACCTAGGGGACTAAAATAATAGCCGGGACGGTACTGATGGCCCGCGATGGTTACATCAGACACTGTTCCTTCTTTGCAGCTATTTTAGTGCCTAAGGGTTATTTTGTACACATTGAACCAGAGAATCAGCTTCAAGCTCTCGCGTCTTCTGGCCGTCCTCACGCCGACTGAACATCTGAAGCGTGGACTCCACCTGCAAGCTTTTTTTTCATGATGTTTTATTTGTTTTGCTGGAACACCTGGGAGCCCCAGTCACAGAGCAGGTTGTGCTAGGGGCTGTACAAACACGGAACAAAAAGACAATCCCTGCCCCCAAGCGTTTACAGTCTAACTACGTGGCTCTGACAATCTAAGTATTAAGTGGATTTTCCTTACTGGGTGTGCACCCCGGGGACTGGACGGTATTATCTGTCCCCAGCAGCAATGCAAACTTCTCTGCCCCCAACCGTCAAACCACCCTGAGCTGGGGGCCCCCACCTCGAAGCAGAAAGTAGGGTGTTATCGTTTATGATTTGCCCAGCGCCTCACAGGACATGAGGCAGAATTTAGGAGTTCTGGGCTCGATGCAGGAATTACGGGTCAAAAATTCTTCAGCCTGTTCTCTGCAGGAGGTCCGCCTAGATGATGGTAACTGTCCCTTCCAACCTCCAACTCTAGGACTCTCTGAGCACCGTCCCTGCCCCTCAAGACTGTACAGCCTAAGACAGGCCAAGGATGAGGGGATGGGATAGACTGGTGGGGCTAGCTCCCCAGGTAGTAAGTCGGCCCAGCGCCTTTGGTTTTTAAAGGGCTGCATGGATTTACATCAGGTGTGACTCTTGCCCCAAAACTGCTTGAGATAACATTAGGCACAGGGACTTTAAGGTCCATATAAGCCACCGTCCTCGTTGTCCTGGAGCCCCAGCCTGTTCACGCCCCATTGTTCAATATAGCAAGATCTCTTTCCACCCCACCCAGCCCACCCCAGGGGTTTGGGGCTGAGCATGGGAGACCAAAAAGATGAGCAGAAGAGACGGCCATTCGGGCTGTTGGCCCATTTGGAACACACAACCTGCGTCACGACATCCTAGGAATTATGTACCAGTAGGCCCAGGGGGATGTTTCTTCCTGACTGGGGACAGTTAGTGATTGGCTCATGTCCTGAAGCAGCTGGGTTTAAACTGAATGTAACTGTGGATGTTCCTGTTAATTATATATAGTCTAAACTGCCACTGAATCTGTCTGAGCTCTTTGCTGCAAGAATGTTTTGTGACGGGGAGTTCCGCTGGTTAACGCTGCATACGTGTGCCACATATATATATGTGTGTTTGTGTGTGTGTATGTATGAAAGTGTGTCCTTTTGTCAGCTTTAAATTGATTGCCTTACCTTTATGTTTACTGAATGTTCCCTTGTTCGTGTTCTAAGAGAAAAGGCCCCTCAGGTGCTCCTATTAACCTTGTCTGTACCACTGATTCACAGAATCATAGAAGATTAAGGTTGGAAGGGACCTTAGGAGCTCATCTAGTCCAACCCCCTGCTCAAAGCAGGACCAACCCCAACTAAATCATCCCAGCCAGGGCTTTATCAAGCCGCACCTCAAAAAACCTCTAAGGATGGAGATTCCACCACTTTCCTAGGTAACCCTAACCCCCTTTCAGGTAGTTAAAGGCTGCTATCAAATCCCTCCCTTCATTCTTGTCTTCTGCAGACTAAACAAGCTTAGTTCCCTCAGCCTCTCCTCATAAGTCTTGTGCTCCAGCCCCCTAATCATTTTTGTTGCCGTCCGCTGGACTTTTTTCAATTTGTTCACATCCTTTCTGTAGTGGGGGGCCTCAAACTGGACACAATACTCTAAATAAGGCCTCACCGTTGCTGAATAGAGGGGAATAATCACTTCCCACAATCTGCTGACAATGCTCCTACTAATGCAGCCCAATATGCCATTAGCCTTCTTGGCAACCAGGGCACACTGCTGACTCATATCCAGCTTCTTATCCACTGTAACCCCCCCAGATCCTTTTCTGCAGAACTGCTGCCTAGCTCGTCGGTCCCCAGTCTGTAGCTGTGCATGGGATTCTTCCGTCCTAAGTGCAGGACTCTGCACTTGTCCTTCTTGAACCTCATCAGACTTCTTTTGGCCCAATCCTCCAATTTGTCTAGGTCACTCTGGATCCCATCCCTGATCTCTAGTGTATCTACCACTCCCCCCATCTTAGTGTCATCTGCAAACTTGCTGAGGGTGCAATCCACCCCGTCCTCCAGATCATTAATAAAGATGTGGAACAAAACCAGCCCCAGCACCGACCCCTGGGGCACTCCACTTGTGACCGGCTGCCAGCTAGACATGGATCACTACCTGCTAGACATGGAGCCATTGATCGCTACCTGCTGAGCCCGATGATCTAGCCAGTTCTCTATCCACCTTATCGTCCATTCATCCAACCTGTACTTCTTCAACTTGCTGATTATTCTCCACTGCTCAGTTATGGGGCCTCTCATTTAACTAGGAGCAGAATTTGGCTCATAAAATGATAAAGCAGCAGGTTGGCTTCCTACAGCCATGGCCTATTGGCCAAATAGCACATGGAAACCACATTTATCTCTGGTGTGACTCCAATGAGCACAATGTAGTAGCACCAGGGGTGAATTGTCCTGGGAAGTATTTTCTGACCTTGCCCTTTTTTCTAGCGATGGTGTTTTTAACTGGCCCCCATTACCTGAGTATCTGAGCACCTCAGACTCCTGTGTGTATTTAGCCTCACCACCCTCCCCGTGAGCTAGGAGAGTGCTATCACCCCTTGTACAGATGGAGAAACTGAGGCACAGAGAGGCTAAGTGACATCACTAAGAAATCACTGATGGAACAAGGGCCTGGATCCCTATCTCCCAAGTCCTAGCCTATTCCTCTGACCTCTGCACCTCCCTTTCCAAATACACTCCGGGGCCTGCTTCGTCAAAGCGCTCCGCTACAGCAATATTAACGGTTTGTGTCCTGCGACGTGCGCAGGACAACCTTATAAGCCGTAGGGGAAGGGAAGCATTGAAATGGAGTGATGTGCCTAAACTTACCTAAAGAACTATGCACTCAGCAGAGCTGTGATCACAATCTTCCTAGCTCCCCGTCCTGGGCACCCTGGCGCCCCTCGGAATAGAATGGCTGCAATATTTTTTAACCCTATGTTTCTTCTTCACTGTGAGCCCCTTACATACGGAGGCTGGTTTCTTGCTCCGTGCACATGCATCCGCTGTGTTGGTGAGTCACAGCTAACTGCTTATGTCAATGGCAAAAATAAGATTTTAACTCTCTCTGCGCTGCAGGGTTAGAACAGCTTTGGGAGAGCAGCCTAGTGAACATCCCCCCTCCCCCCCCACACACACACTCCCTCCGTCTTGCAGAACTGTTACCAGGGCTGAAGATGTACGCTGAAGGAGGAAAGAGAACAGCTTGGTTTGCAGATGCCAGGTGAGGTTCCAGCAATTGCAGCTGAGGAATTTCTTGCTGTGTGAACTCAACAACCTGGAGCTGAAACCATTCAGAAAAAGTAAGTATGCAATGGCCTTTTCCAGGGTACCACTCAGAGCCAGCCCCTAAGAGGTGGCTACGCAACCTGGATTTGTGAGGAGGGAGCGACATCTGGTGGGAACACCGAACAACAGCACCATTTCCACAGCCTGTCTTTGAATGGGTGTCTGCTTTACACCTTAATATAGATCATTTACATAATCTCCACAGTCCTTTGTGCTTCTTTCATCACAGCTCTTTGCAAACCACAGAGTCTGCGCACAAGAATTGCTTCCCTTACCAGCTACAATGCAACCGCCTCTGGGATAGAACACGACAGGCATTTAACAGCACACAACACTCCTGCAGAGCCATGTAGGGCCACAGTTTAGAAAAGCACTTGTTTAAACAACGAGAGTCCTGTAGCACTTTAAAGACTAACACATTTACATTGCTTTTGCTGTATACAGACTAACACGGCTACCCGTCTGGAACTTTTCACTTGCTTAAAGTTAAGCATGTGCATATGTGCTTTGCTGAATACAAATGTTATCTTGCGTTAGATGGTAAGAGAAAAAAACTAAGATTGAAATGTCAGGGAATATTTGAGCAGGCTGAATATAATGACCCATCTGAAATTTGGCCTGGACACCCTCCAAATCAGGTGAAAAATACCATGGGATCTTCAATTAAAGTAAGTGGTCAAGATCTTGGTTTATCAAAACATTTGAATCAGAGGGAAGGGCACCCTTCTTGACATCTCCAGCACATAGGATTGCATCATTACTAGTGCCAGAGGAAAGGTTTTTGGATGAAACTATTTTCTCCAAAACTCCAGATTCACGTCTACTGAACCATTTTGAGAACCTGTGTCAAATTCACAAACAAGCAAAACATTCCCAAGGAAGGTTCCGTTTCAACATTTCAAAAAACAACAACAACGGTTGGACTGTTTGATCATTTGGAAACGAGTTTTTGTTTCAAATTTTACTTCAATGTAAAAAAAAAATAAATTAAAAAAGAGGCAAAACCACTTGAACATTAAACAAAACATTTCATTCGACCCCCACCCCCCAAACCATTTTCCCCACAATCTTTTTGGTCACCAACAATTTTACATTTTTTGGTTACGGGTCAGCCCAAAACTAGTAATATTAATGACAGTGATGCATGAATTACATTGAACAAGCACATGAATCCAAACCAGGGGACTTGGAACCGTGACTGGTCCTCAGCCTTCCCAGATCTTAAATGGAGGTGCCAGTCTTTATTTGCAGAACCGTTTGAATCTCCTTAGCATATTCTGAATTCCTGCTGAGAGGAGCTCATCTGAGCAAGTTCACTGCTGCTTTACATATTTATTTGCAATATAAACTTCTGTTTGCAAAGTCACCTTGCCATGTGCAATCATCTCCCTAATTGTGAAGCCAGGGTGAACATGTTCACGCTACAGACTAGGTGGTCATATATTAGATGACCTGGCAGTCCTTTCTGGCTTTAAGCTCCATGATCTGGAAACCATCAAGCAGATAATATGCAAAGTAGACAGAATCCAAACAAGCAGAGAGTCAGCCCACATTGGACGATAAAGAATAAAATGTTCATTCTTAGCTTTATTATTCCTTTCTCGATATTGTTCAGTGGCCTACTTATGAGCTTCCATGACTCTCATCACCATATTATCCCTGGACAGCACAGTCTTTCATGGATCAATATCAGCCCTGTTTTGCAGATGAGGAACTGAGGCACAGTTTAGATGAAGCGACTTGCCTGAGGTCACACAGGAAGCTTGTGTCTGCCGAGTCCCAGTCAAATGCCTTATGCACTAAACCCTCCTTCCTGCACATGTCAGGGCTATCCCGAGTCTGCCTTTAAGATTGTAAACTCTTCAGGGCAGGGAACATTTCATGATGGGTCAGATTTGCCCCAGGCAGAGGGCCAATACGAGTCCTAGGCACCACCTACAACCCATTTAAGAGTGAAAATGGACCCTTTCCTTTCAAAGATGGCAGAACTGGTCGAAAAATGCAGAAAATAAGTCACAACTTTTAAAAAGCTTTCATGAAAAAAGTCAACATTTTGACTCTTTGAAAAATGTCAACCCATTTGAAAAAGGGGTGTGATTTTAGGGCCTGCGCAGTTCTAATCCCCAGCACCCACTCCTCAAAACACCCCTGGATGGGAGGTAAGTATGTCCCCTCTCTGACAGATGGGGAAACGAAAGATAAGTGAGATGATCAAATATGAAATTGCAGAATTACTAACTGCGGTGTGTAACTTATTGCTTAAATCAGCCTCTTTACCTGATGGCTGGAGGGTAGCTAATGTAATACCTATATGTAGAGGTGATCCTGGCAATTACAGGCAGATAAACCTAACTTCAGCACTAGGCAAATTAGTTGAAACTATAGTAAAGAACAAATTAATCAGGCACATCGATGAACACAATTTGTTGAGGAAGACTCAACACAGTTTTTGTAAAGGGAAATCATGCCTCACCGATCTATTAGAATTCTTTGAAGAGGTCAACAAGCATGTGGACAAGGGTGATCCAGTCAATATAGTGTACTTGACCTTTCAGAAAAGTTTTGAGGACGTCCCTCACCAAAGGTTCTTAAGCAAAGAAGGCAGTCACGGGATAAGAGGGAAGGCCCACTCATGGATCAGTAACTGGTTAAAAGACAGGAAACGAAGGGTAGGAATACGTGGTCAGTTTTCTCCATTGAGAGAGATAAATAGCGGGTTCCCCCAAGGATCTGTACTGGGATCTGTGCTGTTCAACATATTCATAAATGATCTGGAAAAGGGAGTGAATAGTGAGGTGGCAAATTTCCAGATGATAAAAATTATTCAAGATAGTTAAGTCCAAAACTGACTGAGAAGAGATACAAAGGGATCTCACAAAACTGAGTGGCTGGACAATAAAAGAGCAGATGAAATTCAGTGTTGATAAGTGCAAAGTAATGCACATGGGAAAACATGATCCCAACTATCCATATAAAATGATGGGATCTAAATTAGCTGTTACCACAGAAGAAAGAGATCTTGGAGTCATCGTGGAAAGTTCTCTGAAAATATCCGTGCAATGTGCAGTCAAAAAGCTAACATACAAAACAGCTTCCATATGAGGAGAGCTTAAAAAGAGTGAGACTGTTCAGCTTAGAAAAGAAACAACTAAAGAGGGATATGACAGAGGTCTATAAAATCATGACTGGGGTGGAGAAAATGAATAAGGAAGTGTTTTTTACCCCTTCACATAACAGAAGAACCAGGATTCACCCAATGAAATTAATAGGCAGCAGGTTAAAACAAATATAAGGAAGTGCTTAGTCACACAACACGCAGTGAACCTGTGGAACTCATTGCCAGGGGATGTTGTGAAGGCCAAAAGTACAAGTCAGTTAAAAAAAGAATTGGATAATTTCATGGAGGATAGGTCCATCAATGGCTATTAGCCAAGCTGGTCAGGGATGCAACGCCCTGGCTCTGGGTGTCCCTGAACCTCTGACTGCCAGAAACCAGGAGTGGATGACAGAAGAGGCATTACTTGATAATTGCCCTGTTCTGTTCAATCCCTCGGAAGTTTCTGGCACCGGCTGCTGTCTGAAGGCAGGATCCTGGGCGAGACGGACCAATGGTCTGGCCCAGTATGGCCGTTCTTATGTTCTTATGTTACATGATTATCACGCTGCCAAATGAGGGTTTAATAATGAGGGCAGAAGAGTGTTTGGATAACCAAGTTCTTTATTTGTTGGCCGGCAGTAGTCACGGCGTGAGCTGGCAGGCCTGGACTCTGAAGGCACCAGCCAAACCAGTGCAACACAGACAGAGACAGGGCCGGCTTCCCCCTCGATGCCCTGCCAGCCCCTGAAGGAAGGACCAAGCTCCAAGGGCAGGGAGTACATCAGTTTCCAGGGCATGGTCAGCCCTGGTCTTCTCTAACCCCACGAAGGAGTAAGACTGTCACGTGGATGCGCCCGTTGGGCTGGGACTCCCATGCCAGGGGCTGTGTGAGCTCTGCCAACTTGGAATGAGGCTACTCTTTGGGTCTCCAGAGGTCTGGCAGCACCAGCAGGGTCCCGACCCCCTCCCCCAGCATACCCACCAGCCCCCTCCAGATGCATCATTTCCTGGCACAAACAGGAGCTGGTCCGTATACGCCAGACCCGGGGGAGGAGAAGGGCCTGGCTGAGATATCCAAGGGGTGGCCAAGCGAAGTGTCTGAAGAAGGCTCGGTGGAGGGTCTCGCGCAGCCAGCTCTCCATGACGTGCTCTGTCCCGTCCAGCGCGGCCGCACAGGGGGCGTCGAGGCTCCTGGCTAGGACAGAGGCTCTGGCTCGTACTGCTTTTCCGTCGCCGTGTAGAAGTCCTCGAGGACCGACTGCAGGTACTCGAAGGTGGGCCTCTCCTCCGGCTTGCTCCTCCAGCACCTCAGGATGAGACTGTAGAGCTCCCCCGGGCAACCGTCCGGGCATGGCATGCGATAGCCCCGCTCCAGGTTCCGAATGACCTCGGGGTTGGTCATGCCTAGAAAAAAACATCCCCCCAACACCCTCAGCGTTAGTCACGGGCGGCGGGTGTGATAGGCTAAACCTCCCTTGGCACAGCTCCCGCCGACCCGCTGCAGGACACCTGGGCCGTGGTGGCCCCGCCTCTTCCCGCCCCTGCTCCGCCCCCTCCCTGAGGCCTCCACTGCCACCGGGGTGCTCCTCTCCTCCACTCCACCCTGTGCCTCCGGAGATCTCTGCCACTTGCCGTGGGCGTCCCTCCTCTCCTCCACAAGTCCCCTGCTGCCCACCGCATCCTTCCTCTCCTTCACTCCATCCCTTCTCCGGCGAGAACCCTCCTGCCAGCCGTGTCCCTCCAGAGGGGGAGGGGCCAGCAAGGAGGAGGCGTGGCCTAAGGTGGAGCAGGCTGGAGTGTGGGCAGGGCCATGGGCTGAAGAGGCAGGACAGGGAGCTAGCTTCCCCCAGGGGAGTCTTCACCCCACCTCCCCAGAGTCCCACGGCTGGGTGTCCGTGCAAAAGGGCAGGCTACTATACTATATAAATCTGCAGTGTCCTGGCACCTGCGGTGCCACGCCCCACACCCCATTACGTACAGGACAGCAGCAGCCCCATCCTAGATCAGGACTCCCGTGTGTTAAGCAGAGGAGCGGCCCTAATCAGCTCACAGTCGAAGAGTACATCTACACTGCCGTCAGGGGGTCTGACCGTAGCTCATGTAGACGCACTTCAGTCAAGCTAGCTCGGCGACTGGAGTCGTGAAGCCACGGATGCACAGGCTTAATGGTGCAAGAAATTCCCCAGGCTTCCAGGTGGACGTGTAGAGTCCATGAGGCTGCAGCTTCGCTGCTCCAGTTCCCAAATCAGCTAGATCAGATCTCACCTGGGTATATCTACATGAACTAGAGCAGGGGTCGGCAACCCGCGGCTCCGGAGCCACATGCGGCTCTTCAGCTGCGGTAAGCTATGTTTTGCGGCTCCAGACTATTTTTCTTTAGTCAGTGGAAGAGGGGGCAAAATGGCTCTTTTGATAGTAAAGGTTGCCGAACCCTGAACTAGAGTCACCCCCTGAGATCTCAGTGTAGGCAGGCCTTGAGCGTGTGGCTGGGAACAAAGGCACCGAGTGGGGAATCAACTAGCTGAAGGTCGCACAGCCAGTCAGCGGGGCACAGCCAGGTAAAGAATCCAGGTCCCCACCCCAATGACCTGTCCACTAGATCACATTTCCTTTCTAAAACTTCTTAAAGCTCAGGCCCTGATCAGCTGAACTGAAGGAGAATCCCCACCCGTTCTTTCCAGTACGGGGCCTATGACACACAGCTGAGCTGTCCTGATCTTCTTTGCTGTAGCTGATTTAAAACACTCAAAATGGAGCCATTCTCTGTAGTGCAGCTGGAAGACCGAGCTTAGCGATCCCTGCGTTGTTATGAAGGCTGTAGTCAGTCCTTTCTGTCACCACCAGCATTGTCTGTGGCTGCCTATCATCACCTGGTCCACAGCTGATAATTACAAGGAAGGCTTTTAAAATAAGCCAGCCCAGCGCAAATGTGCTCATTGTACTCAGGGACATCAGGAAGAGGCTCCTGCGAGAAGTGTGAGCTGACAGCACAGCTGTGGCGTGTCACACATTCAGGGCTATGAACCGGCACGCCTATACCTGCACCGTCCTCCTCTATCACTGGGGCTGCAGCTGGAGACATTAGCAGTTAAGAATGACTTGAAAATGAAAGGGCTGTGACAAGTGACAGGCGCTGTTTTCCTTTCCACTGGAGCTAGTTTAATACTCGTAAAATACCGAGGACCCAGAGCCTGCGTTTGTATAGATTGACCTCCCTCCTTTCACATCAACCAGCCGAGGACTTGTCTTAATATTTTCCCTCATAAATCCACAGCGATCACAACTCTGCCAAACTTTGTTGTTTCACTGGGGGGCGGGGAGTGGTGTATGATTTTTTCCAGCTCCAATCTCTTTGGAGTCACATGCAGATGCACACACACAAATATACCCATGTGCACGCACCGCACATTTTCATGCATACACCCCAACATGCATGCGCATGCACCCTCTCTTCACTTTGAGTGCTTTAGGTGACTGACAAATCTTTCAACCCCATCCAGCATCCTCTCCCTGGACTTACCCTACCCTGTTTAAGCCTTGTCTACAAACCCAATAAGGATCTTCCCTTACCAGAGGGGTGGCATGAAAAGGACCCAAGGATCAATTGGCTAGCGCAGTACAATCAAATAATCAAAACAGGAAGGGGAGAGTGGTTAAAGGGTGAAAAAAAGGGCCCCGGAATGGGACACGGAGCAGAAAACCCTGGACAGCACCCACCACTCCACAGAGGCATCCAAGGAGGCAGAAGTAGGTGCTGAGAGGAATTCTGCCAGGATGCATTGAAGAGCAAGGAAACAGGCCCCATGGTCACAGAGAACCCCATCCAGTTTCCTCCTCTTGGCTCAACGCCAGACAGACACACAGCCTGACAGAATGACATCCTCTCCAGACACCTAACAAACCCAGCAGGGGCAGGATTCAGCAGTTTTCCCTACACATTCCCACCCCTGGGAGCCAGAGAACAGTTTGTGTTCCAGGACCAACCCCAGTCTTCCGTTTCCCTACAGAAATTGCCAACACGGAAGCTCCCTAGGGCCAACTGCGGGAACGCTGGCTGGTTTTGTGCCCTAGACTGTTGCCCAGTGGGAACTGGATTGCAACTGCCAAACATGTTCCACATCAGCCACCAAACAGGCTACACTTTGTGATGACCTTGGGGCCTTGATTCATCAAGGCACTCAAGTATATGCGTAGTCGCATGGGGACTTCACTTTAAACGCCTCCTTAAGTGCTTTGCTGACTCGGGGCTTCTGCAGGAGTCAAGCAGGTAACTACTGGAAACGTAAAAGGCTCCGTATCTGATGGCTGATCTGCTGAACTAAAGAGTCGTCCTTGTAACTTTTGGAGCAGTCGTTTCACCGGGAACCATGACGCATTCTAAAGTAAATGGGAGGGAAGTCTATGTTCCCAAGGGACCATACCTGGATAAGGGGTCCTGCCGTAGGTGATAATTTCTGTTAGAAGAATCCCAAATGACCAGACATCAGATTTGATTGTGAAAACACCAAAGTTAATGGCCTCTGGCGCTGTCCACTTAATAGGGAATTTGGCACCTGTCACGAAGAAATAAATTTGAAAAGAGCATTAATGTGGAGCATCTTCCTTAATGTGGAGCATTAATGTGGAGCCTTTACACAGGTTGCTCAAGTATGCTAGTCTCCAGAAGGTCTTATCTGGATGCTAGTTACTGCCAATTCACACTGGAGTTGTTACAGTCTTTGTTTAAAGTACAATAGAATCAAGATGATACAGCGAATGGTAACTTATGCAACATAGCATGGACCAGTTCCTGCCTTTCTCCTTCATTATAAGGCATCCTTGCCTGTCTTGTTTTGCTTTGCGCTCTCTGGTTCTACTGTTCAAAACAATGAATGATCTATAACCTTAAAAAACAGGTGCAAAGTAAGATGAAAAGGTGATCAAATACATCATAAATCACATGTAGCACGCAAACTACAAATACATGATGTGAACGTCACAGAAAATGAGTAATGGCCAACAGAAGAACGGAACAGCGGTTATCACACTAATAAAGTGAAAAGTTAAAAAGCTCAAAAGGCGGAGTCCATTTTTTGTATCATCCATGTATTTAATAGATATTGGCTTTCAAAATACTTGAATCACTTCCTATATTCATATTTTAGAGACAGAACCCTGCACGTTCAGGACCCAAGCATAGGCTGCAACGACTTATGCTAAAGGAGTAATGTTACAAATAGACAGCTTTTACTTTATCTGTGACTAGCCGCTAGTGGAGGGCATAATTCGTTCAGGCAGTGTTTAATATCTGTATAACGACCTCCCTACCATAAGTAATCTGTGGGGCTACAATCCAAGACCTTTAGCACAAAAACACAAGCCTCTGCCACTTCAGGTAAAGGAGTAACTCCATTAGAGGCCAGTGGTAGAAGGATTTTATCTTTTACGCAGATCAGCCACTAAAGGGGGACACAGCATTAGGCAGCGTGCTGTCAAAGGAGTGGAGAAATGTAAATATATGTAAATTTTAAAAATATATTTTAAAATCTCTCCCACCTTTTATTTACCTGCAAAAACCTGAGGTCAGGTTCTGTGTCTCCTCTAGCATCAGGTCAGCATAAGCCCACAATTTAGGTTTTATTAAGGGCAAACAACCCTAATATGAACTGAATATTTTAATGATTTTGATGATCACAGCATTTTTATTTAAACACCTCCCTGAAATCCTGGAAACCCAAACACAACGAGCAAAAAATATTATCAGAAATCCAAACCAACACAAAACAGTTCAGTCAAACTGAAACATTTTGGGTAAGGGGGGATTTTCCTTCCCAGGGAATTTTGAAATTTTCATGTTTCATTGCGAATCAAAAGACAGTCATATTTTGAAATCTCAAAATCCTTTGCCAAACAGAATCATCATCCGCTAGCCAATTCTACAGGAAATCTAATGTAACTATAAAAAATTTCTGTCTTGTTTCCCTTAAAATTTATACAGTCTCTTAACCAGTTGAATGACTCTCTCTCATAACCAACAACTAGGGTATCTGAAAAATACTATAGCAAAATAAACTGAATTTTGCTGTGTGTCAGTCAGTTTGGACGGACAGAGGAGTGAATTGATCCATTTTCTATTAGTCCTGCATCTTGTTGAGGGCAATGGCTCTATCGGCTGATTCAAAATGCAGCTTCATGTGAGCTGAACCAGCTAAATGCTGCCTTTTGCATATCTTTTTATAGATGCATGCCCCCGCTAACAAGAACCACTAACAGAACCACACCTCTAGCCAGAAATGTCTCTAAACATGAAGGGGGGGGGGGAGGGAGAGAAAAGTGAGGAGGGATTAAAATTGAAATTTTGTAAATCGTCCTTGGCTTTTACAGATGGCCTACACCAAATCCCTGGATCAGAATGGAGGGAGTGTATATAATCTGGATCCACATCCACAGTTTGCAGGTCAAGCCCATTTCTTACTGTTTCATTGTACATTGGGAAGGGGAATGGAGTCGCCCGTCGACGCCAACAGAGAAGCTGTATCGGCAACCCTTTGTAACAAATTTTATTTATGTGTGCGTTTATGCGGAATAAGGCCAGTCCTTGATCTGCAGATGCAACCACAGATGTGGCAGGTAAAACCTGCAGTTGATGGAGTTACTGAGACGGTCTCTCTCTTTCTTTTCCTCCCTTATACTTGTTTGATTCTGACATTTTTAATTGCTCAGTAACAGCCAGGGCCAAATCCTCTCAGTTATTGGGATCGACCTCACAGGGTTTAAGATTTTGTTTCCGAGTGTCCTTTTATCTCAGATGTGGCCCTCCCTGTGATCTTTGTCCAATCTTTGCCTATACCTGCCTATAGTAGTGATGCAAAGTGTTCATTTACCTGCAAAGACCTCAGTTTAGGGGGTCAGTATTTTCCCTAGCATCTGTGAGGTTGCATTTACCCTGTTACAGGGACAGAGATCTTAGCATGAATCAGTAGGATGCTCCTATAACTATGGTATTCTACTCCAGTGTTAAATTCACTCTGTTTGGACGTGGAATGGCATGGAGAAACACAAGCTGTAAATATAAGTGGATGCCTTTAGCTAAATTCTTCCCTGACCCATCATGAATGAAACCTACCTTCTTGTGCCAGGTACTCATTTTCTATTATCCTAGCCAGGCCAAAATCAGCAACTTTACAGCAGAGCGATTCTGAGACAAGGATGTTGGCTGCTCTCAGGTCTCGGTGGATCGAATTCATTCTCTCGATGTAGGCCATTCCTTCTGCAACCTAGAAGAGCAGAAATGGCCACAGTGTTTACTACAGAAATATTCAAATAACCCTTCTAGTCCCTAGACATTAAATATGGAAAAGACCTTGTCCATCCCCTCACGGACACAAAACTGTACTGTAATTCCATAGATTATAGCAACTAGAGGCTCCATCTGAGATTCGGGTCATACTGCACTCAGTGTTGTATGTACACATAGTAAGAGACAATCCCTGCCTCAAAGAATTTGGACAAGACAGACAAAGTGCGGCAGAAAGGAAGGATTGTTCATGCCATTTTACAGATGAGGCACAGAGAGATCCAAAGACTTGGCCACAGAACATCAGTGGTAGAAGCAGAGACTTAAACCTAGATCTTCTGGTTCCAAGGCTCAACCACAAGACCATCTTTGATCCCCTACATCTTGGAGTGGAGTTGAAAAGATTGCAGATGAAATAAGAAGCCCTTCCAGTTTTTCAGTCACAACCAGAATATTTTAAATAAGAAGTGATCAACAGGAAATGATCATTAATAATCTCCTCCATTCTCCCCTCTGTACAGTGTAGACTTAGGTTTCGTTTGCGTGTGTCTGGCACAGTATATGACTCTGGAGGCAATGAAGATCCTACATGGACAGCCATGCAATTTAGGTAAGCATAAAACCCATAACTCACTGGGAGACCCAATGGAAGTTCTATCCAGAATATGACTATGATGGGAATGGGTTAGCATCCTGAGCAAATCCCCCTGTCCACATGCAAGACCCCCGTAAAAACCCTTTGTGACCGGAGCTGACTTGTATATAATTTGCTTATGTTTGTTTTTGTCCCGTGGCCTCTGACAGCTGGTTTCTCTGTTGATGCCGAGCTCCTCAGAGCAAGCGACCAGTGTTTGGGAAGCATTGAATGTATCATAAGTCCGACTGTAAATCAGAGTCATAGCAAGTGTTAATGTCTAGAGGCTTTGCAGAAGCGGGGAGCTTTGAAGAGGGATTTGAAAAGTGACACGTTCAGGTTGAGCCCAGACACTAATCAGGATGCTGGATGGATGAGTATAAGCCCTGGCACGAATGGCTAGCATCAGTTTGGGTTTTTCACACCCTTGCGGCTAAGGCATTACAATTTTCCACCCACTGAGATTCTCATCAGCTTCTTGCTTACATGTGGTTTTAAACAGGATACTAACATGTACTTTCCAAATATGTATTTCACCCTCTATCAACACCCTTCAAGCTCGAGCGCCGCTTGCCTCAGTGGAAAATGGAAGAACTGATGTCACTTCCTGTCCTGATGTTAATGAGATAGCACTAGACGGCTGGTTTCCTTTCAGCATGTGTATGCACCGGCGGGGTGTGGATGAGACTGACCACAGGATGAATTTGATACACCCAGATCTTTCTTATTTTAACTACAGCTGACGCTATTGATTGCAAAATGCATCTGAAGGGTCAAGTTACCTGGGGACGTGATGTCGTCAAGACACCACTAGTAAACATGTTGTGAAAGAACATGAATGGTTTGACATCAGCCCCGCTCTGGAACAGCTTGTGATTAACTGAACCCCAACACTTGGGGTTTGGGCAGTTCAAAATCTGTATCCAGCCTGCTGCATGGCCCAGGAAATTGCAGGGTGAAGGTATGCAAAAAATTCCAGTGGAGCCCTGCCTTGGCTTGGCGAACTGACGCCTCCTTTAGGTGCACCTGATAGATTTGCTGCCTTCAGGCCATTTAAAGCCTGTTCTGAAATCCTCTGGCCTGTGCTGTACAGTAGTTCAGACAGATGATCATAATCGTCCCTTCTGGGCTTAAAATCTATAAGCCTCTGCTATTCAGGACACACACGCAGCAAGGCCAGCCACTGCAATGAGTTTTGTTAGCCCTTGTGCCTGGCAGGTAACATTCTCGGTGCTAAACATGGGCCATAGCAGAACCAAACTCTAGTGACATTAACGGAGTTTTAAGAGGCTAACAGTCCACACCCCCAATTCCCTTTATTTGGAGATTACATCAAAGGTTCAGTAGCTTGAGACAAAAGGATGGAGATTCCTCTGCTTAACAGACAACAGGGCTGCTCACTCGGGATGGGCTCTTCAGAGAGGATTAAATGAGTTAGGCACATGAGTCCTATGGCAAGTCAGTGGGATAGAGCTGGCCAGGAGGTGGGTTTTCCCATCCCTCAAAGATATTCAAGAGTTTGAATTTTTTTCCTTCATTTCCTTCCTTCATTTCAAAGCAGGGTGAAAAAAAAAAAATCTTGAAATATATTCACAAACCCCAACCCTGGGATTTCCTTCAGCTCAGGTCAATGGAAACGTTCTGTTTCAAAAACTTTAAACCATTTTGTTTTGATTTGGTCCATTTTTTTCCCTTTTTCCTTTTCTAAAATCTAATGAACTTAAATGTCAAGACCAACAGTTCTTTTGAATTGGAAAACTCCAATTTTTTCATTTTGCCAATGCTGAGTTCTCTGGCCTGTGTTATACAGGGGGTCGGACTAGAGGACAACAATGATCCCCACGGGCTTGGAATCTACGGATCTCAGAAATGAAACTTTTTAACAATTTCAAACATTTTTTTCCTGACATTTTTTACTAGGCTGCAGATTTGCCAAAACTGATCCTGTTTTGCAAGTTTTGGTTTCGATGAATGGTTGTTTTTTGATAAAAAACACTGCGTTGAAAAATTTCTGACCAGTTAGTAGTAGATTTGTGCCCCGAACTCATTTAGGTGATTCTGAACATCCCAAATTCAAGTGTAAGAGTGCAGGGACTCCAAAATGTAAAAGGTGACTATGTACATTTATTTAAGGTGTATCCTTCAGAATTAACCCCACGTGCTTGAGATACACACACCTGTGTATCAGCACCATGGCTTTGGGCAGCAAGGAAAGGATTAATGCAGGCCCAGTTAGCTTGAATACCACTTCCACTGCAACTAAATTTGGAGCCCAGGGCACTGGAGCTCTGAGGGCAGCTGGAAAGATGCTTTACCTGCAGGAAAGAGCCCCCGATTCTCAAGCTAAGTGGCTAGGCCCAGAGTAGGAGGCTTCTCAGCATGAATACACTGATTTGCAAGCGGTCTGTTTGTTTCTCTGGAGGCGACTGGCTGGAACAAGCTACTCTCCTTCATATTCCTCTGGGCTGGGCTCCCGAAAGCCCCAACGGCCTCTTGTTAAACTGAGTCTCCTTGCACTAGAGGGCAGTTTTAGATGGCTGTCTCTCTTCCTACTTTGCAAGGGGAGGGACTAAACCCTCCGTCTTTGAACTCCAAGTAAAGGTCGGGCAAGACTCTTAAAAAGGAAGGAACCCGCTGCGGGAGGACTCTAGTGGAATGAGTGCTCCACTGCCTGGCTTTAAATAGGAGCCTACAGGTGTGATTTCTGCACCTGCAATTAATTGCATCTAAGGCCTGATCTGCACCGGCTGGAGTGTGTCTGGTATGTGTAGGCTAGTCATGGCGATGAAAAGCAAGAGACTCCCATGCTGCATTGTGCTGCTGGAGCCTTTCCCTGGTGCCTCGCCCTCCAGAGCTAAAAAATGGCAGCATAGATAGGGGAGGCATTGCTGGGGCACGTGGGGAGTCATGCACAGCGTGCGGCCCTCACGTAAGCAGGGCCTCACTGTTTACACCGCTCTTTATACCCATGCTAGCGGGGCGTGTAGAGTGCATGCTCTACGCGCTGCCATATGTGTACACGCAGTCTAACTGGGAGCGCAAGTGCTCGGACGTAGGTATTGAACTAGTTGATTATAAACGTGAAAGTCAGGAAATTAGGCCATGCAGAACTTGCAATTCACCTTCAGCCACAGGCAGGGCACCTTAGTGTAGGCCAAGCTGGAGGTCATGACGTTTATCCCAGACTCCCAGTGTGTTTTACAAGTGTTCTGCGGAGGTCAAGCATGGATGAAACAATGCATGGGGTCGCTGCAGCCCACGTTAGCGTTGTGAAGATAACAGTGAGGGATGGCTTCACTGTGGAATTCTCTAGCCCCCCCTTTGACCTGGGGCTGCACTTTGGTTTCTTCAGATTAGAGCTGGCTGAAGATTTTCAGATGAAGAGTTTATTAGCAGAAAAATGCAGTACGGGGTCAATCAAAACCATTTGGGAATTCAGGTCAGATTTGGTGGGTCATTCTGTCTGATTTTTTTTTCCCCTGAAAAAGCTGGAATGTTTAGACATTTTCTAAAGGAAGCATTTCAACTTTTCATTTTGAAACATTTCCTTTAGGCATTTAGCTAGCTTTATTTGTAAAAAATCAAAGAAAAACAAACAAACAAAAGGGTAAAAAAAAAAAAACACCCCCCCAAAAAAATGAAAACACAAATTTTGTTCAACCTGAAACAAAATGTTTTCTTTTTGCTTTTGTTTTTGTTTCAGTAAGAAAAACCAAAACATTTCCACTTTGGGTCTACTGGCAACAATTTTTGTTTTCCTGGCTATTTTGATTCAGTGCCTGAACTGAAAAAATCAATTATTTGTTCAGTTCTGCTCCTGATATGGCATTTTCCTTCTCCTCCATACAAACTCAGTGGGCCAAATTCCCTGGTGTAGCCCCCAACTGAAGTGAGTGGAGCTACCCCAGGGATCAATCTGGTCCCTTGTGTTTCTTTTCAGGAATTTAAAACTAACCACAGATTAGTTCCTTTAAATTACAAAAAACAGAAATAACTTCTAACCACTGAATCGGCAGCTGTTCCCCCTAATCTCTCATGGATATCAAAGGTAAAGCTGCAGACTGGATGTTATCATTAATGAAGAGGAAAAAAATGGTTACACCATTCCCCAGAGGGATAAAAATAGCTAATGGGGCTGCTTCTGAAAGATATTTTGGTATTTTTAGTTCTGGGTAACATGAGAAGCACCTCCCCAGAAATACACATTTCCAGGTGTTTTATTCATTTAAAAAGAAATATGAATTGTAGCTGGATTCTGAAGTACCCTGGAAAAGAGTCTTGTTAAATAGAGGCTAACTGAATATTAATCTGCAGTTAACCTCTCACCACCGAAGACAGGAAGTGTGGCCATGTGGCTAAGCTATTGCATTGTGTGTCACGAACACCGGGTGCTAATCTCAGCTCTGACCTTGGTTAAATGCTGAGTGAGACTTTCCAAAATATTCCACACCAGCCTTACTCTTCTCCTGTTGAAATCAATGATAAAGTGCCCATTGATTCCAACAGGAGCAGTGTTAGGCCAATGTTGAGTGTGTCTGCTAATTCCAACCATTGCATGTAAGCCAGGGCAAGACCCTGCAGCCCCCTGCCTCAGTTTCCCCATCTGTAAAAGAGGGATAATATGTTTCTGTTCCTCAAAAGAGGTTGTGAAGCTGTGTTTGTTAATATTTGCAAACCATCTTGAGCTCCTGTTATGGAGAACTCTCTGCAAAAGCCAAGGTAATATTACAACAGAAGCAAAATTTGCAAACGTGGCTGTCTAACAGTAGGCATCTGAATACATATTAATTCCCCTAACTACGCTGCCTCATTTCAGAGGAGCTGAGCATCCATTACTCCAAATCAAGTCAACCAGAGTTGGATGTGCTCAGCATCTCTGAAAAATCAGATTCTCTTCTTGCCTGTCTCCCTACACGTGGTAGATCACTGTAGCTCCAGACGAGGGCCATCTCTTACTATGGCCATCTGGAGAAAAGCGACACAAGACTTTTCTGCTCACTAAGCCAGGAAAAAATCTGTCTTCAGTATTACACTGAATGCTAGGAAAGGGTCCCCATGTGAGATCAGATGAAGCTGAGGAGGGGCTGGCATTCCTATCAGTACAGCAGGTGAAGGGAGGAACCCTTGGCTATTGCATCTGGAAGTTCGCAGAGTCATAGGTCCTAAGGCCAGAAGGGACCATTTTGATCATCTAGTCTAACCTCCTGTATAATACAGGCCATGGTATATTTCTGAACAAATTCCTGCTTCAATCACAATAGCTGTAACAAGGCTTTTAGAAACCATTCAATCTTGATTTTAAAATGACCAGTCATGGAGAATCCCCTCAACCCTTGGTAAGTTGCTCCAATGGGTAATTACTCTCCATGTTAAAAATGCATATTATTTCTAGTCTGAATTTGTCTAACCTCAGCTTCCAGCCATTGGTCTATCTTTATCTGATAGATCAAAGAGCTCTCTACTATCAAATTCCAGTTCTCAGTACAAATACGTATAGACTGTGATCAAGTCACCCCCTCAACCTTCTCTTTCATAAACTAAAGAGATTGAGCTCCTTGTGTCCACTATAAGGAAAATTTTCCAATCCTGTAATCATTTTCATGGCTTTTCGCTGAACCCTCTCCAATAATATGTATCGCCTTTGTGTCTGCAAACATTTCATCTGGGATAACATTGCACCGTCTTTCACACACTCATCCTGGTGTCTCTATCCACAGACCTGAGCTGACATGTCAATGAGTTTCAGCAGACTCAGCTGGTTTCCATCCTCTGTCTTCAAGAAATCCAGCAAGCACCCTGTAAAAGAGGAGAAGAGCAGTGTTCTCTGGATGACGTGACTGGGGTGAAAGCTACACAAGGTCCATGTCCTCTCTACGCTGCTCTTTCTCTAGCCATTGCCATCAAACCTGCCTACAGCATTTTTACTTCGGGGACAATCTCAGGAACTTCACTGCCTCTATCAAGTGCACCAGAGGCAGTGACAACACCCAAAAGGTAACCTACTTCCCTTCATATTTTGAACAGATCTGTTTGCAAAGCCCACGGCATTCTTTACTCAAAGAGCTATAGACATTGGAGAGAGGAAAGGCCTTTTAGGTCATCTCCTCCACTCCCTGCTGCTGTAGGATTGTCCCGAGTTACCTGCTGAAGACATGGGATTTTCAGAAATCCTAAGTAATTGCCTAGCCTTTTATCGACTGAAACTCAGTCAAAAATGTCTAAAGAATGGGGAGAGGCTCTTTACCATTGGCCATGTACTCTGTCACAATGTAGATTGGCTGTTTGGTGACTACAGCGTGCAGCCGGACCAGCTTGTCATGTTGCAGCATTTTCATCAAGTTTGCCTCTGCCAGGAAGGCATCGGGAGCCATGGAGCCCTCTTTTAGGGTTTTCACAGCCACCTTCACATTGTTCTTGTAATAGCCTGCAGCAAAAGAGACAGGATGGTGCGGAGGTTAAGGTACTAGAAAGATACAGGTTCAATCTTTGCTCTGCCCCAGCCTTCCTGTGTGAAGAGCAAGCCAAGGGAAGTTAGGAGCCTCACTACGTCTGAAGCACAGCTCCTCAGTTCCCCATCTGTACAATGGGATAAGAAGACCTCCCCTAGCTCACAGGAGCGTTAGGAAGGTAAGTGCATTAAAGATTATGAAATGCTCAGTTACTACACTGGGGGAGGGGGAGTCATCTAACAGCCAGAGGCTCTTGGAGGTGATGGTCTGGTTTTCCGGTTGCCATGTGAAATAACCGAACCGAACCATCAGCGTGCTAAGCCCAGGGGCACCAGCCACAGGGAACAATCCTGCCTGAGAGGACACTAAACTCAGTGGGACTAGCAGATGGGCTCCTTCCACGATGGTGACAGCCTCAGAAGGAAGTCGAGAGGGCCTGTCACCTCTGGGAGGATCTCTGGATAGAGGTCCGAGGAAGGTGGCTGGAGAGTTGAGGCAGCTGAGTACGCAATAGGAACCGGTGGGGGGCTGGGAAGCAGACTGGGGCGTGCTGGCGTGGAGGTGAGGATGGCCCATACAAGTCCTGTTTTCAGCCGGTCTGCAAGAGCGCGTGGGCCTGGGATAGGTCTCCTTGGAAGGGTTTGGAGGCTGTCCTAGAGGGTGGTGTCCTCAGAATGGAAGGGGCAGGGCTAGAGTACAAGATCCCAGGCCATGTCTCTGTGGCTCCCTTTTCCGTGCTGGCGATGGGGAGGGGTCTGGCCCTGGAGGAGCCGAGTGGGTGGTGTGAGGTTATTGAGTTCCTGGTGAGGGGAACAAGATGTGGTAATGCTGAGGGCAAACGGCGACCAGGTTCCTGGCTCTACACAGGGCCCTGAAGGCTGTTGTAGGGCTGAGAGGGGACGGAGGGGATGTCACCACCACCCTGGATAAACATGGTGTGTTATAGAACCATAAATGTCCCAGGTGAAGGACACTGATTGGGGCCTCCAGTCCAAGTCCCTCCCCCGGAAATGCGGGACCATCCCCTGTGGCATACGCTCAGGCTTTTCCTCCAGTCTGTTTTTGAGTCACTTGAATAATATGGCTTCCCCCACTTCCCTTGGGAGACTGTTCCCCAGCAGACCCTCCCTGCTAGGAAATGTTCTCCTCACATACGGCCTTCGGTTCCTTTGCCATTTCATCCCATTTCTCATGAGCTGGCCAGGCCCAGCACCACGGTAGCGGATTCCCTAATTAAGGACGCTGGGACTTTGCACGTGCTGTCAAGTTTTCTGCGCAGTGCTGGCCAAACCTGCAATGCGTGCACTCTCCTGGGGGCAATCCAGCGCAGAGGGGTGGGAGAGGAGGTGGAGTTAGGCCCCAGCCCCTCCCCTTGCCGAAACCTCTGAAGGGGGATGCACGGCCCGTGTCTTAGGCAGGTATGGTGTCTCTGATGGCGCATAGACTCCTGCTGCTCATACACCACAAGCAGGGCTGAAACAGACAGCAATTTCCTGCAGTATCCTGAATGAACTTTACTGAGTTAGGTTTAGCCCTACTGAATTTGGTTTCACGCTTTTGGAGTCCACTGCATTAAAAATGCAATTGTTTGTGTGTTGTTGCAGGGTTGGAGGTCGCTTTTCTAGGGACGTGACTAATGTGAATCTTAGGAAATTCAGATAACGGTGTGGGACAACACGTGCTTACGTGGGTTTCCTAGGAGGTACTTGGGGAGCCGTCTGAAGCTACGCCCCGCAGAGAAAAATGACCTGCTCCTGGAAATTCCAGATCAAAGATCCCTGAGCTGTTTCAAGGCAGACTAAACTTTTAGGCGGGTGCTCGTTCTGAGCTGAGGCTGCTATGAACTTGTGTTCTGGGTGGTTGAAGGATCCTCCTACCAGGACCCTTGTTGGAGATAGATGAGGCAGAGGGGAAGGATCTTATTAGCAGGCACGTAGGCTCTTTTATTGTTTGAATTTGTTTTCTCTGTAATGGCTTTACCTTAAGAATAAAATAGGCTTGCATAGGAAGTGCTGTGTGGTAACTTACGACTGTTGACAATCACACTTATTAGCCCCTGAAAAGAAAGCAAGCAGGCCTGTGTAGGCAGCCTGTCTTTTGCTCCACACAACACAGGGAAGGCAGGGGACTCTTCGGGGAGGACATTTCCCAGTCAGGAGGGGCAGAGATGTGGGTCTCCACCCAGGAAAGGCAACGGCTAGGGAGCCAGAAACCTGAGAATGGGGGCCCTTGCTGAAATACTAAAGGAAAACATGGGCAGTTGTCTTGAACTGTGGGAAGAGCTGTGCTTTAAAGCCCCAGTGCGTGCCCACCGAAGCACAGTCAGATGGGCTGTGTATGATTCCCACCTCTATCATGAGCAATGGGCTGGGTCCTAGCAAGGTGCCACAATACTGAGAAAACAACGTTTTCCTTTTCCTGTGGGCCACGTGTAGCGACCGGGGCTGACCCACCTGGGCTCTACTTACCCATCCACACTTCCCCAAACTGTCCTGCACCAAGTTTCTTCACAAGTTTCAGAGACTCCCGCGGGATTTCCCATTCGTCCTGCGCCCACGGCCTCTGGGGAATCAGGGAGGTGCATGGAGCTGTCAGCCTTTGGCACAGACCGTCTCCTTTGTCTGCATATTGAGAGAACACCCTTCAGCTTGTTGGTAAGGGCCAAAACTTCCATCCAGCCTCCAGCCTGAGCTGCCAGGCTGGAGATATGTACACAGGGTAAGTCTCCTCCTTCTCAGCCTGTGGGACAGCCACTCCGCACAGGCTGCCTCAGCCCCAGAGCTCCGAGTGCCCCAGGAGAAAGGCCTGGAGGACCCATGCAATGACAGATTCTCTAGCCCAGCCCTTTCCCCCCTCGGCTCATGCCCCAGCCCCTGCGGAAAGAGTTTCCATGCATCAGAGGGTTGCGCCCTCCCTTGCATGCCTCTCTTCAGAAAGCAGTCCCTTCCCTGCTGCAGCATCTCTCTGACCCGGGGAACTGACGAGGCCCCCGCCGTGCCTCCCGGAGTTCGCTGTGCCCCTGGAAGGGGGCGGTTTTGCTCATGCACATGGCCGATTTGGGATGTTCACATTGCTTATGGCTGTGGGTGCAGTGACCAGCAGGGGGATGCGTGAATCACTCTGTATACCTGCATTTCACTGTCTGCACCTCCTCCGGGGACTAGCTAGCGCAGGGGTTTCATGCCCCGTCTGCATCCACCTCCCCATTGCCTCTACTGGCCACCTATTACAGGCACTGCTCCACATGCAGTCTGTCCCTTGAGCTTGCAACTGATTAATAACCCCGTCTAGCCACAGGCACCAGATCACGAGGCCGCCTGATGCCAGCAAGCTGTACATCTCAATTGCTACAACAGACGGTCCTGTGCGGGGACACGGGCAACTTACTGCTGTAATGCTGGACTAGCTGGCTCAGTGAGGAAAAGGTGATCCTGGGGGAGATGTAATATCCCCCCCCGTCTAAGGAACGGATCCTGTAGTGTTTGATGATCTCGCCATGAGCAGAGCTGCTGTCCCTCACGGAGAGCGAAAAGGCATCTGGAGAAGAAGCAGAAACCGCAGTTACTGACATGGGGGGCTCTGTTTGAGAGAGACCGGACGGCTTTCGCTAGCCCTGGCTCTTCACTGGCCTACAGCCCATCAGCAGACAGGTGAGGCTATGCTGAGACGATGCAGGGACAAGGCACGCTCCGCCGCTGCCTCACCTCCATCTTGGTGACGGGTGCTTTCAGCCCTGCCACATTTCACAGGGACATAGGAGCTACCAGCTTGGCTCCAGCCACTGCTCTACGCGCTCCAGCGACCCTGTGGACAACACTAGACGTTTCCGAGCATGTGCGTGGAGGGGCATCCAACATCACAGAACTCTATTCGGTCCCTCCGAGTGATCGTTCACGCCCATTAGGACCTGAAGCTTGCATTGCCCGGAACGCAAATGGCCCAGCTCCCTTGGCAATCCAGCCATGTAGATTAGTTTTGGGATAAAGGCACTAGGATGATGCTCAGGAGAATGGGTTTCAGCGGCTGGCTCTATCACGTGCGCCCTTTGTGCTCTTGGACAAGTTACTTAAGTCTCTCTCTGTGCCTCAGTTCCCCGTCTGTAAAATGGATCTTATACTTGCGTTCTCCCACCTTTCGCCTGTCTGTGCAGCTTGCATGCTCCTGGAGTATGTCTACACTGCAATCCGAGGTGTGACTGCAACCTGGGTAGACATGCTCGGCCTAGTTTTGAACTAGCTGGCTCAAATAATAGCAACGAAGCTGCAGCAGCACGGGCTGAACAAGCCTGCTCCGGGACCCTGCGTATGTACTCGAACAAGTAGCCTGTGCTGCCTCCACCCCTCTGACTGCAGTGTTGACACACCCTTTGGAGCCGGGACATTTCTAGCTGACACATAATAACGAGGAGGGAACTTGCTCCCACCAAGACGTCGCACAATTAAATAAAGCCGAAGTGCAGTGTCAGGATGTATTATCACCGTGGCGAAGACTATCCCAGTGTCTGACAAAGCACTTCATTCTCGCCATGCAACACTGCTTATTATTCAAATCCTGGGGTTTCACGCAGCTCCGAAAATACACCTCTAATTCTGATCTGCTCGACTCCCTGCTAGTGCAGTCCCATATTAGGTAGCCAACAACCAGTACCTTTGTGGAGTGATCGTTTAAATGCACATCAGTAAACATTGCAAGAGAGGGTAGAAACATTATTTCCTTTGTCTGGGGTATATTTCCGGACTAGGAGCACCCCAGTTTAATCCGGATTTATGTGATTTTTTTTTTATGTTTGAAATACTGGATTCCATAAAAGCAAATCTGTCATATATGACCATAAACAGAAGTCGTGTGCATCCAAAATTGCTTTGAAATCATCATATTCCAGACATAGGAGGACTTTAAAAAATGTGTCACACTTACCTATTGGCCTTTTTTGTATTTCACATTGTGTCAGTAAAAAAGGTGGCGGCCAACACGAATGTGGTTAGGAAGCGTTAGTTGTCTGGTCCACTCCCCCCAGCCCTGCGCTATTCTTTGCTATGCCAGTCTTGAGTCCCCATACCTCTGCCATTGCATTTCAGTCCTCGTCTGCAATGCCCCCCAGCTAGCCTAGTCTTGGATTACAATGTGGCCCGAGCCCTGACCTACAGCGCTCCCTGCTGTTCCAGTCCTACGCCTCCTTACTGCTCTGGCAACTCACCGTGTTCCCGTGTCCCGCAGCAATACGCATTCCTGCTGCAGCACCGAGTCTCTCCTCACCTGTGACTGGCAATCCTGACCAGTCGTGTTGGTCTTTTAAGTAAAATGCTTCTGGATATGACTGTATCACCCAGTCACCCAGATGCATGCTCAATTCATGGGGAATCAAGATTTGGGAGGACTCTGGGCCAAGGTTTTCAAAAGTGGCCAGTAATTTTGGGGGTGCCTCTGTTTTTGGGCGACCAACTTGAGACAACTTGGGCCTGATTTTCAGAATGTGCCAAGCAACCAGTCTTTTCATGGAAAACCACTGGCCCTGTAACGACTGGAACAAACAATCAAAGGCAGCGGTGGATTTTCCACCTTCTGCAATTTTCAAACCAAGCCTGATGCCTTTCTGGAAGAGAGGTTTGAGCTCTGATGAAAGTCCCTGGCTTGTGTTATGCAGGAGATCAGACCAGGTGACCCGATGGGCTCTTCTAGCCTTCAAATCAATGGCTCAATGACACTGAATGGGAACGACGGTGCTCAGCAACTCTGAAAATCAGCTGCAAAATGCCTCATACTGGGCAACCAAAAATGGAGGCATGCAGAACCAGTGGGCACTTGCTGGAAATCCAGACCCTGATGATCAAAGTGTCCCTCTTCTCCAACTCTTCTGCTGGCTTTAGAGTAACTTGCTTTTTTTCAGCGAAGGACCCATTCTAATAAGAGCTCTGCCTGACAATTCGACTCCAGCAGTCCCGCAGGCAAGTCTGTCTAATGCTAGCCTTAATATTTACCTGGCCATTTATGTTAATGAACGGCTGCCTGGTTCTGGGCAGTGCAGAATGCATTTCAACTGGCCCGGGAGTTTAGTCTCTTTGTTGACATTCGTCATGTCACTTCTTTTTCCCTACCCAGCTACAGATTATTTCAGGGGAACGGAAGAGAAGGTATTTAGCTGTGGTTTCCATAGCTGTCCATCTGAAAGTTGAGACCCCCAAGGTCTGGTTTATTTCAACGTCATTTTCCCATCCCTGGTTGATTACAAAACAGAGCCTTACGGCTGCTGCTAGTGGAAAGGGAAAGTGTCACGGGTGAAAGGCTTCAGTTCTCTCCTCTCTTAACAGCCATGATGACTAAAGATTCGAACAAAATCAACTCAGTGACTCGCAGGCACCCCCACAACAATACAGCCGCATGCACGGCTTAGTACTAATAAGGAACACTGCAACGATAAACCCAGGAGCGGAGCCCGCTATCCCAGCTGGCCCTACAATAATAATGCAGTGCGCACATCCTGGCATGCAGATGCAGCCCTGCGGTGAGAATTTGGTGGGCTGCTAGCCTGACAATCACCACAGGCATGAGATCTGTGGACAGAAGAAAGGGGTGAATTTTACTCTTCCACAGGCTAATTACTGTCTCTCTGCTGGGACTGCTGCTCATTAGACTAACTACGACCGTCTCGCTATTATTTTGTCCTCCTCTCCTCCTGCCATTTGGTTGTTGTGCCCATCAGGGGATTAGATTGTGAACTCTTGGGGGCAGGGACCATCATTTTATTCTATGGGTGAATAGCAGATAGCACAGTCAGGCCACCGAGTGCTACCACAAGATAAATACACAGAATAATAATGAGCAAGCAAAAGGAAGCAAGAAAATCTGATGAAAGCATAAAGAGTACCTAGAAAAAATGGACCCATCTGAGTGGACTGGAAATTCTGGTAGGACAATCAGATGCTTCTCTGAACTATTCAGATCTATTGTACAACATTCTGGTCTCATGTACACAGGCCCAAACCCAGCCTAACAACACTAAAGGCAGTGTATTAACCATCTACCTAGGTACTTCTATGCCACCTGTTATATATGGTGCAGCTGGCTCTAGAGCGCCCCTTCATGGCCAGCCGTTCCTCTGCATTGCTCTGCTCTCCCTCTGTTCCAGGCGCTTTCAGGACTCACTCCGTTCCAAAGGTAGTTAAAATAAATCCCTTCTTGAGGTCCGATTTATTGCGTCCCCCAGGACACAGGGACCCTTGAGTCCTCAAGCCCTCCTCTGATTAATCCAAAATAACACAAAACACAAACTCACATAGTCTTTATCCCAGCGGGCCTTTGTTTCTCCCCTGCTTAGACAGGGTCTCTCCATGGCCTCTCTGCCTGGAAATGCTTTCTCTCACTCTCTCCTGTTTCTTCAGCTTGTTCCCTGTTGACTCAGGGCCCTGCAGGAACTTCCCTGCTCCTCGCAGGACCTACAGACATAGCTGTAATCTCCTGGGCTTCCCCCTTCACCGCACCTTCCTGCTTTTTATATCCTGGGATCAACTGGCTCATCCGGTAATCAGGGCTATCTTAGCCCAGGGGGCAAGCCACCCTGATACACCGCCGTTCCTGTAGTGTGTGAGTACCTCACACTCTGTATTGCCTTTAACCTCACACACCCCTGTTTGAGGCATCATCCCCATTTTACAGATGGGGAACAGAGCAGAGGAAGTTTAAGTTCTGTGGCAGAAATTAGGACTTTAACCCAGATTTCCCAAATCTTACACCAATGCCTTGCCCACAAGTCAAGACTTCCTCTCTGTGGAGTTACGCCAGGATGACTGAGACCAGAATTTGGCCCACTGAGTCTGTAAAATTAGACTGGAAATTTCTGATTCTCTAATGGGATTTTTACTCCATTGTACCTGGAACGGTCATTTGACCCCACAGCACGGGTGTGCCCATTGTTAGCAAAAGTTACAAGTGGTGCCTTAAGAAAGGGGCGTTTTGTGGGGAGAATCCAAGCCTGGGAATAAGGACAGCTGGTTTCTGCCACTCATTCATTGTGGAGCAAGTCATTTCACCACTCCGTGCCTCAGTTTCCATACATGTAAAATGAATAAATTAATCCTTCCCCACCTTGCAAGGGTTGCTGAAGCTTAACTCAGTCATGTTTGTGAAACGCTCTGAGATCCTCAGATAGAAAGAGCTACTGAGGGCAAAAAGCATTGCCATTCTGCTAAAAGCCGGTTTAAGAAAAATCTTCTCCCCTGCATCCTATATGTGTCCCCTTCTGCAAGAAAGAGAACATGTTCCTTCTGGGTCTGAGCCAAAGCCAGAAAGTTCCCCAGCGGCTTCAGCAGGATAAGTAACCGCATGGGTAATATTTTCTTAGACTTTCCTACATTCATAACCTCAGTGATCTGGAGGAAAAAAGTTCGATATTGTGGGCAGACTCTTTTCATTTTCTGTTAGTCTGAGGTTAGTGAAAGCACAGCTGTTTCCAGAAGTTTCAGAACAATTATTATTTTTTGGAAGGTTGGTTTATTTCCTCCACCTTAGGCAGATTTGCTCGCTGGTATCTATTTCATTAGTGACATGCTTATCAGGTCATCTTGACACATGCCCCACCTTACTATGCTGTTGAACGTATCCCTAGCATCTTCTATAAAATTTCAATTTAAAGGGAAATTCAGTAATTAATTAGAAAATTAATCATGGACAAAATTAGATTACTGGAACTATAAATTCCTGCATCCCTACACTGGCAAGGATGCATTCTGAACATGTAATACGCTAGCAAAATGTGCTCTGCCCCCTCCTAGTGGCTGCGCCAATCGCGGGTAACAGCCTACTAGTGTTACCAGCTAAGGGAGTTACTCCTTTAGCTCAAAAGGTAGAGTGCTTTCCACTGCTGAAAGTCGGGAGTATAAACTTGGCTGATGACCACACAATGGAAGGTGGATGCAAATATTCAACATTAAGAACAAAAAACCTTTAGGGTTCAAAGTGCAACATAAATTCAACCACACCGCACATAGTGTGTATTCATTTATGGCTTTCACAGTAATACTTTGCATTTCTGTCTCTGGATCCTAAGGTGCTGTACATTGGTGAATTCAGCCTCACACCACCCTTTGAAGGACAACTTTTCTCATTTTACAGATGGGGAAATCAAGATTGAGAGAGATTAAGTGGTTTGACCAAGGTGATTCAGGAAGCCTGTGTCAGAGCCAGCAGTCCAACAGAAGTCAAGAATTTAGTAAGATTAAAAGTGGGATTGACTGCTTATCTGGCGAAGAACAGCCAGAGGTAGAATAGTAAATACCAAAATAATAGAGATTGTCAGAAGGAAAATAAAACCTCATGTTTTCAGGCATAAAATAATCACTGACTATTGACAGTTTGTCAGGGGGCAAATTATTTCACCTCTACCTACTGCAGGATGTCTCGCACTTTCTTCTGCAACCTCTTCTGACCACTGTCAGAGTCATGACACTGGACATGATGGACCTCAGATCTGATCCAGCCTTGCCATGCCTATGTTCATATGTTTGCTATCTCCTGAGTGCCAGTCAGATTTTATTCACAAGCCTACTTCCACCCCTTGTATCAGTCTCATCAGGGATAGAAAATACTGTGTGGGGTTGATTCACCCATTCTCCACAGCACTGAAAAATGTAGAGTTTCTTCCTGATTTTTATTTATTGGCCACAGGCTCCAGTCAAGATCAGACCTTCATTGTTCCAGAGACTGTACAAATGCATGGAAGGAAATTGTTCCTGCCACCAAGTCTTTACAATCCAGGCCGCAGATGCCATAGAGACTAGGAACATGTGTGGGTAAAGGGCCTCACTCCCTTCGCAGCCATTCAGGTGACAGCACATGGGTAGACTGCTGGGCCAGCGTGGAGCCCCACTAAAGATGATTGTTGCAGTCAATCTAGAGCCCCACGGAAGTCAGCTGGGCACCTGGGCTTTGTCAGTAACACAGTCAGAGCCTATCTTAAATCAAGACATAATCACGGGTGTAAAAACCAAAAGGAAAGAGCGGGCAAAGCAGGCCGGAAGTAACTGCGATCGAGGCATGTGGCTACATAACCAGTCTATTCCTGGCTTGCTGAAAGGGACCACATCCTGCTAGCCGCAGAATCAATACTAATATTACTGGGTGGCTCTGTGAAGCGAAACTCTTCAGCGCTTTTCTTCAGGTTTTCCTGTCCCAGGCCTTGCCCTAGATAAGCCTGAAGCTGTGGATGCCAAAGATCTATGTGAAAAGAAACCGCCTACCTAGAGCCAGCTCCGTAAATCCCCACTAGGTGGGGAAAGGTGCGGTTTTATGTTTAGGAAAAAAAGTTTGTCACTTTGCTTCAAACACAGGGGTTCTGGCCTACCTGGTGGAGATAGAATCATAGAGATGGAAGGGACCTCAAGAGGTCATCTAGTCCTTCCCCCTGTGGGGAGGCAGGACGACGTAAACCTACACCAATGGTTTTCAATCATGGTCCGTGGACCCCCGGGGGGTCCGCAGACTATGTCTAAGGGGTCTGCGAAAGGTTGTCATTACGACAGAACAGTGGTTTTCTAGCTGTGTTCCACAGACCTTTTGGGGGCCGCGGACTATGTCAGAAGGGTCTGCGAAAGGTTGTCATTACCATAGAACTACGGATTTCAATCACGGTCCATGGACCCCTGGGGGTCCACAGACTCTGTCTCAGATTTTCAAAGGGGCCCACACCGCCAACTGACATTTTTTAGGGTTCTGCAAATAAAAAAATGTTGAAAACCACTGACCTAGACCATCCCTGGTAGGTGTTTGTTTAAGCTGTTCTTAAAAACCTCCCTGGAAGCCTGCTCCAGAGTTTAACGACCCTTATGGGTAAGACGTTTTCCCTAATCTCTATCCTAAATCCTCCTTGCTACAGATTCAGCCCATTACTTCTTATCTTACCTTCAGTGAAGGGAGAGAACAAATGACCGCACTCCTCTTTATAAGAGCCCTTAACATATTTAAAAACTGTTATCAGGTCCCCCATCAGCTGTCTTTTCTCATGTAACTTGCTCTCTCTGCTTATCAAGGTAAGATCTTTGCTTGAGAATGGCACATCTAGCCAATTCAACCCCCTCTCGTGTTGTGAGCTAGAGAGAGAACTTGTCACCAAAATGATTGCTAGGTAATGGTGGGGCCCCCAATATGTCTAGGGGCTGGCCACACAGAGAAAGGGACAGTCCCTGTTTTGAAGCACTTCCTTGCTAAAGAGACAAGAGGAACACATGGAAGTTAGGGACAGGGGCTACCACATACAAGCCCTTTTAAAAAAAAATTAAGCATATAGGCCAGCTGCCCCTCCTCTTAGTTATTAGTTAAAAAAAAAAAAAGAGTTAGATAAGTTCATGGATGATAGATCCATCAGTGGCCATGAGCCAGAATGGTCAGGGATGCAATCGCATACACTGGGTGCCCCTAAGCCTCTGTCTGCCAGCAGCTAGGACTGGATGACAGGGGGTGAATCACCCATTCCCTGTTCTGTTCTCTGAAGCATCTGGCATTGGCCACTATCAGAGACAGGATACTGGGCTGGACGGCCCACTGGTCTGACCCAGTGTGGCCGTTTTAGGGTTAATGCATTGTGGAAGTGGGCATTCAGAAGGGATTTCAACAAGGAGAGGTTCGCAGCTTTTCAGATCACTTCAGGGAATGCTCCAAATCTCTGTGTCTCTATCTAAGATATTGATATGGCTCCCATTACTGTACTATCTGAGCACCGCACAATCTGCAATGAATTTATCCTTATCACACCTTTGTGAGATAGGGAAATGCTTTTACAGAGGGGGAACTGAGGCACACAGAGAAACTAAATTACTTGTCTAAAGTTACACCGGCATTCTGTGGTGGAACAAGGACTTGAATCACCTCTCCCAAGTCCTAGGCTATAGCCTAAACCACCCTTCCTCTATGATCAAGTATAATCCCATCTCCTGTGTTGACGGATACAAGAACAAGAAAACAAGAAAGAACGAAAGTAAAGTCCCCTCTGGAGAACACAGTCTGCAGCTTCCCTCTGCCTTGAAGTGAACACAAAATGGCTCCCGGACTTTGCAGACAGCACACTTCCTCAAAGTGCAAAGGCGTAGGTGGTGTGGCAGATACTCCCTACCCCACCAGGCAAGAAGAGGTGAGAGAACTCTGTTGATACAATCAGCCCAAACTGCTGCATCTGCATTGCATGTCAGGCCTGGGGTAGGCCCTTAAAGAGGAGGTGCTCTGGCCAGTTAGGGTGGCACTCTAAAACAAGCAGAGCTGGAGCTCCCATACTAGGGCTACACCTACACTACATCATTCACGTCCTGAGCGATATAAGTTATACTGAAGTAATTTGTAGGGTAAACAAGGGCTAGAGCATGGGGTTCTTTGCTGAGGAACAGCTTGGGAGCAACGCCCTCTCAGGAAAGAAGACAGGCTGGTTTGTTTCTTTTATAGACATCCCCACAACTAATTGTTGGACTGTAGCCATGGGGTTTTCTGTGGAGCCGCAGACTGCTTCCCCTCCTTTTTGTGAGGGAGAGGCCTGGCTCCTTGTGGGGCTCGGAACAATTTGCCTTTTTATTTGGACTCTTATATACCCTCCCGAAAGGTGGTGGACTTGCTAAGAGGCACAGCTGGAGGGTCGTAACCCAGTATTGGCCCACAGGAATGCTGTCACCCAGGGACTGTTGTATGCATGCCTGCCTTCACCCCAAAGGGGCAATCTTGAGATATAACCTTTGACAGCGCAGCACAAAGAAACGGGATCTTAGTTACATGTGACAGCTAGATACACAAACGCTTGTGCCCTTCAGTGATTCACCCCTTCCAGCTGTGTCTGACTGTGTCCTCAACACTGGTGTGTGTTGCGGGGTATGTGGAAATGAATAACTAGGAATGGGTGAATCAGTTTAGAAAGCACATGAATTATCCTGCCCAAATGTATGCTGTTCACAGAATCAAGTCTTTCAGAGACTCAAACATTTGGATCGTTTCCTCCTATATTAAAGGTAGTTGGGAAATGATTTGTTCCCCCCCCTGTGAAAAATTTCCACAAAAATGAAATAATTTTCATCAGATATTCCTCTAAATGTGTCTAGTTTTTGTTGCAAACCCAAATACTCTTCTATGGAAAATGTTGATAAAAGTGTCCATTTCGTCAAAAAAGCCATTTTCCATCACAGAAAAATGATTCAATGGCAAATGTTTGACCATCCCTACCCCTTAAACTTCCCACGTCTTTGTCACAAAATATGGTGATGGATTGTTCTGTGGGTAGCCATCATTTCCACACCAGGCATCAGAACTGGAAATGCAACAAATCTTGGGAGAAAATCTGATCTCATGAAATTAGGTCCCCGTTTTGCAGAGGAGTTGTATCTAACTTAATCTGTCTCGCTTGGAACAGCTCCAGTAGGTTCAGAGAGTGCAGAACCATAGGAGAAGCAGCCACATTTGCAGAGGTTCTAATCTGTCATGTAAGGAAGGTTTTAGTGGAACTCCCCTCTGCTCAGACAGTCTGAGTGGCGCTCCCTCCTGCTCAGTGAGCTGAAAGGAGGAGGGCATGTTGTTTGCATGGGCTTTGTATTTGCATGAGTACGATTAAGTAGTTAGCATAATTTCACTGTATATGGATGAGCACACCTAGGTGCTGAGCATAATGGGAAATGGTTAGTCTGACTGGTTTGGGGCTACAAACCACTTTTGTGTTAACTGCTGGGGTAATGAAATGTTGTCCTTTAATTGTATGAACAGATGTCAGCAAAACTGTGCTTAGCCTGTTCTGATAAAATACTTTACCCTAAACTAAATAGAGTGCCACAAGGGTGGCGTACAGATGTTTCAGCATTGTAGGGATGGAGGGGCCAAGATATGAGGAATCTTTTATTGAGATTGCACTAGCCCTGGGAAAGGGCTGCTCCCAGGCATGGAGTGATGACCTCCCATTGTTAAAAGGTAGAATTAAAGACTCCTCTTGGAGTCTTTTGTTTCTAGAAAATAAGGACATCGCTTCAGTGTCAGCAGAAGGTTTACCCATGAGCTGACAGTCACTAAGAGCTGAATCACTGGAGGACCTGGGAAACCTTGCCTGACAACTGACAAAGCTGAGTCAGCGATGGTCAGCAGGAGCCTGGAATGGTCTTCGTCAGCGGGAGCCCGGTGCATTCAGCACCAGCTGTCAGCGGGAGCTGGGCACAGTCCATGCCAGCCTGGGGAGGCCAGTGGTCGGCAGAAGCCAGGTGCAGTCGGTGATCGGGGACTCGGACAGACCCAGAGGTGGTAGGAAACAGCAACAGACAAGGCCTGGTCAAGCTTGTGGCCAGTGGGCGTTTGCAGTGGGGGGGCAGGTTGAGCCCCACGCCAGACAAGGACACACCCCGTACTCTGGGGTGGGTTTGGCTCACTGAGTTCATGAATTCTGTGTGCACTGTTTCCCAAACCAGGGCTGTGTTACCTCTCTTCTGTTTTTCAAAGGGTTACTTTCTACACTCAGACCCTGTGCTTGCGAGAGGGGAAGTATTGCCCTTTGGGGCGCCCAGAGGAGAGTGTGTGATTTCCCATGTGACTGGGTGGGGGCTGGAGCCAGTTTGGTGTTGTATCATTGACAGGGACCCCTAGATATAGAACCCGGCCCTTGCTGCTGCCGACCCTGCAAGAAGGGTTACAGACATCTTCTGAGATTTGTCCAGCAATGGCAATAATCAACGGTAACCCCTGCCTCTCAGACCTTACCTTTGTTTGTTTCACTCTCCCTCACAAGGAAAGACCCGACTTTGTTGCCAGGAGCCAGTAGCATCCGTTCAGCATCTTTTCTACTGAGACTTTTAAAAAACCATCTGAGGAAGAGAAATTGTGAAACGGTTTATAAGGAGCTCCAGCAGGAGGCAAATCCTACCCAGTGGTTCACTTTTGTGCCATTAACACACACAGTGCTGTATTTAGCCTAGCAAAATGAAGGCAGTGAGGGGATAGGATTGCTCTTTAGAAAGACATCAGGGGAGTGGGAAGAGATACTTAAGTTAAAGGACAACAGGGATAAACTGGCTGTGAATAAATTCAGGCTGGAACTTAGGAGACGGTCTCTAGCAATCAGAGGAGGGAGGTTCTGGAACCAGCCTTTCTATAGGCTTTCTATAGGGCCAAACAACTTCACTAGTTTTAATATGGATCTGATCAGATGGTGAACAGAATTATGTGACGTGGCTGTCTGTGACAGCAGGGAACTGGACTCAGCCCACTCCCTTTCGGATGGCCCGATATCTAACACTGATTACATTTCAGGATGGTTTTGTGTTGTGAGGAGTCCCTTAACATAACATTTTCAATAGATGGGGGTCAGAATTCTGTGCACTTTGAGTCCAAATATCAGAGAAATCTATATCCCAGGGATCACCCTGCAGAGGTTCTTTTTGCATGTTCAGCTGGATACGTCTTCACTTCTCTAGTTTACTAAGAAACGCTGCTTTGGGGTGTTAAAGAGCTGTCCTGTTCTCTCCCCGGAAAGGCTGTTTCAATGGTGAGTAGAGTGATTGCTGTAGATGCAAATGCTCTTACACAGTGGAGACATTTAAAAAGTTCGTTTTAGTTCTAGCAATATTGCTGGTTTTAGTTGCATTCCCAGTTTTACAAGTACATGGCATATTGCTGGAATCAAAAACCTCTCTGAAACTAGAATAGGGTGACCAAATGTCCTGATTTTATAGGGACAGTCCTGATAACCGGAGCTTTGTCTTAGATAGGTGTATATTACCTCTGACCCCCATCTGGATTTTCCACACTTGCTATCTGGTCATCCTGAACTGGTATGACTTTTTCATACCTGTACTCATTGCAATCTCCTTTGAAATTCTTTGGGACCAAAACTGCTATATTAACATATTACAGTGTCTCTCTTTCAAACTTCCTGATTGCAGATATGTTAAGGGACTGAATTCCTCCCAAACTGAAATCGAATGCTGCCTTTTACCTTTGTACCACGCTAAAAACTCCCTTTCCACCTTCTCTGGGCCCTTTAATAACTCACTAGTATTTAAAGGATATGAAGAGATTAGGAATTCAATCCTCCCATTAGAAAGATAGGGAACACTAGCCGTGTTTGTTCTAGTCTTCTGGCCAAATTACTATTGGCAATTGCATTCATCCTGCCCCTAAAACACTTTCCATCCCCCCTGTCCTAAATTGGTGTGTAGCGTTACTGTGTGCGGTGAAACCATTATCCGCTTCAAGCCCAGCAGTGGCTGCCTTTTGGTGATGGTTGAAGTAGTTCCTACTGTTTGTCAACCCTTCATGACACTTCAGGATGGGAGGGGCTATTAGAAACATGAGACACTGATATTAGTCTAAACGTTGCTCATGCACCTACTTTTCCACTTCCAAGGTATTCACTTGTGCGACGAAGTTTCTGGGGACATAACCTTTCCTTCCAGTGGTGAGACACTCTGCCAGCCACCAGTCCCCATCTCTACAAAGCAAATGGGAAAAAAAGCATGAACACCACAAGGAGCTGCCGCACTGATCCAGCCTAAGACGACTCATGGATTTGGAAACTTGATGGGCACATTCTGAAGCCCTCTCTCATTTAGGTAGCACCATGTAGCACCACAGGATACGACTGCCCCGCAGCTGGGAGTTGATCAAGCCAGTGTGCTAAAAACCAGCAGTGGCAGTGGCTCGGGCTAGACGACCAAGTACAACCCTGGCTGAGATCGGCGGTACGTGCCACCGTGGCCACATTGCTATTTTTAGCAGGCTGGCTTGATCAGAACTGGCATATGTATGTCTACCCGAGCTGGGAATTACACTTTCCAGTCGCAGTGCAGCCAGATCCACAGACATCCATTTCTATAGGCCACCACCAGCTTGAAGGCAGTCTAAAAAGGCAACCCTTAAAGATACTGGTTTATTCAACCCTGAACAAATGGATGTTTTTCACTGCCCACCTTCAGTCCCTAGCTCCCAGACAGCGACCTGGACACTGTCTTCAATTTCCAATCTGCTCCTCACTGCCGCTTCCTTTATCACGTTAGGCAGCTCTCTGCTTCGGTCACTTTGAGAGCCTTCAGAAACCACAGAGCTGCCACGGTGGTAACTGAAAGCTGTTCTCATCCGCTGGATGTTCAGCAACCCACATGTAACCAACTGAATGGTCTCAGCCCAGGGTACAGGTGTTTGAAGCAGAAATATTCCCCAGTATCACTAACCCCTTTGGGGACAACCTCATGGAGAGGTCATGGACTAACACATATCGAACAGCTCTCTCTCTCCCCAAAAGTTGATCCCTGAAGGGGAGAGTGGAAGTTCACATGGCAGGGCAACATGAGACAAGCCTACACGTGACTCTCCTCTGGATTAACACATGGTGTCTGTCTCAGGTCTGTCAGCCTATCCCTTTTCACCAGGACGATGGTCACTCAAAAGTTTTAAAAAACAAAGTAAACAGAAGGCACCCTAAACTGATCTTCCTTCAGACTAAACCAAACCCACATCCTTTTTAAGGCAAAGATCCGCATATGGTGTGCCTGTATAGACAGCTGACAAGCCATTATTTATACTACTGGAGCACCCATGAGAATCAACTAAGAGTAGGGCCACATCGCTGGGCGCTGCACGTACATATGTGAAAAACGGCCCCTGTCTGAAAGAGCTTTGAAACTCAATAGGCTAAAAGGGTGTTAGCATCCCTGTTCTACAGAAAGGGAAGCAAGCGACTTCCCAAGATCACAGAGCTAGTCTGTGGTAGAGCCAAGCACTGGGCCCAGATCTCAGGAGTCTGATGCGGTTGGCTTACCTACAAAGCCACCCTGCCTCTCTTACTAGGACCACACTATTTTGCACGTAAAGGCTTCTCCAGCAGGGCCTGGCCAATGCTGTGAATGGAGCTCATGTACCTAGAAAGGATGTGAAGCTTCTGTCCCTTGGTCAGCTCCAAGTCGCGGTCACTTGAGGCGGCAAAATCATACAGTGCAATCACAAAGCGTTCATCTGCAAGAGAAAGTGAAACCACTGGGTTTAGTTAGTCCTCCACTGAGGGGAGAAATTAAACCTCTGGTGCATGAATATTAGAGAACCCCAGACCCTCCCTCTTCCCCGGGTCATTGGGGACAACCCCACCATTCTCTCAAGCTGTATCCTGGGCCTTCCCTTTAATTCAATACTCTCTCTAGACCCACACAACGAGGCCACGTTTAAATCATGCCACTGCTTGCTACACAACATCACTGGGGCCTTGTCTGATATTTATATCCGTGCTAGAGGAGCACGCAGTGTATGTACCCTGCATGCCACCATGAAGTGTAGACATAGCTTAGGACCCAGCCTGTCCTTTCAGTCCATTCAGCTAAACTTCTCCACCAGGCCCTACTCCTCTCACATCTTGACTACTGCAGCTTCCTCCTGGCTGGCCTTTCTCCACTGAAGGCCATTTTAAGTCCTGGTGCTGCAGTCATCTTCCTGGCGCCCGTTGACTTCTGTCGGCTTTGGATCAGGTCCTTAGATTGTAAACGTTTCAGGACCGAGGCTGTGGGCCTGATTCTCGGCCCCAACACACCAGCTCCACTCCAGCAGAGTTGCATCAGTGTAAACGTGGTGCAATGAAACGTAGATTCAGGCCCGTGCATTTTACGTTAAAAGCAAGTCGTACCTAGCACATTGTGGGCACTATCGGAGTAGGAATAACATCAGGATCCGCAATGGAGTGGATTGTATGTCACTGAAATACTCGGTGATGTTGCAAGTCTCTCTGAACAAGTGTGTAACTATTCACGTGTGCTTTGTGTGCCTACAGCTACTGAAGCAGAAAAGACCTCTGCTCTCCTGACATTTTGCAGCATATCGAAACCTACTAGGCGCTTAAGTGAAAACCCATGCGATGTGGAAAGGTTTTGTGTGCGTGAAACCGAATTAATGCAGCACGGGTGCTAAATGTTCTATATATAGAATGTCTCAAGACAGGCAGTCAAGTCACATTCTCTCTTTGACCTTTTCAAATAATGCCACCAGCAAGCAGCCCAGACTACCCCTTTTCACTGAAAGATCAGACGTCTCCAGAACAACGCCAGTTTTGTGCGCGGAGGGCCTGGCTATTTGTTTGGGATTTACTGGAGATGTCGCAAAACCAAAGGGGGAAATAGCGAGGCTCTGTAAACAAAAACTTCCTCTTGCTTGCGGGAAGGAACTTGAAGGTCAACTGGCAGCTTTGAGCATGTCACAGTTTGGGGCTTCCCGGTATGAGGTAGGAGCAGCTCCAGTGAGAGAGAAAGCTTGGAAGCATAATAAATGTTTTGCATTACTGTGGTGCCTTCCATCTGAGGATCTCAGAGCACGTCACACGGGTGAATGCGTTAACCCGCACATCATCCCTTTGGGGCAGTTCCTCTTTATCCCCGTTTTACAGATAATGCCATTGGGAGGAGACGAGAGGTAAAACGCCCATTGACGTTAATGGCACAGGGATTGATTTAAATTAAGGTGGTTTACACTATAACTATATACATTTATTTAAGAAACTACGTAGCTTAATATTTTCAGATTCATATTAATTGTACATTTTTAGTATGTCGGAAAATGGTGAATGACATTGCTTTTTTACTAGATAATTAACTTTTTGCTTGTGATTTGGGTCAAGCTGCATTAGGATGGTAACTAGAATTTAATTAAACACACAAAACAGCAGCTTATTTTTTATTTAACTGTTTTAAGAGATTATGTATGCAGTGTTGCTCTAGCCATGTCAGTCCCATGCTGTTAGAGTGACAAGGTGGGTGAGGTAATATCGTTTATGGTACCAACTTCTGTTGGGGAGAGACACAAGCTTTTGAACTTACACAGAGCTCTTCTTCTTCTGTACAAGCTCTAAAGCCGGTCTCTTTCACCACAGAAATTGGTTCAATAAAAATATATTACCTCACCCACCTCGTGTTTTAAGAGATTATGAAACGATATATGTTCAGGCCTAAATGTATTAAATTCAGATTTTGTTTTAAACGGAAAAGAAACATTTAAGAAGAAAAACTATTTATAATTTAAACAAAATCCAATTTAAAAAAAACCAAACAATCAGTTTTTATCCATCCTGGTCAACAGGAATTTCTCCATCGACTGCAATGGCCTTTAGATGAGGCCCTAAGGGTACATCTGCACTGCAATAAAAGACCCGTGGCACCGAGTCTCAGAATTGGATCAATTGACCCAGGCAAGCGGGGCTTGGGCTATGGGGCTAAAAATAGCAGCGTAGGCATTCTCTCTTGAGTTGGAGCCTGGGCTCTGAGACCCTCCCCCGTGGCCGGGTTTCAGACCCCGGGCTCCAATCCAAGCAGTAATATCTGCCCTGCTATTTTAGCCCTGCACGAGCCTGTGTCCATTGACCCAAGCTTAGGGACTCAGCACCGCTGGCCTTTCTTTGCAGTGTAGATATATCCTAAGTGACTGACCCCGAAGTCATAGAAGTACCAGGTGGTACAAACAGAACCCACACCTCCTTGCTCCCAGTCCTGGCTTTAGCCACAAAAGTACTGAGGAAGTGGGGCTTACCCCAGACCGGCTGTTTTGGTCAATTGGGACAAACTCTATTTTACAGTGGATTTCCCCTCTGTAAAATAAGGAAAATACTGCTTTCTTTGGGAGTTCTTCTGTACAGCGCCTAGCACAATGAGGCCCTGACCTCAGTGAGGCTGAAGTATAAAAACCACAACCTGCAACACTTCAATTACAGACCAATGGCTGCTTGGGTCAGCCTTTCTTGAAGAAGGGCTACACACCAGCTTAGTCTGCACAGGTTTAGGGCCCATCTGGATAGCCTCCTAGTGCAGACGGTTCTCCCACTGCTGTCCCATCATGCACTGGGGGATGTTACAGATTTCCCAGAACCCATTGCTTCAGGGACCTGGGCTGGGTCCTGAGGGATAGTTCCTCGGCGAGTGCTGTGACCGCCGTGGTTTACAACAGCACTAGGCAGATGTGGGGCAAAATGGCAACAGTTCCAAACGAGAGTTGGCAGAGCTAGTGCGGACACCCCAAACCATCTGTGTTTTCTCTGGCCCTGTGCTCCCAGGTCAGCTGGGAATGGCCCAGTTCTCAAGCGCTGATGGCTGTAGGCGGCTCAGAGCAGGGTTAGACGAATCTTTGCTAAAACCACCAGAGCCCGTGTATGCAACAGTTTCCATTGCTGCTACCACTGGGGGAGCAGAAGACATTCAGTGTCTGGTGGCGCAGACAAACCCACAAGCCTCAGTACTGTCAGTTCTCCATCCCTACAGAAAGCAGGAGCAACAGCCTGGGTGTAACGTGGTGCCGGGGGCCGCTCATTAGGTCAGGCTGCTCAAACATTTTCCATCAAAACATTTTTCCTGTCGATATTTGGGTGAACATTTTCATGGGACGTGTCAAAATTTGTGAGTGAGGGTTGGGGATTGTTTGTTTGATGTCTGTCAGAAAAATGAACGTTTCTGGTCACAATTTTTTTGTTTTGTTTTGGGTGGAAAATTTTTCAGTTCATGGCCAACATTTTTCACTTTTTCAACATTTCCGAAATGGGGACACAACTTCTCTCTGCACCCATAAAGCTCTGGTCCATGTGTCTGGTGGGATAAGGACGGGGGCAAAGATTTTGAAAAGTGACTAATGATGTAGTCACTCACAAGACCCTGATTCTCAGAGAGTGCTGAGCACCCACTCTGTGAAAAACCAGCCACCTTCCAAGTGTCCCAGGTTGGGCACCCGAAATGGAGGCACTCAAAAATCACGGGTGTTCTCTGAAAATCAAAGCTGTGATGTGAGCAGCAGGAAAGAGGACAAGGGAATTTCCTTTACCAAACACCTTTACAAAACCACTACACCTTCCTCCAACCAAATGCAGAACCCGACTCCATTGTGCTTGGTGCTGTACAAACAGAACAAAAAGACCATCCATTCCCTTAAGAGCTCAGGGAAAATGTGGGCACTTTGTGGAATGCCGACTCTAAAATCCTCATGGTCACCACTGGGGACTTAACCCCTGAGGCATGAAATGAGCAAAGATCCACAAGAAGACAAGAGGTTTTTTTTAAAAAAAATTCCCTAACTATAACAAATATACAGCAGCAGTACTGCCAATTCTTGTGATTTTATCCAGAATCTAGTAACATTTGGTATTTTTCTTAAAGCCCCAGCTCCTGGAGTCAAGTGACTACCTAAGACTCTCAGCTCTCATTAAAAAAAGTCAGTTTGTAGCTGCCATGGGTGCAGAGAAATGGTTGAAAGTGTGAGGCAAGTGCAGCCTAAAATTTCCCAAACCAGAAGGGAGAGGAAAAGAACCCAATTTTTATTCTTTCAAAAAAAAAATCTCGTGATTTTTAGAGCAATTCTCACAATCTTTTGGGCCTTGAATGTGTAGGGTTCGCAATCCAGTGCAGAGGACATGTCTCACATCTTTTATTTCTTAGGCTTTTTTGATCGCTGAACTGCCTAGATTTTGAGCTTCTCAGCCAATTCACATTAGTTGGCTTGTCTTAATGGAATCAACGAATTATTCCAAAACTATTTATTAAACTGCGTTATAGGAAAAAAATGGAGGCAGCCAAAAAGCGCTTTTGAACATCCTTATTCAGCCTGAAAAAAATAGAAGCTTCCCACTCTGCTCCTTTGAATCTCCCCCCAAAACTAGAACTGAACCCAACCCCAAACTGAGCCTTTTTTGTGTGTGTGAGGGTGGAATGGAAAAAGTCCCTGTAATAATGTCTTTGAAGTATTTTTCATTTTCACTGAGCACCTTTGCACTTCTGCCTTCTGTCCGGAAGCAGAAGTGAAAGCTCCAGTACCGAGGGAAGCTGTTCTCATTGTGTTGCTGGCTAGCCTGGAAACAGAAGATGATTGAAATCTCCACAAAAACCTGCATTTGAGACGGATTTTGAAGACTTGAGAGTAGCGCAGTTCGGGAATTTTCTGTTAAAATGGTGGGGGGAGTTTTTTTCCTGCTGGAAAGTGCAATTTCTGCAAAACCAAAACTTTCCACTGGAAAACACTCAAGGCAGGTACAGTACACTCCCACGAGGCTCCACAGGAGCTCCAGAGGACCCTGATTAAAGTCAAACCAGCCTGAAACAGAGCATCTCAAGAGATCTTGGTGGATATTTTTAGCAACTTTCTGGTCTGGGAAAAATTTTGACATTTCGATTTTTCATCCTGATTTGGGACAAAAACATACTGCAAAATATTGGAATTTCCCACTGGGATGGAAATTCTGATTTTCCACCAGCTCCTCTGAAGAGGTTTTAATAAACTTTAATTTGAGCGTTTAAATGCCTGGATCCTTCTCTGGGCAGACTCTTTGTTCCATACCTTGAGATTCTTCAGTCAGTAGTAAGTCGGGAAGGAAGCATTTGATGCTTATTTTTGGATGGGGTTTTATGGAAAATTACTGTATTTTACACCTTTTTTTTTTTTGCACAAGTGGGAAATAAAATAAAATAAACCCCATTTTCTGAATAATTGTTATTTAATCTATATATAATGATGGTAGGCATAGAGGTATAGGATTGTGAAGGACCGCCTGGGCCAGGACCTACAGCCATCTGCTTTTTCAGGCAACCTCGTCATGGAACAGATTCAGTTATAATAGCACCATCATCCTTATTATTAATTGTAAAATTTTCCCTTTAATTGCCAAAAAATATCCGGGGACAGTAAATTATTAGCCCTGATGAGACCCACCCCAACCTAAATTGGGGTCCCAATGTGCTAGGCAGACTGTGAGACTGTGAGATCTCCGGGCCAGGGACTTTTTCTTACTATGTTTATACAGAGCCTGACACAATGAAGTCCTCAGTCTTGGTTGGGGCCGCTAGGTGCTACAATAGTATGAATATTCAATAATAAGACACAGTCTTTGGCAAGAAGAGTTTACAATCTCCATAGGCAGGGCAGGGCAAGGATGGGATCAAGGACGAATTATTATTCCCATTTTTCAGATGTGGAACTGAGGCACAGAGACATGAAATGGCTTGCAGAAGATCACCCAGAAAGTCTGTAGCAGAGCCAGGGAACGAACCCCGCTTGTCTGCATCAGGCTTTGCTCACACACAAGAGTTGTGCCAATTTAATTTACATCAATGCAACACCTCTGTGTGGACATTCTTAAATGGGCTGAAGAGTGCCTAACAGTGACTTAGTTTATTCTTTACTGAGTGTAAGCACTCAATACACAGCGCTCTTAAACCAATTTCGGAAGGGGCTGCATTAATTTAACTAAACTGATTTAGTGACATGAGTGCAATTTCTGTGTGCATGTAACTCACTGTTGAATGCATGTTACCTTGCCCACTTACTGCTCCCTCCACAGAGGCGATGAGTGTGTTACAGACACCACTTAGCCAGGTTGACTCTTTCACTCAAGCTATACCATCTCACGATTTTAGTTTTGGAGGTCCCTGGTTCAATCCTTGTGTATAAACCTTGCTCCACTTGGCCAATTAACAGGAACATTTTTTTCCCCTTGTAGTTATTGACCAGCGAGAGAAATTGATGAGTACCAACATTTACCGATTTACATCAAATCCTTCTAGCGACTTGTCTACTTTCACACCCCTGAGCTGAACAGCTAAGCCAACCCAAGTTTTAGAAGTAGGCCAGGCCTAGGTGTACTAATAAGCACCTAACAGGTGCATCTGCATGAAAACTGTAAAACAAAACAAAAAAACTACAAACAATTTGTAAAAAAGTGAATTGAAGTTAGTAGAACTGGTTCACCGAGCCCCAGTCGCAGCACATTATTTTGCACGAACGCCAGAGGAGGAGAAGGAAACAGTAAAATGATTAAATTTAAGAATCTTACCTTGAGCTGATGATTGGTTTAGAGGCGAGCTATTAATATGTCTGACCTTTGGGAGAAACAAAAAAAGTCCATTTGTTACCTTGCTGGACTAGTGGAAGGACCTGCTTTGTGGTACCAAAATCACGCACTAAGATCATTCAATTCAGCGGAAGTCTTTCTATTGCTTAAAATGTGCTTTGGTTAATGCTCTTAATGTATTTTCGTGATGTTAGCATATTTTACTGAGATGCATTCATAGCTTACTGGCTCATGTCCTTAAATACCCACTGGGCTCTTCTCAATTGATTTGGCTCATCACAGTGCAGTTACCCGCTTCACTAGATTCCAGACATTGCCATGCTCTGTAATTCAGTTCAGTGTTGCAAGACCTCTGTGAAATGATGCTTGATGCAATGAATGAACGCACTGAAAATGTTGTAAAGCAATCTCTCTCTAGGCAGGACACTAGGAAACATGGCCATAATTGTCTCGAGGTTCATGGAACGTCCTTGCTCATGAATATCAGGGTTAATTAGTTACACCTAAATACATAGATTTGACATTAGATGCCTAACTTCAGTCCTCAAGTTTTAACATTTGGGGCTTAATCCTTCTGCACCTCCGTTTTCCATTTGGTACAATTGACGCTGTAGCATATAATTTAGAACCTCCCAAGCTTTTCGAAGCCAGATGACGGAAAATAGCAAAGCCTGGGCGGTTATTCACCTAGCTAGCTGTAATCTTCCCAGACCCCACCCCTTCTCCATCTTGACATAAGGCACGGTAGCAGCAAATGATTGTGCCAGACATCCATCTGGTCTCAGACCCTCTTCTGTCCATAGACTCTACCCATCAACATACTTACAAGGCCTCTGCCACCGTAGTGTGTGAGCACCTCACAGTCCTTAAAGGGTTTTATCCTCACACCACTGCGGTGAGGGAGGGGCGCGTTAACCCCATTTTACAGATCGGAGCAGAGGCACAGAGTAGATGCAAAGATTTACTGAACGTAAGAAAGTCCGTGGCTCAGTCAGGAACAGAATCAAAGTCCCCTGAGGTCCAGTGCAGCATGCTGGCCCCTGGACTTGCCCTTTGCAGAGCAGGTGGCCTGTGTTTAAGGGAATTAAAGTTACCACTGCCATAGCCACTGATTTCAAAACTCTCTGTGCTGCCAGAGCTACACTACCACAGGACAGAGAAAGGAAGTTGCAAGCTGCTTACTTACCGAGGGCGGGGGTGGGGGAGGTTTCTTCCTGGAGATTACCTGATGTTTTTGCCTATTCGCAGACTCACACTGCTTTTGTGGCGTAGGCTGGCGTTTGCTCCCGTACAATCCCATCCTGTGAGAGAGAGCACAGAAGAACATGGGATGGGGCTACTCACAGAGTCAGGTGCTATTCAGTGTAAGCCAGGGTCATGCAATCAGGTCCCAAAGTAAGATAAGAACAAACCGTCGGAGATGGGAACACAGCAGGGAATGAGAAAAGCAAAAGATGAGCGAGAGGACAGTTCTGCTATCTGGCACTGGTACCTATAAACGCCCCCTTTCTATAATATCTGAGTGCCTCGCAACAGGTCGGCAGGGTTGGGAAGCATCTTACAGATGGAGAATCGAGTGAGTTGGCCAAGGCTACACAGGAAGTCTGTGGCAGAGCAGGAATTTGAGTGTGCATCCCTGAGGCTAATGCCATAAACCCTGGATTGCCCTTGCTTTCCCCTGCCCGAAGCTTATACACTGGACACTAATGTCTGGAAGGTAGCAGAGGTTTGGAATAGAGCCGGCTGAAATGTTTGTGCCAACACAGTTTTGACAAAAAAAAAGCTTTCTGACCACAACATGTTTTTTTGCTTCAGTTGACATTTTCTGCTTTTTCGATGAGGGGGTTGAAGGGGGGTGAAGGGGGTTTAGAAAACCCAAACCTTTCTACTGAGAAGTGCATTGTTTCACTTATCAAACACACCAAAGATACTTCAGTTTCACGTTTCTTAAACACCTTTCTTATGTATATTTTGCAGGACATTTAAACTGGGGGGGGGGAGTTGGCCAAACCAGCCCTATTTGATTGGCTCTAATTTTTAATTTAATGCAAAAATCATCTCACCCTACATGTCTTTGCAGGAGAAAAAGGCAGCGTGAGACCTAGATGCCTTTACAACCATGCATGGGCTATGCACCTTGACTAGGGTGGGATAATAGCTTCCACAGGACTGATGATCCCCGTCCCATGCGGGTGGGCAGACAGGGGTGGGAAACAGCAGCCGCCCAAACTTCGCTTAATCACTTGCTTGTATGGAAGGGAAAGTACTCTGCTACTTGTATAAATCAGTAGCAGATTGAGGCCTTACCCTGGATCAGAGGGCACGATCTCGGAAATGGACTGTGACCCGCAGGGTCTGCTCCAATGGCAATGCAGGAACAGCTGCCTCTAACTCAGGCAGATTATCAAATCACACGTATTCAGCAGGACTGCTTGTGGACGGCGCTTCATTTGTGCCAGGCCTTGCCAGGGCTGAGCCCCAGCACCTCTCGGCTTGGCAGTTCAGAGCCCCCGCTCCTCTAGGCTTGCTGCATCCGTTATGAAAGTAAAAAAGTTTGCTTGAGCCCTGGCATCTTTTTCATTACAAATTAATAACAAATTAAAATTCTGTCGCTGGTATTTTTAGTAAAAGTCGGGGACAGGCCACGGGCAAGAAACAAAAATTCACAGAATCCCATGACCTGTCCCTGGCTTTTACTACAAATAGCCTGTGGGAGGGGGGAAAAGAGAGCTGCCGGGGCTTGCAGCTGCTCCAGCCCACTGCTCTGGCGGGCTGGCCACCCGTCAGCCCTTGGACAGCTGCTGCTCCATGGCCCTGGCTGCTGATCAGCTGTTCAGTGGCAATCCCAAGGCTGACAGCTGCTCCAGGCCTGCCCCAGAGGTCCTGGAAAGTCATGGAATCTGTGACTACATCATATCCTTACAAATTAAGCACCGCTTGCGGAGTAAAGTATTACCCAGCATGAGAAAAGGTGGAAGCTTCAGGCTTTTAGGTTGTAAGATGTTTAGCTCAGGCAATCCGTCTTTATTTCCATCAGGGAGCATTATATATGGTGCAGCTGTGATGAGTGACTTCTCAGCTGACACATCAGGGATTGAACAGTTAATACCGTGAGATGCACCTTGTGTTAAAGCTCCCTCGCTGGAAGTTATAACAGTGCATGGACTGGCATACCGGGGGTGGGGGCGGAAACACACACTCCTCAGTAGTTACACTCTGCAGGGTAAAAGAGCTGTAACTTACAAACCGACTTCTATTTTCCCATGGGCAACTGCTAATCAGTTTTTTAATAGAAACAACAGGAAGAGGGTAAAAAAAGCCAAGTAATCTGATTAACAAGAAGATGAAAGCTTCTCGATGTGAAATTGCAAAAGGAGCTTAATAAACTATTGAAATCCAGGGTGCACAGAAAACTTGCAGCATTTCTAGTTGCATGATGGTTATTAACTTGTTCTTATAGGGTCAGATTCTGGTACACTTGAGGAGTAAATTATGCTCTCTCTGAGTGAGGATGTCAAAGGCTGACTCCTTTTTATACACCAAATGGCTCCACCAAGTTTAGTCCAGATTCGGATACCCTGACTCTAGTGTAGGAGCACATTATCCATGAATCACCCCAGCCCTGCCAACCCGCAAAGTTCAAAAAATCACGTGCCAGACCCTGGAAAAATCACTGGGCTGACCCCAAAATCGTGATTAAAACAATACAAAAAGCCATCTCCTGTGTTTTTGGTCTGTCTTTTGATTTTTGACCTCCCCTCATCCCCGCAGTGTCTGCGGGAAGTTACCAAGCTGCCAGTTCTCCCAGAATGCAGAGAGGACGGTGATTTGGGCCCTTCTCCTGGAGCTCTGGCTCGAAGACCCTGCTGAGAACAAATCACACAGATTTGCTGAAAATGCTGCCTGACTGTGTGGAGCTTCCAGCTTCCTCCTACCTCCAAAACTCAAACAAACTCTGCCCATCCCAGCAGTTATTATGTACTCCCAACCCAATAATTCCTCTAGGGTGCCCTGGGGAGTCCTGCAGCCCTGATTGGCTGCCGTCTGGTTCCTCACCTCCTTGGGGAAAACAGCCAGTGAGATGGGAGTTCCCTCTGGTGGAACAGAAATGCCCAAGAAGGCAGGAGCTTCTCCCATCAGCCCCAGAGAAGGACACGACTGGTGTTACTTGCCATGAACTCGCAAGGGCTGGCAATGCCACATTCCCGTTGACTTCACTGGGAGTGCTGTGAGGAAGGGCTCACAGACTTGAGTCAGAGTGGCACAGCCTAGCCGCGTGTATATAGAAATCACTTTGCCACTGAAATGCAGCTGTCTCTGGGGTGGAATCCGGTGGCTATTTAATGGTGCATAGTGAAAACACTCAGCAGCTGAGAGGCGGAAGGGAAAGCCTCAGCACAGAGTGGAGAGTTTTAGGTACACCACATGTAAAAGACAGCATTTGCCTGATGGTGCAGAGCTTCCAGCTTTCCCCCCTTTGGCAAGATGCCCTGCTCTTGCCAAAAGTGACTTTGAATCTTTCAAAGCACTCTAGTAGTCAGGACCTGACTTTTTAGATGGCCCATGGGACAGTACAAAGTCCCCTAACACCACAGAGGATATTGGTTCAGTACTGACTCAGAGTCAAAAACCTCACTTACTCAGCCTCCCACACCACTTCAGTTTGGGTTTTCTTTGGCAGTCTCTCATCCAAGTATCGATTGGGCCTGACTGTACGTAGCAGAGCTCGGTGATTATAGGAGCAAATGTGATCTATAACTTGCCCCATTCTTTCCATGTGTGAAATGTCCCTCCACAGATGATGAATGTAATGAATCTGCTCATTATCTGAAGTTGTTAAATGCTGTATGCCAATATATTTCAGCCTGTGTGTTGAACTGCTTGCCACATGTGTTTATTTGAGTATTTGATATTCAGAATTTGCTGTTCAAGTCAAGTTATTGGTCCAGTAAGCCACAAGATATTGCTTCTGATCCCGGGTTGGATCATAGACAAGTTGTATTAGAGTTGCATATATTGTATGTATCCCTGGTTGGATCATAGACAAGTACCAGGCAAATTGGTTGAAATTATAATAAAGAATAGAATTATCAGACACATAGATGAACACAATTTGTTGGGGAAGCGTCAACATGGTTTTTGCAAAAGAAAATCATGCTTCACCAATCTACTAGACGTCTTTGGTGGGGAAGGGTCCAACAAACGTGTGGACAAGTGTGATCCAGTGGATATAGTGTACTTAGATTTTCAGAAAGCCTTTGACAAGGTCTCTCACCAAAGGCTCTTAAGCAAAGTAAGCTGTCATCGGATAAGAGGGAAGGCCCTCTCCAGGATCAGTGATGGGTTAAAAGATAATAGGAATAAATGGTCAGTTTTCGAAATGGAGAGTAGAAAACAGTGGTGTCCCACAGGGATGTGTACTAATACTGTTCAACATATTCATAAATAGTCTGGAAAAAGAGGTAAATAGTGAGGTGGCAAATTTGCAGATGATACAAAACTACTCAAGATAGTTAAGTTCAAAGCAGACTATGAAGAGACACAAAGGGATCTCATGAAACTGGGTGACCGGGCAAGAAAATGACAGATCAGATTCAGTATGGATAACTGCAAAGTAATGCACATAATAAACATAATCCCAAACATACATATAAAATGCTGGAGTCTAAATTAGCTGTTACCACTCAAGAAAGAGATCTTGGCGTCATTGTGAATAGTTCTCTGAAAACATCCATTCACCGTGCAGCAGCTATAAAGAAGCTAACCCAATGTTGGGAATCATTCAGAAAGGGATAGATAATATGAAAGAAAATATCATATTGACTCTTTATAAATCCATGGTACGCTCAGTGGCACACCATGGGGGCAGGCCCCCATGCGCCAGCCAGGGTGGGGGTGGGTCACCGGGCCGGCCCTTCACGACATACAGGGGGCTCAGAATGCTCTGAGGGCAGCTGGATGGAGCCCAGGGGCAGGCGAGGGGGTGGGGAACTGTGGCTAATTAGGAGAAGCTTCTCCCGCTACCCCCTGGCTGAGGGGTGAGGCTGCCCTGCCCGAGCCAGCGCCGGGCCGGCATAGAAGAAGCAGGTGCAGCGTGGTGAGTAAGTGGCAGGGGGCACCAGAAAGTCCCCCATGCAGGAGGAGGTAAGCAACGTGTCTCCCCCCCGCCCCAACACCGTTGTGAGGGAGGGTACGTGCTATTACCCCAACCTACAGATGGGGAACTGAGACACAGAAAGACTAGGTGACTTGTCCAACATCGCACAGAATTAAAGCCAGGTCTCCCACGGCCTAGCTTAGTGCCCTAACCACTAGACCATCCTTCCACTCAACATGGAGGATATTCAGGAAAGAGTAAGTGGAATTGCAGGCAAACAGGTGCATTTGCACAACCATAAGCACCTCCCCAAACATTTGAGCCAACAGAAATGGCTGCCTTGAATACTACTCAGAAGGGAAAGCTTACGGGTCTTAACAACACAGAGGACGTGCAAAGAGCGCCCCAGGATAAACAGAGATGGCGGCGCCTGGTTCGTGCGCTAAGCAATGGCTGATGGCACAGGAAGGTTGCACATTCAAAAATGGCTCTCACAAAACTAACAGAAAAGTGAACAATGTGGCCCAGCCAAGATGGGAATGGGAATGTGTGAAATATCTGCAAATAGTTTCCCCCACTCACCATCCTACCCTAATTTTTAAAGAGATATAAGAAGATGTAGGGCTTCAGGCATTTACAATACACATTAGACCCTTTCCTACCGGATTCACACGTTCTGGAAACGCTCTATAGCCTTAACTGGGAGATGTGCCAGTCCTACATGCAGATGGCTGTTGTGCAAAACCCTCAGATAGATAGATAAGATTTTGCCAAGCCTCCTGTGAGGCACCGAGCCACGTCACCACCAGAGATGGTCGAAATAATTTTTTTTCCTTTTTTTTTTTACAAAAAAAGTTTTCTGTCAATAAATAGAGCTGAGTCGAATTTTTTTCACTAAAAAAAATAAAAATAAAAAGTTTTTTTTGACAAAATTGAGTTTTTTAATTAAAAAAAAAACCAAACATTTTGTGAGGGTTTTTAAATGTTTTGTTTCTAAGCAGCAAGAAAATGCCCACTTCATTTCCCCCCCCCATCTCTCTCCCCTTTATTTTCCACTGAAAAAGAGGAGAGGGAGGTAAAAAGTGTGTGTGTTTGCGGGTTGGGGAACACTCTCTCATTTATTTACCTTTTCCCCCAAGAAAGTTGAAAAAATAAATTTAAAAGTGAGAGAAATGGCAGAGAGAAGACTCACTATCTCATACTTTTATCTCCTCCTTCCAGTGGAAAACAGTGAAAAAAGATATATATATATATATATATATATATATATATATATATAGGCAGTAGAAAATGTTATGCTCCCACCTAATGTGAAATAAATATATTTTTCTACTTTCTTTCCCCTTTCTGCTTATTTTCCCCTGCCCATTTCAGGTGAGAAAGTAAACAAGTAAAAAAAAAAAAAAAAACTTAAAAAAAAACCAAATTAAAAAAAAAAATCAGCCTGCTTTTGATGATTGGAAACAAAAATGAAACACAACTTGCCAGTCCGAAATGAAAAGTTTCATCTAGTTTGGAAGCTTTCTGCATAAGAATCAAAATTCAGCCTCAGACGGTTCTGAGTGAAAACATTTTGTTTGTCGTTGCTCACAGGGATAACAACAGATTTTTTTTACGCTCTCTATCCCCTATGGCCTGTGGGAGCGGAGAGCGATCAGCACCACATAGGATTGTTATGATCATGGCATACTCACAGAGCTGTTAGATAGCAACGTAAATACTCTTTCTGGAGGGTTGCAGCATAACACGACTTTATTTTTTTAAGAATTCAGAACACACAAAGCCCCCACAACAAAGAGAGAGAGAAAACAGGCTGCTCCCTAAAACAGAGAGGCACAACTCACCCCACCTTACACTAGGCTGCCTGGCTGCTGACTGACTGCTGCTACTGGGGCCCAGCTGACACGCTTCCCTATATACCCCTCCGCCCCCCCAGCCAAAAATCCCTGAAATTTAAAGTGACAGTCTATAATTTTAACGCCGATTTCAATATGCCCCAAAGATCAGGCTCCATTTCGTATGTCAGAAGAAAACACAAAGGCTACAGGAACACTGGTTATTTATACAGCCCCCCCAACCCCCCAATGTCAGGTGCTTCACAGAGTAACAAAGAATATGTCTACACTGCAATAAAAGGCCGACAGCCTTGCTGCGGCTGGCCAGGGTCTGCTGACTCAGGTTCACGGGCCACAGGGCTAAAAAATTGCGGAGTAGATGTTTGAGATTGGGCTGGAGTCTGGGCTCTGACATCCCGTGTAGGAGTGTCTCAACCATAACCATAATGTCTACGCTACAGCTGACCAGCCCTTCCGCCTGCTTCCCAAAAGCCTAAATCAGCCGAGCTGGGCTCTGAGACTTGTCGCCGGGTGTTTTTGATCGTCGCGTAGAAGTACCCAAAAAGACATAGGCCCGCTGCAAATCGTACACCTTTTGATGCCTTGACAGGCACCCAAGTGAACTGAAATGTCTACGCCGTTCTCACTGCAAAAAGGCTGCTCTCCCCTGCAGCTTTTGAGGGCCATTTTACAGCACACATCGGTAGTGTGAGGTCAGAAGGAGAGGCAGATCTTGCGATGCTCAGCGCAGCGTAATTCTACGCTCAGCAAGGAAGCCCGTGTTTGCTTTCAGAGACGCAAAAGACTATTTCAGTTAGCCCTCAAATATGTGCTCGAGCCACCAGTGCATTTAAACCTCATCTCTGCTGGGCAATCAGGCATCAGTGTAAAGGCCCGTAGGTGTAGACAGGCCCACTGATAGGAGAGAGGGGGGAAATTGCCTAGGGGCCCAGCAGTTTAAAAAAGCCCAGGTGGATGGGAGGATAGATACATATCCTCCTCAACACCCCTTACCCCTTTGCCCCATGCCCCTCGCTGCTCACGCCCCTCCTCTGAACCAAGCTTATTTATTATGCACCATCAGGTTCCCGAGTGGCTGAGGAGGTGGTATGTGCTGCTCAGCTTCCCGGGCTCATCAGTGATCTCACCACCTCCTCCGCCACCTGGAAACCAACCTGCATGGCACTCGGACCTGAGCCATTCCTTTCTAGGGGGGGCTATTGACTGTTCTGCCCTGGGGCCAGAATTGCTGTCCGTGGGCCTGGGTGTAGACGTGATGTACACCAGTTTACCTTCCCCTGGGGCGAGCTGCACCAGCACGGATCATGCTGCACTGATGTAAAATGGCGGCTTGCACGGATATGGTTAATGAGGTGGCTAAAAAGGCAGGGTCAGATCACACAGACATTAGATTCCAAACAGGAAAGGACCACTATGATCTGTTCATCGGGTTCTGGTGTAACATAGAAGTCCCCTAAAATAAATCCCAGAGCACATCTAATAAACGAGGCCAATGAAGCTGCACTGATTGCAGACTCATGTATCAGACGGCAAGCTCGACGAGGATAAGAATGGAAACAATACACTTTTATAACTCGTTAAAGCTCACAAACCACTCAGGGGCCGAATCCCTAAGGGTGAGATTTTCCAAAGCTCAAGGGACTAAGGACCCAGCATCCACTAGCAGTCACTCGGAATTGGGAACCTAACTCTGCGAGACACTTTTGAAAATCTCAACCTTATCCTTACTCAGCTTTTGTTCAGACAAAACTCCCACTGAGTCAACGGAATCAGGACTAAAGATTTCATCCCATTGCATTTCTGGGTGTCCATCATTGTAATATGGGGCTGGCCTTAGACGTCAACCTGAGACAATGACTTCCACACACTAAAGAAACCTAGCAGCCGTCCACATCTCAGAGCCTCCTCACAAGGAGAGCTAAGCAACCGTGGATTTTTCAGCTCAATGGCAATTCCAGAAATTAAAACAACATTTATTTCCGGTTGAACTGAAAACAAAATTTCTGGTAAACCAAAAGTCGGAAAAAACATGTTTCGAGTTGAACACAACAGTTCCGGTTTTGTATAAATGTCGAGCTTTTTAAGACATAGCTTTAAAAATAAAATTAAAGGAATTTTTTAAAGGAAATGTTGTTTCAAACCGAAAAATCAAAACATTTTGGCTTTTTCTGAATTTTTTTTAGCTTTTTTTTTTTGACTGAAACAATTTGGCAAAACCAACATGAATTTGCGATAGATTTCAGTGTCGATAACATGCATTTTTTGCCCCCAAAAAGTTTTGTGCAAGAAGTAGGTCTATTTAAAATGGGTCAGTGTTGGTTCACCACTCGGCCAGGCACACACGCATCTGCTCACCACCAGTAGCATATTCCTGTAGTCCCCACTCACCTGAGTGACTGTTGCTCGTGGGACTGCCGCCAATGACTTTTGCACCTTCTTGTTTGTCAGCACATCGTTTTCGATATGGCTGGTGTTTTGATACAAGAACATCTCGTGGGAAGTTGAAAGGAAGTGGCTAAATCACCTGACCCCTTTAAAATGAGACCGGATAACATACTGTCTAGCAGTGGTTTTCAATCTGTGATCTGTAGACCCCCGGGGGTCCACAGACTATGTCTAAGCTTTTCAAAGGGGTCTATATCTCCATTTGAAATTTTTTAGGGGTCCACAAATGAAAAGAGGTTGAAAACCACTGCCGTAGAAGAACAAACACCCTCATTCTTCTCCCACTGAAGGGCCCTGAAGATTTTGCCCATTGACTTCAACGTGAGCCAGATCAGCCTCCAGCAGAACCGTGAGGGTGGCTGGAAAGGAAAATGAAAGAGTTCTTCTCCATCTCTGATTTCTGTGCGCTAGATTCATGAGTCCACTCCAGCTGCTTCGAGTCTCCAGAGCAGCGTCAAACAATTGGGACGACCAGTCTCTGGACCGACACACTGGGGACCGAAACAGGGACCATCAGAGCTAAAAGCGATTTGAGCGACAGAACCGAGGCTCTGTGTCTAGGAACAGCACCAATTTATATCCTCGTGGACTGGCACAGAGGGGACCTGCGACACACACTCACCAGTGGATTACACAACCAGAGCGTAGTGGTGAATCTGAGCCTATGATTCAATTATATTGTTTCTGTCTCAATAGTGCTGTGAACCCCGGTCAAGGATAGGTCTCCCCTTGCACAAGGCACTGCATAGATCAGTGAAAAGGAGATGATCCTCACCCCCCAGAGCTTACAGTCCAGGTGTCAGCCGGGACAAAACATGTGGATGAAAGAGACAAAGGAGGATTTCCTGGGAGGACAAAGTAGCAACAAAACTACCGAAAAGCAGCCATTTCAGCTCCCCTGTCTGCTTCTCTCCCATGAGGCTGTGCTGTGGCAAATCAGATGCATTAAACACTCCAAAGTCTGTTCTGACATTTGCAGAATCGTGGTTGCATTGGATGGGCCAGATTCACTGGTCCTCTCCATTTGTTTTGCCCTATAGGACAACACAAAGCAGCTGAAAAACCTGAGCCAGTCAATTAAACCGGGCGCTGTGTTGCATCACTAGAACACTGCGAAGTAGCTGCAGCACACAGGGGAATCTGGCCCTATATTTTTATTTTCTGCCTCTGAAACAGAAAAACCTACTTATTCACATATAACCAACCTGGCTTCCAACCCCTTACTGGTTTTTGAGTCTCTAAATGATTAGTTACCTAGGTTAAGGCAAGAAAGAGATGTAAGATAGCGCAACCGTACTGTACTATAAACAGCCCCCATCAGATACAAGAGCTGTCTCAGGCAGAGAAGGGGAGTGCGTGACCGTCTTCCTGTATCAGGATGCAGTAGCTGAGGGAAGGTGAGGGTCTAATGGAAACTTCCCCACTTCACAGGCATCTGCACCTGCTTTGCTTTGCTCATGCTGCGTTATTGGCCAGTAATGCCTGGGGGGGATCCTTTCTGGCCAGGCCTTGAAAAATCCATCCCCAGTTTCGCAGGAGTCCTTAGGATGTTTGGGAACAGCGAGTTAGCAAGTTCTTCACTGTTCAGGGTGGCTCTTCAAGCCAGTCGCTGCCCCTACTTGTGGAAGCCAGGCTGGGTGTGGGGCCAGTGGAGCGGTGCCATCCTGCCGGTGCACTGCAGGATAGCGCAGAGCAGGGAGCCGCATCCCACGGAGAGGACTGCTGTGCGTGTCCTTCGCGAAGGAGCTGGGTGGGCTGCTGGCTAGCAAGTGCTGCAGCTGGGAACATACATGCTAGCCAGCTTTGGAACTGGTCATGTCCTATTAGCAACGCCCTGAGCCTATCCAGTCTCCCCATCGCTATATAAAAATATTCGGCCTGATTTACAGTTTCATTTAGGCCCCCGTATGCCATTCTGGCCGTGTAAGGGCTCTTAAAGTATGTGTCTACACTGCAAGCTAAGCCCAGTCTCTGACCCAGCTTTGGGCCCAAGCCCCCCTTCCATCGACACACAAATCAGTCTGACTTGGGGCAGCAAGCTCTCAGGACCCGGATCCCATGACTTTGTAAGTGGGTGGGCCAGAGGCTGGCTCCTGATGTGCCTCAGGTCCACGCCCTGTCAATTTGCAGTGTGGCTCCAGGTCAAACTGGAGACCTGAATTAGAAGGTCTGTGGCGTGCAGTAGGGATGCTCTAGCATGGCTGTGAAACCCAGGTCCAGCAATTGCAAACCCAACTTTGCAATGCTGTATAGACAATCAAGGAAGAGCTTGGAAACACTGAGTCCACAATCCCAGGTCCCCCACACTTGCATTTACAATGCAGCATAACTGTACTACCTCTTGGGGGCTGAGCGGTTAAGGAGTTTGACTACACTCCTAAAGATTGTGGGTTTGCGTCGTGCTTGATCTCCTATGGAAAGGCTGCCTGTGGCTCCCCCAAGTGCAGCATGGGTACCTGGTCCAGTGGTGGGAGTAGTCGTGACGCTGGCCACATCACTCCCTTGTGTACTGTTGGCAATAAAACTGTGTCCGCCAAATGAGCCATTGGTTGGGGGGATCTTTGGCTTGACCCTAGAACTATACCCTGAGAGGGTAGAACTGATCCCTACTGAGCAGAAGAATTATGGTGGAGATGGCATAAGGAGGGCTTTTTGGTGCCCCTATTCCCAACTCCGGGGCAGATCAGGAGTGTGGATGAATTCACTGCACGAGGCCTATTCCCTGCCTCCCGGTGTCCATGAGAAGCCGTGTGTCAGTCAGAGCAGCCCAAAGGCTCCTCTAATTAACAAAAGGGGCCAGGCAGACTCCTGCTTGGTTCCATAGCACAGAGAGAACAAAGGTGCTTTAAACCACTTTAACATGTGCCCCAAGTGGAGGAATGGAGTAACTGTGAGTTGGGCCTATTGGGTTAATTTGGGAATCTCTCTCTGAAATCCCAACAAGCCAGCTTGTTATTTGCATCCAAACAGCGGCCTGCTCTGCATGTCCCATCTACCAGAGTCTTCCTGCTTTCTCACTCCGGTAGGTGAATCCAGTCAGAAAAAAAAAAGATCCCCTGGTTCTTTAAAGCCTGGCAGAAAAGGTGGCATCTTCCAGCAGGAAGCTGGCAGGGGTGACAGACTGCATGGTGTTCCAGGGCGTAGGGGCTCAAGAAGATGCAAAAGCTTTATGAGAAGGGAGGGGAAAAATAGACTCTCGCTCTCTCTCTCTCTCCCCAGAGGAAGAAAATCTCCATTTGCCACCGGCATGGTTGTTTGCTAATCGAAAGACTTGTCTGGAGGAGGAACTGGTGATTTCACACAGTACAGGACCCTGCCGGATCCTGCCAGATGCTTTGCTGAGCTGTAAGAGGTTTTTCACAGGCAAGCTCAGCTTTGTTTGCTCTAATTGTGCCTTTGGGGAAGTAGGCTTTATTTTTTTTATCACCTATTTATTACTAATTAGCCTCATCAGTTGATTTTGTCCTGGGAATTTGCTCTGTGCTTTCCAAACAGAGGGCTAGATTGCACATTTGCCCTGCTCTCCACAGCTGTGTGTGAGGGCTAGCAAAGTGCCCCAGCAAAGGGGGGCAGATACACGCAGAATGCCCTGGGGACGGTAGTTGCGACAGTATTCGCACGGCCTCATGTAAAGGACAGTGTGCACTCTGGTCTACGCCTGTCGTTGGAAACCATCAGGCGGGCTGTGTGGTGCAGTGCCTCGGCCACGCCCCCATCATCTGGCCACACCCCTTCTGGACAAGGATGACTCCCAGGTGTCGTGCCGTGAGTCGGAATTCTGGCTGCCTCTTTTATGGGGGTGTTGGGATGAGGAAAAGCACCCATCTATTCTGGCACGTCCACCCAGGGGCAGTCACACTTTCCTCCCCCCCACACACTGCGTGACACCAACTCCCCAGTCCCAAAGGGCTCCCAGACAAGGCAAACAAAGACATGGAAGGATCCAATCGCTCAGAGGACTTCTCTTTAGGCGTGGAAGGTGCCCACCAGGCATGAGAAGCCAAGGGACTGGAGATGCCACTTGCCATCTCCCCAGAGCGGTAATAAAAGTAAAGGCTGGAAAGCACCCAGAAGTTCAAATCTGGCAAAGAGCCATGTCCTGCCAGGCTGCTTGGGGCCAAACTGTCAGCTGACGTAAATCACCATCCATGGAGATACACTAGTTTACATCCGTGAAGGACCTGGCTCTTTTGGGTGGGCAGAAATCGCCCATCCTGTGCGAAAGGCCCCTGTGACAAATCCTTTGCAACAGAATTAGCCCCAAGCATACAATGCCTACCGAGCCAACAATCCCTGACAGGTGCTATCCATGCTCCACCTTCCCCAAGCAAACCACCCTTCTCCCGGTGCCCGCAAGGCCTAAGCAAAGAGCTGGTTATGTCTAACCTAGGGACGGATGCGAATGCCAAGAAGAACGTCTTCCGGCAGCCCCCTCTCTCTCTGTACATGTCATCGGTCAGCAGGAAGATGATTTGAGAGGGAGCTCTGCAAACTGTTCCCTCTTCCCAGGTTTGGTGTCCGCTTGGATAATAAAAACCAAGTGCCCAGTTATCCAGGGATTAAAGACCTTGGAAAAATCATGCATCAAGCCTGAGTGGCCGGGCTTGGTGCAGGGGGATTCTGCAGGTTGGGGGAAGGGGTGAATCAATGGGGGTAAAGGACTGTTGAACTCCACCCTCTGCCCTGCCACCCTGTCCCCCAAGGGCAGCCATGAGAGGTGGATTTGCAGAGCAGATAATCCTGGCTCCTACCTTGCCCCTCTGCCCATTGAACCAACCCTTGAAGTCCTTACTCAGACCTAAGTTTCAGTGAAGTCAGCAAAGACTCCAGATTTGGCATTGTATGTTTTTTGTTCTCTGGGGTTTATTTTTGGAGCATCTGACGCTTACTGTACCTACTTTAGATAATCTTCCTCTTTGTCATGGAGAGTTGAGTAACTGCGTTTCCATTGCTGTCACTTGCCAAACCACAGGACCTGCTCCTGGCTATTATCTGTAGCACATGTGCTCACTTTTGCGCTGCACACGAACTAGTGTAGCAGGTCAGGCCATTGGGTTATCCAATCCGAGGCCCTGTCTCCAGCAGCGGCCAATTGCCGATGCTTCAGAGGAACGTGGAAGAAACGCCCTGAATGCAACTAGCCAAACTTGAAATGCTGTGCATGGAAGGACGGGTTCTTCCCAGATCCCTGCAGAATAGCACATTAACAGCTTGATCCTGCAAGGTGCTGAAGAGGTGCAAGGCGCCCTTACGTCCTGCTGGTTTTGATGAGGGTGCTGAGCATCTGTCAGGAGTAAGCCCTAAGACGTCAGGCATGAGATCAGATGATAACTAACTTGCACAGCTACAAGGTGACGATGGAAATTCACAAAAATACCCTTCTTCTGGACTTCAAACAATCCCCAACCGTCACCAAGCTCATAATCAGAAGTAAGGTCCCCCAAGACCAGGACACGCCGACTCAAAATAGCACCCAATGCTGCCAGAAAAACAGATGCAAAACCTGTAAACATATCTCCACTGCTCTGATGATCAACAGCCCCCGCACCACACCTTGCAAGATCCATCAGCCCTACACGTGCCTATCACACCGTGTGGTGTACCTCATCCAGTGCGCTAACTGCCCCCAACAACTATCATGTGGGTGAAACCAGACAATCACCCTGCTCTCGAATGAACTCGCAGAGCCAAATGGTAAGAGACGATAACACCCGATCACCTGCGGGTGATCACTTTTCACAAGACAATCCCTCGACAGCTGACCTCAGCCCTGCTCCTCAAAGGAAGCCTGTGCAACTCCTTTGAAAGACAAGCCTGGGAGCTTAAATTCATAACTCTGCCAGACACTAAAAATCAGGCACTGAACAGAGACTCTGGATTGATTGCTTATTACAACAATAGGTAATCTGCTAATCACCCCCCCCCCATGACTCCCCCCTCCCCGCACCTCTTCTCCTTTCCCCTTGTGATTGGAGAGGTGTTAACTGGAGAGGTGTTATTTAACTGAGGTTGGTCTTGCTTTGAGCAGGGGGTTGGACTAGATGACCTCCTGAGGTCCCTTCCAGCCCTAATCTTCTATGATTCTATGAACTGACCATGTCACCTTGAATGGTGCCTTGAAATATGAGTTAACTACTTGTGCTAAACAATCTGCTCCCCCTTGTAGTTCGCTGTGACACTCTGGGCATATTTACACTGCAATTAAAAACCACAGCTGGCCTGTGTCAGCTGACTTGGGCTCACAAGGCTGGGATTCTTTAATTGCCACGTAGGCATCCGGGCCCAGGTTAGAGACTGGGCTCTAGGACCCGGATTGGAGGTTCCCCACAGCTCAGGCTGCAGCTGGAAGATCTACACCACAGTTAAACACCCTCGCAGCCCAAGCCCCATCAGCCTGAGTCAGCTGGCAAGAGCTAGACACGAGTGTCTAACTGCAGTGTAGACATACCCTAGGAGTATGTTTCCCAGATCTGAATATGAGTTCTGTATAAGCTCGAAAGCTTGTCTCTCTCGCCAACAGAAGCTGGTCCAGTAAAAGCTACTTCCTCACCCACCTTGTCTCTAAAAACACCTGAAGCATATTTGTTTAATTGGTTTTGGGACCAGGCTGATTTTTCACCACGTTGAAATTTTCTGTGGAACTTTTATCAAAATCTGGTCTCAAAATTGTCAGGTTCTAACACCCTCCACCGCACAAAAAGAGAATGTTCTGTGATCAAAATTGAGAATATTCTGTTTTGATTTTTTTTTTTAAGAAGTCCCACTACGTGACCAACCTGGTCCAGCAAATTACCAACACAAAGAAGACCTAAACCTGAAAGCTGATAAAAGATGCATAAAACTTCTCACACAACTAAACAAAAATCCATTTGGAACTACAACAAAAAGGCTAAACTTTTCATTGAAAGTTTCCTTAGAAAAAAGTTGAACAACAAAACATTTGGGGGGAAAAATTAACTTGGTTAAATTTAATTGGTTTAGCAATAATTCTTACTTTTTGATAAAAAGGTAATTTTTCAATGAAAATTTGTTCCAAAAATTTCAGCCAGGTCTAATTGGCAATAAACTAATTGAGCTAGTGGATAACACATTAGACTAGCTGTCAGAAGACCTCTGTTCTATTCTTGGCTCTGCCATTGGTCAGCTTGGACAAGTCACTTCCCCTCTTTGTACCTCAGTTCTCCCTTCTGTTAAATGGGACAATGAAATTTACCACTTTGAGATCTATTGATGAAAAACACTCTGTATGATGTAGGTGTTGTTATTATTTAATAAAACCTGCTGAGACTTTGCCTATAGGCTGCATAAAGAATTGTTTCCTGTTAACTGAGTGACCTTGGTTCCTGTATTATGGGACAGTCCAAAAGGAGGGAGGTGTCAGTTTTCATTAGACCCTTCATGAGAATTCAATCTATGCAAGCCACTAAGGCACTGATCATTCAGTGAGCTCTTTGTGGGTGGATCCCTTCCCGTGGGGAAACCTGCTGAAGTCCATAGGACTTTGCATGGACATTTGCAGGATGGGGCTTCAGTGGGCTAATCTCCCCATGCATGTGCTACTCTTACTAACACTCATGGAAGATACGGCCCTGTTTGTGCAACTGACCACGTGGGTGGAGGCCTGCGAGCTGCATGGGGCCTCACTGACCTTGACGTTTCCCCAAGCGCAGCCAGTTGCAGGTTTAAGCCCTATATTTCATAGATTCCCAGGCCAGAAGGGACCATTGTCATCATGTAGTCTGACCTCCTGCGTAGCCCAGGCCACAGGATTTCAACAGAGGACGTAGAACCGCCCCCAAATATTTCCTTTTAAACTGGAGCGCTGGACTTCTAAAGACAACATCTCATCTTCATTTTAAAATTGCCATTGATGGAGAATCCACCCCGACCTTTGGTAAATTGTCCCAGTGGCTAATTAGCCTCATTGCTAAAAACGTACACCATGACATTTGCATGCCAAGGAGACAGCCAAGTGAGGAAGCCCTGCAGGGAGGGTTTGGCCGGACTTCTCCCTCCTGAACTTTCATATCCTCGGTTCCACTGAGCTCGAGCAGGAAATGCAGTTTCAGGAGAAACAAAACAAAGGTGCTTCACTGGAGCACAGACAGGATTCGCTCCTTGGGGCCTCCTCCAGCACCAGAGAAAGCGCCTGAGCTCTCTGCCTCCTCTCTGCTCTCACCACAGCTTCACTTCCTATTCCTTCAAAAAGGGAAGTGGCTTATTCAAAATACAGCTCACTCGCCCCTGCTTAGGTAGGACAGAGCTGCTGAGAGGTATAAATAGTCTAGTATCAAGCAAGTCATCTCAGTAGGTCTGGCCGATGAGCAGAGGGTCCACTCAAAAACTTTCTTCTGTTTTGAGACACGGTCTCTGTGCTTCAAATGGGGAAACTCAGTGAAACTGGCAATACCTCTTAAGCTAGCAGGAATATTTTAAGAGCGCCCACTGCTAGAAGCCTGTGAGAACAGGGGGCATTAGAGAACGCCTTCCTCTGTAGCCTGGGGCACGGGTCATTTACTGGTGGATTCTCTGTACCTTGAAGTCTTTAAACCATGATCTGAGGACTTCAATAACTCTGTCATAGGTCAGGGGCCTATCACAGGAGTGGGTGGGTGAGTTTTTGTGGCCTGCGTTGTGCATCAGACTAGATGATCAGATCGGTCCCTTCTGACCTTAAAGTCTATGAGTCTATAATAGCAGCTGTAAACGCAGCATGGTTTAGTGGCAAGACCACTGGCGTAGGAGTCAGGAGCGCTGGGTTCTCTGCCTAACTCTGTCACAGAGCTGCTGGGTTATCTCGGGCAAATCACTTCTTTTCAACACCTCCCACCCTTGGTTTGTTTAGAGGGAGTGCCATTTCTGATGCCTGTACCAGGCGGAGCACAGTGGGGTCCTGATCTTGGTTGTGGCCTCTGGGCTGCTGTCATATTAATAATAATAAATCTTACTCTTCAGGGCACACTTCCTCCCCAAAACCCCAACAAGCTAGACTGAGACTATTTCAGGCCAGGTAGGAGGGAGTTTCAAAGTCAAAAGGCCCTCACAGAGAATGACCTTCTGTAACTCCCTCTCTTATAACCAGAGAACTCCAGCTTAGGGACCTCTACTAGTCCCCTCAATGGGACCATCTCTCAAGGTGCCTCTCTTGTTATGGTCCAGGTCATTTAGTGCTTTAAAGGGTGGTACCAACACCCACCCGAGTCCCACCGGTGGGCCAGCGCGTTCATGAAGCACCCGGCTCATGGCAAGACATCCTGTTTAGCAAGCAGGCTGTCTCATTCTGCCCCAACGCCAACTTCCGAATGGAGGCAGGGCCGTAGCTCCAAGCAGAGCACATGGCAGTCATCTTTGGGGGTGACACAGGCATGAATCATAGCAATGAAGTCTGTACTGGAAAGAAAAGGGTGCAACATCCTGACCTGCTATGGTGGGTAGATAGTTCAACTGTAGATCCATGCAACAAGGAGGCAGGAGGTAGGGGCGTAGGATGACAATGCAGAGTTAAAGGCTAGTCTGACCTTCTGCCATTAAATTTCACCCAGTACTGCTGTATGGAGAGTTACATTTTGAAGCTGTACCATAAATAATAAATACTCACTGGAGCAGGGACTTGTGACTCCTGCATTTCTGGCCCAGGGACTAGTCAAGTATTTTGTACAAAGTGAAACAGCTTCAACAGGAGAAATTGAAAGAGCCCCACATCACAGTACCCTATAGCACGGTGTGGAACGATGAGATTTTTATCGCTCAACGTTGATATCATCGTACAGACACCAACGGATGAAAAACTACGTCATCGATCATCAAAACGTACGGATAGGCAAAATAAGAAAAAAGCTGCTTGAAAACTTATCCGCGCTTGATGGGAGGATATTTACTTTGACAGGCGATGTTGACGATTTGTGTTTTAATGATTACAAGGCTGCAGCTGCTTGAAACTCAGTATCTACTACGATTAAATAATTATGGTCTAAAGTTTGCTAAAGTGTGTTAGTCTGTATACAGCAAAAACAAAGAGAGTCCTGTAGCACCTTAAAGACTAACAATCTGCCCGCAGAAATTTGTGAGTCTTTAAAGCGCTACAGGACTCTCGTGAATTATGGTCTGACATTCACGATTGTCTGACCGCCCATAATTTCCTGCAACTGTGAAAATTTAAATAGCCCAAGTAGAAAAAATGCTAAAAATAAACACTGACATACATCAAAATTATAAAAGAATAAAATAGAATTCTGCCAACTCTAGCTACATAGCCTATTGTTAGGGATCTCCACCAACCTTCAGTGAGGGTGCCCTGGCTTCAAGTACCCCACATGCCGGGTGAGTACCCTAACCACTGGGCTACTGAGTGTAAAAGAGGACAATCATGGCACCACCTCCCCCTTCCAGCTGTTTTGTGAATCTAGCACTTCACTTTCTTTGCTTTTATTTAAAAAAAAATAAAGATGCACAGAAATTCAGTGAAACGTTTCATTTCAAGGTCATGAAACATTTCTATTGATCCAAAATGAAATGTTAATTGACTTTTCTGATTTGTTGGAAATTCTAGAAAATGTCAGTTTCATGTCCTGTCAAGTCAAAAAAAAATTTTTTTCCAGCATGGCCAGCAAACCAAACCATCAGTGATTTACCCAGCTCTCCTCGCTACTTCCCGGTTTATAAATCAAAAGATCACATTTGCCCCCGTTTCCACAGCACTGCACTGGGAGCTCATGTTCAGCTGTTTGTCCACTCTGATCTCTAACTCCTTTCAGTCTCTGCTTTCCAAGATGCTCTCCCCCATTCTGTAGGTTTAGCCTTTGTTCCTACATATATAACTGTGCATTTGTCTGTATTAAAACTCATTTTGTCTGAATGGAGCCAGTTTACCAAGCCATCCATATCGCAACGATGACTGTCCTATTCTCATTATTCACCACTCCGCCAATTTTTGTGTCGTCATCTGTGGGTCTATGGAAAGACAGTTACAGGGTTGTTCCATTTGAGCACGCACACTTCTAGATGGTCCGACAGAAAGTATTTTTTAAAATGACGTATTATGCTGATTTCTTATCAACTCACTTCTTCTGAAAGCCGTGGAAGAAAGGAGCTATAAGGAGGGGCTGAATGAAGATAGGTTAGTGGCTTTTCCAATGAAAACTGGGAGAGAGTTTCCAATATATGGGAAGTATAGACAATCATAGAAACAATATATGGAAATTTTGTTCAAATACGGGGCGGAGAAGGGGCGAGGGGATGCTTTTTGTGGAGGAGATGACTTCATTTTTTCTGTGAAAAATGAAGTGCGCGGGTTTTATTTTTTAGAAGAAGGCCCCTTTTTGCTGACCTCACAAAATTGCAGCTAGGTTTTCAGCTGGGGTAAGTTGGCGTAATCAATCAAGCAATGCCATTTTCCACCAGCTGAACCTCTAGCTGGGTAGACCCAGCTGAGGACCTACCGTGTGCTTTTTCCCTCACTGGCATTGCTGGAGTAGAGCTATTTTCCCTTCCGCAGCCCTAGGGAGATCATGTGCTGTTTGCCAGGTCACACTGGGCTATATCTAGGGAGGAGCTTGGCTCGAAAACCACAGAACTGAATCCAAACTTCCCCAAAGTATGGGCGTGTTTAGTTCAGGTGTTTGGGGCTAGACAGATCTGGGGTTCCCAGAAGCTGAAGGTAAGCCTGACTATGGAGGAGGGCCAGATAGATCAGCCCTGCTCCACTGAAGTTAATGGAGCTATGCTGATTTAGACCAGCCACGCAGCTGACTCATAAAGTGCTAATGACTGGCCTTACAGCCGTAGTACTTTTGCTATACTTGAGGGACGGGCGGCCGAGACAGGACCGGGGAAACTGAGTTAGGCAATTATGCACGCACGAAAAGACCAGTCAGGAATTAGTTTTCCCTCTTCACGTCTCCATTTCACTGATCTTCCCACATGAGATGATAATTTGAATGGAATCTGATCTCACTGCCAAAAATTAACTTGTCTCCTGAACAGTTTTAATGGGGTCAAGCCATCTAGCACAGTCTCGATTATATTAAGAGTTCCCTCCCAACTATGATCAGTAACTTGGAAGGATCTGAGTAGGGGAATTTCTAAAGTCCTTGGCATGCTTTTCTCTGTCTGATTCCTTAAGTCACCACCGCTTTCTAATTCTCACTTGAATATATTTTTCTCCCTTGCCCATAGCTCTTCGTTTCTCTCTCCCTCTGCTATTATTCCTTATCTAGATACCATTTCATTCATGTCGGGATACAGTTTACATGAAATACACTGAACCAAGTTGGGGCAGACGAGCAAGACCCTACTGAAATCAATGTGGACTTTGGGTGTACAAGAACCAAGAGACCAGGGCCAAAGGTTGTGCTGAATTATAGAAATTCTCTTGTATTGAAATTCACTTATTTACAGCATAGTAATGTAGACGATAAGCCGGATTCACCACTGAACTACTCCAGTTTTATGGTGGTGTAAATTTATCTTATTTACCGTGGAAACATCTTTTAGGTCTTGATCCGACTCCCTTTGAGGACAATGTCAAAGCTCCCATTAACTTCAATTGTGCAGTATCAATGGATTTAACCTGGCATAAAATTGTAGTAAAGCACAGGTTAAATGATGCCCAGAATTTCTAGCATCTAGCTCTGCCTCACTTAAACTTGCCTTGTAAATGCAGAACACTCTGACTATTACTATCCTTTTCCATTATTTAGAGCTGCTTACAAAAAAAAAAATCTATCTTTTTTTTAATTCTTTTTTTTTTGATGAAAGTAAAATTTTTGTGAAAAATGTCCATTTCTACAGAATTTTTTCTGGTTTTCCCTCAGGAAACAAAATGTTTTCATTGTTTCCCAAGAACTGAATTTTTTTTCCCCAATGAGACCCCCAATAATTTAAAATAAAAATATCCACAAAAATGGAAAACAGTGTTTGTTGAAAATAGAGTTTTTTCAAAACGTTTCAAAGGAAGAAATAATTTCCCAATCAGTTTTATTTGTTTGACAATGTCCCATTTGAAGATGGAAAAATGCCTCCCACATTTCTCTTTCAATACTTCTCATTCACTGAAAGTGAAATACATGAGAGAAAATAGAGAAGAGATGAGACAGAAACCAAGATATATCTTTTACTCAAGTTTCTCACTTAGTCTAGCCTGGCTTTATTCTCAGTCCTTCCAGCCATACGTATCTCATCTGTCTGGTTTTCCTGTCCATCTCATCTAGCTCTGACTATATTGTCCAGGGCCCATTTCTTAATCATCCCTTTTCTAAGTACCCCATTTTGAGGAATGTCATTCCTCTTGTCCCAAAGTTACCTCCAAATTTCCACACAAATCAGATATCCCTTACATTTATTGCAAAAAATGATTTGTGTCAGAGACGCATAATCATTGCAATGAGGCTGCAGAGGGAGATACGCACTGGTGCAAGGAATCCCACTGCATTTGATCTTTCCTGCAAGAATAATTTTGTTGTCCCCCATTATACCACACCGAGTCCCACATCTGGATCTCGGCAGTTGGAGAGGTATTTTCTCAAGGCTTGCAGGGCTGCCTCTTGTGTGCTGAGAGGCCGTAACCATGTGCTCAATGTGTTAGCGCTGCAAAAACATAGGAGCAGGGAGCCGCAGGGACCCTTAACCAGAATAGTGCAGCAGGATGAAGAATATAAACAGATTAGTCCATGAACCTTCCTAATCAATTAGCAAATACATTATTCATTAATAAAGCTTTTAATTCTTCAACCAGCCACATAGATGGCCTGGTCATGTTGGACAAATCAATTATCCACTACTCTTTTTTTATTTACTATTCTTTCCCCCCTGTCATTCAGCAAATAAATCGTTCACAAACCATTTCTCTTTGTTCTTTGATCAGCTCTCCTGTGTCTTTTACATTCTCTGCCGAATGAATTCTGATGCCGGCTGGGAGACTGAGGGCTGTTTCCAGCACAGCACTTATTTGCAGAGAATGAAATGCACAAGGTTTGGTTTATCTTCCTGTTTAGATGTTTTTCTATATTACTGTTCATTTAAAAAAAATAATGACTGTGTGGCCAACTAACCTCATTTCGGGACATTCATTAATCAATGGCTCAGAGTAGCATGTTGAGGGATGGTAACTATCTCTTCCATGCTTAACAGTGATAATCAGAGACCGTAAGCCTTTGCCAAGGGCAGTGGGAGTTACACGTACATCTCTTTAGACACTCATTGCATCTCACTTTAACTAGTACTAATTTTCATGGCTCCTATGGCAGGATGCAGATTTGAGACATTGTCGAGAAATGCTGGGAGCGTTAAATAAACTGACGTCCAGGAACGGGAATTCAGACCTTGACATCAGCTGGAGCCGGATTTAGTTCTAGAACCCTGTTCTTGCACATTCACACCAGCAAGTAGACACCGATGGCTGCCCCAGAGCCTTATTGGTGTCAATGGGGAATGGGATCCACCCATGTGGAGTCATTTGTAGGATCAAGGCCTAAGTGTTGTCCGAGCAATAAATGTGCCTTTTTTCTGTGTCTTGTGAGATGTAAAAAAAGAAAGAGAGGATGTCCTTCTGGAGTCTCTTTTCATTTTGAGAGGGAAATGGAACAAGAGAAAGACAAGGACATTTCAATAAACAAGATGCAAATAATGGTTCAGCAATATAGTATCGATGAATTCTACTTCGCCCATCACTAAACTACTTGGGCTTCTATTAACTCCACAGTGATTTTTAACAGTAGTTCTACACCGTCACAGAGTACCAGGCTGGGAGAGGGAACCCCTTTCACTACACTATTCTTTATTCAATATAAACCCAGGAATTCTGTGGACCTAGCAACATGAAAATGTTTGTGGGTATCATGGGCGACTTAAAAAGCTCACAGATGAAGGAAAAGATCTACAGAAATAAAAATGGGAGCCCGTAGCCCTGTCTGAAATGGACAGCATGGCCCAAGTTTTCAAAAGCTGCCTGTGATTTTGGATGATCAGCTGGAGACACCTTGGGCCTGGTTTTCAGAGAGGATGAGCAGCCCCCAGTCCAACAGAACTCCATGGGAGCTGCAGATTAAAAAAGAAAAAACAAAGAAAAAACCCCCCAACAAATAGATTAGGGATGTCTCAAGTTGGGAATTCTGGCCCAAGTATTTTAGTATGTTTTCCCTCCTAGAGTCTCTAGGCTACTATGACATCAGATATGGAGCTTCCTTAACTCATGCACCACAAGAGTCTTGGTTTTGCAGAATAAAACTAGAACTGACACCATTCAAAAGCCATTTTGCAAACTGTGTTGTGACCATGAAATAATCACATCAAGATCCTATTAAAAATATGTGATTGCTACAATCACATATCCTCCCGCTGGGGTCTGCAGCCTCCAACGGGTGATGCAAAACTTCTGTTAAAGTCATGTTATACTCTGACATAACTATTTCAGTTGGTCTTAAAGCATTTGCAAATCTGACACAACTATTTCAGTTGATATCAGAGCACTTGCAAATGTAGATCCAGTATTAACCAGGATGCTTTCACTTTTGTGCAGCTGTCCATTTTTCTGATTTATTGCAACATACTCCTGTCCAATATACACAGCAGCTATGAGAGTTCAGTGCAGCGTTGAGCAGGCAATAGGAATTCACGCAGATAAGGATAACACTTTTCACTGCACCTCTGATCTGAGGACCTCAAAGCCCTTTATGATTTTTAACTGATTAAGCCTTACAGCAACCCTGGAAGATAGGTATAAATAACCCCATTTCACAGATGGAGAAACTGAGACACAAAGCGATTAAGCAGCTTGCTCAAGATCGCACAAAGAGTCAGTGGCGGAGATGGATTTAAAAGAACCCAGGAGTCCTGACTCCCTGTGCAGATTGGATAGGAAAACATTGCCCTTAGTTTGTAAGTGTTTAGGCACCCAGCCCCAATCCTCAAAGACACTGAGGTGACTCATTCTCATAGCTGCTCTGTATTTTGGACTGGGGTATGTTGATTTCTGTGGGAGTTAGGACCCTAAATATCTTTGAGGATCTGGGTCAAAGCCTGTGACAAGAAGAGCTGAGAAGCAAACATAGGATTCAATACTGTAACCACGCTATGCACGCAGGACACAGAATCCTACTGAAATCAAACAGGCCCATAAGGTAAAGTTAGAGCCCTTCTTTAGAGAACCTGGAGAACTGGAGTACACACAACTGGGAGCTAGAGAGTTTTAGACAGAAAGTTCCAGGTGTCTGGGTGAGGAAGTCTTCTGGGAATGAAGCATCTACACCCCAGCCAGCTAATTTGGAGATTGCCAGCATTCCAAAAGTTCCAGCCACAATTATATTTAAGCCATTGTCTCCCTACCCAGATTAAAAAGGGGCTAAGAAGTTCAGATTTTTTTTAAAAAAGAGAAAGTAGAAAATATTTCCCAAGAGGAGAGAAATGTTACTGAATCACATAACCAGCTGGGGGGCAAAGTGGAGAAAAATCACTTTAGAAATGTCGTCTTTTTACAGTGTTTTCTCTGCCCATCACACCATGATGGCGGTATAAGGCTCTGGTTTAAACCACACATAGTCCTTCAGGAGGTCAATACAACAAGCGCCTACTAAGCACCCAATCCTGCAACTCCCTTAACTTCAGGATTGGAACCTGATTTCACAAAAACACCTGGGGAAGCAGCTAATCATGCATTTAGTTTTAAATGTATTTAATTCTTTCAAGAAAAAGAAAGTGACCGATGCCCAGGAGAGAACTGCCAGAGTGGATTTTGACATTTAATTACAAGAGAACCATGATAAATAAATCAGATTGCCTTTAGCGACCTGGAAAATTTCCACCTCAACATCCATTCATGAGCAACTTTGCTCAAATCAATGGGAGTGAAGTGTCTAACTCCCTTAGGCACTTTGGAAAGCATCATGGGTTGCCTATCTGCATCTTCAGATGTCTAAATGCCTTTATAGCCTGGCGCACTGACAATCAATATCATCGGGCCAGATCTTCAAGTGGCGTGAATTAGTTCCACTGAAGTCCACATCAGCTGAGACCTGACCCCCAAAGCACAGAATCACAGACACATAGGGATGGAAGGGTCCCCAAGGGGTCATTCAAGCTGTACAATATTTTTTGAATAAGGCAGGTAGTCGGGGTGCTCTGCGACCAATTAAAGTAGGATGCTAACGATCATCAGCGCTCATTCAACACATGGGGCTAGTGGAAAAGTAAAGGCACTTACCTTGGTGTTTCTCTTGACTGGACTACAGCATAGCTCTTTAACTTCTAGTCATCCTCCACAGTGGAAAAGTCCTTTACAGGATGTGTGTTTAAGAACATAAGCCCTTCTCAATAAGTTTTAATCCTTAAAACACACACAGAGAGAGAAGCCGTAAGTCTTGTGGATTCTGACAGTTGACTGCTGTTCGTGGTTTCCTGCCGACAACAGCTGAATGACAACGCTAGCTGGTGTGTTACACTTATAGTAATTAGGGGCTGGTAGCACAGCCACACGGCACATTCAGAGCTAATGTTAGAACACTGGCCAGCTCGTTACTGCTCTTCCCGCAAAGACTCAACAGCTCTGAAAGCACCGCCCGTGTGCAGACAGTGTCCAATCCCGCTCAAACTCACCCGGTCACAATTCAAAAGTCATGCCGCCAAAGGGGGTAAAATAGGGATGTAAATGAATCAAGCCCTGATTTTTTTCAGCGAGGTCCTTTAATTCTACATAACGGCTCACAAATAAGTGCCCTCCAGCCAGTCAGGGGACCCGAGCTATGTACTGGGTAAATTGAACATGAGAGAGGATTTACCTCTGGCCAGATTCCATGTGAATAGTTATACATCCCGCCTGATTCCAATTCCCCCTGCGTAGTCATCTAGGTTATGGCACTGTGTTCTTGCTCGGTTTCTGCCTGGGATTGTGATTCAGCACAGCTGATGTGCAGGTTTCAGTACCTGTCCTGTTCCCCCCCAGAGCTGACTGCATTTCAGAGGCGAGGGAAGGATTAGACTGAGAGCAGTGGGGATGAAAGGTGCGGAAGGTGCTAATTCATGTTGCCTGGTGTCTCCCTGTCACTGGTGAATGTGCGGATTTGCATTTGTCATGTGAGCTTTCCTACCTTTTGTACAATTAGGCCCTGATGTTGCAATCAGCTTTGCACGGGCAGAGCCTTGTGCCCTCTGAAGCGCTATGGAAGTCAACACTGTTCAATGCTGGAACAAGAGTGTGTCCACACAGAGCTCAGGGCGGCACTCAAGCCCTTCGTTTGTTGTACTTCGGTGGGGGTTACTACTATGAAAGCACTGTGTGGACACTGAGTTGAAATTCCCAGACTGTTGTATATCCAGGGCTGTGTAGTTCCATATTTGTCTGGACTCGTCAACCCACCCACCTTTGCTGGGGTTTCAAACCCATGAGCCCATCACTAATAACAAGAGCTGAGCAAATAAAAGATCTTTCGCTCACTGGCAATACTAAAAAATTGAGGAGAGGGGAGAAATTTATTTCCAGTCAAACAAAACATCTCATTTTGATTTTGAGCAATTTAATTTTTTTTAAGATTTTTAAAAAAATAAAATCAGAAATTGAGTCATTTTGACCAGAAAAATTGAAATGTTTTGCAGAGAAAATGTCAAAATGCAACATTTCAATCTTTTTAAACATAGAATTTGTTGCTGGCTTTTATGGACCCTAAGCATGTTGCCAGAATTGACATGAATTGGTGAACCAGTTCAGTTGTCCCAAATATGCATTTCTAACAGGAAAAGCTTTCAGATGAAAACTCTCACTCAGTTTTACGCTGATCTCTCTTTTCATCCAATCCCAACGGCGCCTTTTCCCCCTCTTACCTGGGGCATGAGCTGAAGCCCAGCGAAGCCAGAGAATCTTTCCACTGATTATAAAGGCTTGGCTTTGGGCCTCGTCTGAGATGGAGCGTGGATGCAGACAAGCTGGCTGGAGCTTCATCAGTCGAGACGGAGGTGATGCTGGTGGAGGTATTGATGAATTTTGTCAGCTCCCTCCACAGAAGCATGTGGTAACCTTTGGTCAAAAGGGTTTTGCAATCTAGGAATGTCGCGTGGACCTCTTTCTGCGCCTGCAGTCCCAGGTAGCAACGCTGGCTAAGAACCCACAGTCTCCTGGCTAAACACAGATGGGAGAATCTCTTTCTCTTGGAAGGAGATCACTGGAGTTAATGAATGCTGACCCCTGCCATGTGACAGGGAAATAACCTTTTATAACCCTGAGCCATATCAGGACATCAAGGTCAGTCTCTTAGAAACATGTCCGCGTGTCACACAACCTCCTGACTACACTCTCCTTTGGTCAACTCTAGGCTGGATCATTGTATTATACGCTAGTTAGGGCTCTCCTTGGAGAACCCCCAGGACACTTGCCTGCCTCTGTACTGGTGCAACCAAAGGAACCTGTTGCACTTGTGGTCCTCTGCTGAATTGTAATTCAGCGGCCTGGTATTAATCCAGAGAGCCATCTACACCCTGAAAGCTGGACACTGGGGGGTATGCAGCCATGAAAATGTGGCAGAGATATTCTGTTTTCTTTGAACTGTTCCTTTAAATGCAAGAAGGTCTCCCCACTCTTCTGGAGCTAGGGACATAGGGCATTCTTGGTAGAGGGCCTCGGGTCCCCTGACGCTTGCTGGATGGGAGCGGTCTGTGAGCTGTCGAGTGTGCTGACATTTAAGCACAGGGCCCGTCTGCTCAGGCTTTCGCTTAGGAGGGCTGGATGGAATGGGAGTTACCTAGCGGACTGATTGGGCCACTGCTTAAGAGTCCGAGCTTGATTTTTCCTTCTATATCCATCACAGTAACTCCCTTGGCTTGGGATTGCTGAGATCTGAGTGAGAGGGGAATCAGGCCTGTGGCTTTGAGTCTTTGCTCTTTCCAGTGCCTTGCTGCCAGCTGCACTCAGGGGGGAATCGCCGTTGATTATGCTGTTGATGAAGTGCCTTCTGCTGGCCCAGCTGGAATACGGCGTGTGATAAAAAACCAACTGGAAACCCACGCAGCTAGCCAAACGCCATCTCTGAGCATTAGTAGCCAACACCAGGGGATACGGTGGAGGGGATCCGAATGAAGTGGGGGAAGGGATGGGGGACAGGAAACAAAAAGTTGGGTCCAACCACGGTGAAACTTTAACAGCCCTTGACAAACAGTAACCGAGCATCCCAGTGTCCGCACATTCCTTCTCCTCGCCACATGACAGAACAGGAAGCCGGGCACTGAGGAGTTGGGCCTGAATCTCCGCGGAGAGCATTCCTGCCCGTTTTACACGCAGAACTCCCAACTGCCAGCTCTGTGTTCTAATCTTTAATTTATACTCCTCTCTTACGAATCATATGATCCTTCTTGCTCTGGAATCAGATTGGCCACCCTTTCTTTTAACTTCCAAAGCTTAAACACTAGCATCTCTCCCTCCGCACCATCCGTATCCTGTAACAAAGGTGGGCTGAAATTATTTTTCCATACTGCTTTCTTCTCATTTTCACAAGGGAGCTGATGGAAGCCCCCTTGAGGGAAGCTATTAAACTAGGGAAGTCCTGAGCGAGATGAAACCTGGTTCTGGGTTGGCTAAAGGCTGAGTATTGTTTTGGGTGGACATGTGAGATAACACACAGATACTATGGTCAGAGAAAGAACAGAGAGAGACAGAGAGGAAGAGGAAGACCAGGTCTACAATAGAAACTGACACTGGTCTAACTACGTCATTCAGGGGTGTGACAAATCCACACTTGTGAGCAATGCAGTTACATTTACCAAATCCCAGGTGTAGACAGCGTGACGTTGACGGGAGAGCTTCTCCTATCGACATAGCTACTGCCTTTCACGGAGGTGAATTAACTACGCTGACGGGAGAAGGTCTCCTGTCAGCATGGTAGCGTCTTCACTGAAGTGCTACAGCGGTGCAGCTGCACCAGTGCGGCATTTTAAATGTAGACCTGCCCAAAAAGAGGTAAGCTAAGCCAAGCAGGAGACTGTAACCACAGGATGGGTGACCTTGGAAGAAAAAGCGAGAGTGCTTTTGGATCTGTTGTTTGCTAATAGGATTTGAGTGGCTGGTAAGCTAAGAAATGGTTTCTTTTTGTTCTTGGTTCCTTCTGTGTTCAGAGGCCCAGGACTCTGTAAATAAAACAAGATTGCATGAAAGAAAGACCTGACTATGACCAGTTTCTGCTCCCAACTGGGACACCCACACAGCCCCAAACACTGAGTAACCACTTGGGTCACATAGGGGTAACATCGGTGTTTGCTATGGAATTGAGTTCCGAAGGGGAGAGCATGTGAGCGGGGATTCCTGTTGAACCAAGAAGGAACCAACAATGAAGGTGCTTGAAGAAACCAGAAGTAGTCAGCAAATTAAAAGCAGAAGCTGGAGACTTTGCAAAAGGATTTAAGACAAAACCTAGAACAAGAGCTGGAGATTTCCCAGAAAGACCTCAGGGACTTGCAGGTTGAGATGAGATCCCTGTTGAAGCAGCAACTACACAATGCCCAGACAGATTGGGAAACCCGAGCGCTACACAGCCAGGCTGGAATGGTAAAATGGACTAATAAACGGACCAGCAAGCTGACTGCCATGCCCCACAGGTTTTTCCACCAAATAATGGAGACCAAGCAAGCTTTAGCCAGTCTGGAGCTCACCAATTGAGATGAGCTGCAGAAAGGAATTAAGATGTTAAAAACTCAGCTGCAAAAGGAAATCAAAGGGTCACTGAGCACAGAGGAAGGCAGGCCCCTGGATAAGGAATTGAGAGAGCTGAAGAACTTGGGTAAGACGGGACATTTAAAACAGTTTTCTAGGGGCCCAGTGGGGGTTAGGTCGGTTTATCTGCACCTCTCAGGGGTGTGGTTTTTTTCATGCCCCTGCGGGACATAAGCTATACCAACTTATTTTCCTAGGGTTGACCAGGCCTGGCAAACTGGAGCTGGAACCACTCGGGCTCACCTGCATATTAGTATCATTAAACTAGGTACAGTAGGAGCTCAGCATTGTGAATCTCCGAGTTACGAACCGACCGGCCAACCACACACCTCACTGGGAACGGGAAGCATGCAATCAGGCAGCAGCAGAGATGGAAAAAATTAAAATAATAATAATAGTAAAAAAGCACATACAGGACAGCACTGTGCTAAACTTAAACTACTAAAAAAAATAAAGGGAAAGCAGCTGTGTTATAATTCCCACCCAATTTCCAAAGAAACAATCGGCATTCCTCAGGGGCCGACTGAAAAGGGCCCTTCTCTGGCAGCTAAAAGGAAACGGCAGAGAGAAGTGCAAAGAAATTTGGGTGGGAATAGCATTCTTTTGGATTGAGATTTTCTTTTTTTTAAGTCAATAAATTGAATTGCATTTAAAATTGGGGAGCAGTTACAAAAGTTACCAGCGACTGCACCACCTAGTGGTCTCTGTCGCAACTAACAATCTGAGCGTGTTACTAAAAAGCTTTCCAGTTAAAATCGGAGCCCATTGGCCATCCTACAGCACAGAAACACAGCTCTGTTTTATTTAAAATATTGCCTGTAAAAAAGTGAACCGCTCTGAATCGCAACCCTCATCTTACCCCAGGAGTTTGTTGGAATTAGGAAGGCTAGGAGCTTGGGGTTGCTGAACTCTACCAAGTTCTGATTGATAAGTGGCATTAACTAAACTTTAAAGGAAACTCAACTATATCCCCCGATGATAACTGGCAACGTGAAGTACACAGAGTGGAGGTGGATGGGGAAGACAATACTTTTTAAAACAATGAACAACAATGTATAAAGATCCGGGTTTTTTTCCTTCCTCCATGTTCTATTTTCCTATTTTCTCCCAAACTTATAACCATTTTTGGGGTGTATACAATAAAACATCACCCCAAAACATGGGGTCCTTTGCAGCATTACAATCCTCTTCAGCATCTCAAGTCTTCAGTCTGTGAAAAACATTGTCAAGGTCAGCTTTGTGCTTTTCTAAAGTCCTTGCAAGTTTATTTGAAGACTAAAGCTATAGTTTTAATCTGTATTCTTTGTCTTGCAGAGCCCTGCTTACCAGTTTGACTTTTTCTTTTAGTAAGTTTGCTTCTTTGGCGCTTTTGCATGCTTGTAACATTCCTCGGGAAAAAGTGGGAAAGGAAAAGCATCAAACCTTCACACCACATTCTAATATTGAGCTGTCATTTAACCTCCCGAAAATAATGGTAAATTCTTCCAAGTCTGTTTTTATTAATTGCATGCATCACACTTGCGGCAAGAAGTGCCTTTAGGTTTATAAAATTCATTGAATTTAACTACTCTTGTGGCATCTGGGACCTTGAAGACTGACAGAAAGAGTGATTTTGTCTTTAGCAAGTGGGCCAACAGAGAAGTCAGGTTGGAGAAAATGGTAGCCGACAGGTTTCCCAAATCTTGGATTTTGTCCTATACACTGAAGTGGAATGTCATCTGAAATCTTCTATCATATTCACAAAACTTGTTAGCCTAATATGCATAGAAGGGGTTCTATATTGTCTCCTGTAGGCAGCAGTCAATGAGAACATGAACTCTCTCTCTCTCTCTTTCTGATCTTTAAGTCCAAGCTTCAGAAGTTTTTCAAATGCATCCGAGAAGTCCTCACTACTCAAGACACACAAAAAATTTTCTTCTGATGTCCATGTTTGTCCTCTGCTTTCGAGCAAGCTCCAATATCTTTGAACTCATCTTTCCTACAGGCAATTTGTGCTGAATCTTCCTGATGGCAATATCAGTCATTGAGACTCCCATCCAAGATGACCCTACTATCCACCAGCGGCCAGACTGGTCAGCATTGAGGGGAGATTCCGATGACACACAAAGTTGAGTTTCTCATCCAGAGCGATGGTTGTGAAGCAGTGTCCTTTGCAGCTTGCACAGCTTCTCAACTGGCTCAGGGTCATAACCTGTTTTCTGCCTATCGTTTTTTTAGTGCCAGCATAGTCTCTAATATAAAGTGAACCCTAGACTGGTCCTGAAATTTCTTCCTCACAGCATGTGCTTTGTGCTGGGCCTCACCGATCAGCTCCTTGGGGGCCAAAGCATCCCCTTTCCTCAAGGAAAAACTCACATTTTTCAGGAGTAGCAGAATCAGTTCAACGTCCTTTTCTGTAAAACGGCGAACAAGCGTCTTCCGAATATCGAAGATCGGCAGCAAATGCACTACATGCAAGTTATACAGATGGCCGTTCAAGGCAAACAGGTTACCGTGTTCTTTCCCTTCAGCGTCACTTTTATGGAATTCATCCAATTGCCTCACCACGGCTTCCAAAAAAAGAGAGCGTCAACCTCCGTTCCTTCCCTATAATGAAGAATTCTGGCCAAAATGCATCCTCCTCCTCCTCCTCCCCTTGGGATCTCATTTTTCCTCCTCACCGCACTCCTCACAGAGCCCGGAGAAGGTGGCCTCAGGCCCCAGGGCCCCCAGCACACAGCCCATCCCATCCCAGGTGAAGCTCTCCATCATGGAGAAGGTGCCCCACTTCCTGTACTTGCTGAGCTGCGAGTGTCACTCTAGTTGCCAGATTTCCTCCTCCTCGCCGGTTGCCAGCCAGGCCTGTTTCCAGGCAGAGGCTGCGGTGCTGCGTCCCTGCTGGAGGACTTGCCTTGCTTTTTCCTGAGGGAGCTGCCGGTGCTGGTCTCCAGAGGGTAGCAAGGCCAGGACCATGGTGGACGAGGCCCCTGGCTTGCCCAGCTCCTGGCTCCTATTAGTACAGGTGGCGGCTTCACATCAGCCTGCATTTCTCCTTTCTCAGCTCACGGTGGCTCTTCGTGCCCCAGCCCCCCGTCGGCTGGGCTCCCAGCCCCCCAGCGGAAGATGAGGGCAGCTCCCAGCCACCTGCACAAAATCCTGCACCACAATGCAGAGCTTCACCTCCACCACCAGCCCTGGGCACTGCCATCCTGGGTTGGTGATGTGAAGACATCTGGACAGAAAGACAACGTCCACAGGTCATTAGTGACCCTGGCATCCTTCGTAAAGTTATTTTCTTTCTTTTGGGGCCAGGTTATTGAATGTCACCTTTTTTCAGGCCTCCTCGGGACAGTGCATGAAGCTGAGGAGGGGAGAGAGTTGTTTTTATGAGCTGAAGCGAAGCCTTGTTATGGGCTGGGTTAAAACCCCGTTGAGGTGCATAAGGGAGAACTGGCCCCGCAGTTAACGTGACTGTAAACATTAGCCCCACCCAAAACAAAAGGTGTGCATGAACTCGCCCAGGAATGGCGTAATGTTTTGGGTGCTGGCTGTGGGAGCAGGAGAGAGAGAGACACACCTACTGGGGTGACAGAGAAGAACAGAGAGAGGCAGAGGAAAAGAGGCAAGAAAAAGCCAAGCAGGAGCCTGTCAACATAGAAAGTACGGCCAGGTCATAGTGTACGCTACAAACGTATTTCGGTATAACTGCGTCGCTCAGGGGTGTGAGAAATCCACACCGCTGCGCGGCGTGGACGCACTGACCTTAAGCCACTCCACCGCCCCGTGTAGACAGCGCTGGGAGAGCTTCTCCTGCCGACACAGCTACAGCTTCTTGCAGAGACAGAGGAAGGAAGCAGACGCGAGAGCTCTCCCCCATCGGCTGAGCACGGCTTCATCAAAACGCTACAGCGGTGGGGCTGCATCGGTGCAGCTGCGCCAATCCAGCATTTGTAGTTTACACGTGCCCTATGTCTACACTGCTGTGGCTGCCCCATGGCAGCTGGTGAGAGCTCACAGGGCCAGGCTGTGGGGCTATAAAATTACAGTGTAGAAGTCCGGGCTGGGGCTGGAGCCTGGGCAGTGGGACCCTGTAATGGAGCCAAGCCATGTACACCGCAGTCTGACCCCTGTGAGCCCGTGTCAGTGGACACAGGTCGGCCATGGGTGTTTTATTGCAGTCACACTCTCTGTGGCCCTGGAAAAGGCTAGAAAGAGCTTTTGGGGGCTGGTGTTGACTAAAGGGGCTTATGGGGGCTGATAAGTTGGTTCCTTTTGTGGTCTGTTGCCAGATTTGCCCGTCAGCTTGAGGTGTGCTCATTTATTAGGGTTACATTCCTGGGGGGAGGGAAGGTTCTGTAATTCTATCAGTGTCCTGCTTGTCTGACCATACGGAGCTCTGCTCCTCCCTTCTACAAGTCTCCTCCCAGTGGAGCTACCCCGCAGCACCGAGGTTTCCCAGGCCTGGGTTCCTTCAGCCCCAGAATCTGACGAATGCACACACACACAAATGAACGGAGCGCGTCTGAGCGGATGGGTCGATCAGCACGCTCAAGCTGATCCTTTATATGCCCCTGGACTCAGCAGGCAGGGGCGAGCCGCACTTTTAAGCCGCCACCCTCATATGCCACAGGTTCAGCAAGTCCCTATCCCCACATTCATGTTACAATTGTTCTGGTAGTAAACCCCTGGATGAGCAAACCCCACAGGATTTTGGGGCGTTACAGGAATCTTTGACTTAGGTAAGAGGAGCGCTGCTGCAGAGCAAAACAGGGAAGCCGAGAACACGCAAGAGTAGATGAAGTTCGGAGAAAGTCTGGCAACCAGCTTGATTGTAAAAGTCATCTTATTGGCACAGCTATAAAACATATGATACTAGAGCCATGCAAGGGAGACAAACAAACCAAACAGCTACAATCTTATACGGTTCCAGTTGGGGCACGGGGGAAATCTAGCTCGAATTTGATGACAAAAGCCAGGTTTAGAAAGCTATACCCGGTGTAAATGTAACCCTTCTGCCAGAGTCGGCAGCAGCAAGGGCCGGGTTCTATATCTAGGGGTCCCTGTCAATGATACAACACCAAACCGGCTCCAGCCCCCACCCAGTCCCCTGGGAAATCACACACTATCCCCCAGAAGAGAGGTAACACAGCCCTGGTTTGGGAAACAGTGCACACAGGATTCATGAACTCCGTGAGCCAAACCCACCCCAGAGTACGGGGGTGTCCTTCACCTCCCCCTTCGTGCCTTCCCCCGTACTGACCTTCATAGTGTCAATGTCCAGTTGGTTACTCAGCCTGCCCCCCTGCAACTCCCACTGGCCACCGGCTTGACCAGGTCTGCTCCGTGGCTGTCTCCGATCGCCTCCGGGTCTTGCCACGTCCCCAGCCGCCGACTGCACCTGGCTCCTGCCGACCCTGGCCCCACCAGGCTGGCACCAACCGTGCCCAGCTCCCACTGACCACACCTGGCTGGCGCTGACCGCACCAGGCTCCGGTTGACCACTGGTGCCGACTGCACCTGCTTCCGCTGACCACACCTGGCTGGTGCCAACTGCACCAGGCTCCCGCTGACCACCGGTGCCGACTGACTCGGTGCAAACGAGGCTAGGGGAGTTGCCTTTGTCCTGTCACCCTTGTCCGGAGGGGTTTAGGTGTGTCTCCCACTGCCTTTACATTGCTTTTTGTCAGGCTTTCTCCTAATCAGTTCTGGTTCAAGCAGAGGCTGGCGGGGGCAGGTCCTTCATGAGTCAGACAGGCTGGGTACAGCGCCAGGGTTCCCCAAGATCGCAGAGCTGACAGATAACAGGTCAGAGACTTAAGCACTTTGCACATTCCTTGTAAGTACACAAGGTTGCATCAAAGAACTACTTGGCTACCCCCAAGTTCTACTCCCAGGCAGAACACTCAGCGATCCCCAAATTCAGCCTTTCAAGCACCATGGAGCTAGCCAGACTGTAGGGTAAAGAAATTACGAGAGTTCACACTGCCCCTCCTACTCATTACTGCCCCATAGGGCACGCTGTCCCCTCAGAATTGGAAGCTAATGTTTCAAAGAACAGTACAGGGTTTACAACACGAGAGCAAGAGGCATCCGGGCGGGGGTACGGGCTATCGGTGGGTACAGAGTCGTTGGGGGTCGGGGAGCAGAACCAAATCATAGCCCGAGGTGTCCCGGATGGGGAGACGCATGCAGGGAGTCCCGGTTCTCCACGGCCTTGCCCCTCCTGCCATCACCTCCGTGCCAAGTGGGTGTGAAAAGCCACCCAATCCATATGGCAGGTTTCACACCCACCCTCTCACTTTGCATAATTGCATTCGTTTTATGCAGGGGTCAGTGTCAGCCCGAGACAGAGGGCAACGGAGAACCAGGGGCTTTGGGATGGAATCTCTCTTGGTTCATCTCTACACTGGCTCTTCCTTATTACACAGCGGGGAGCCCCTGTAGCAACGCTTTCATCCAACACGCAAAGTTCCCTGCCTGTAAGGGTTCATCCTGCTCCGAGCAGTAAAAGTCTCCCTGACTCCAATGAGAGCCGGGCAGGTCCTGCGCTTTCCTGGTGTTTACAAGGTGATGCCCCACCTTCCTGTGCCTTTGTAGCTCCCCCGTGGATGTTCTGTATTTAGAGTGAATGAAACTGCACATCTGCCTCACTTGATCTGTTCCCAGGGAATTGTAGCTACCAGTGAGGGTCTTTGCTTTTGTCAGACAACTGCTAGAACCTCACAGTATCCAGCCTCTCCGGGGATGGCAGAGCCCTGATGGCCTGTGGCGGTGACTCCATTTCCACAAGGTCCTTGGCACGGGCACCAGAAGAAATGCAAGGTTTACCCCACTCTCCCCAAATGGCCTAACTCTTCAGCCTGCCGCACCTCAGTCCCACCCTCCCAGAGCCCCTGGATGCCAGCCAAGAATAAAGGAAGGGCATGACCCACAAAGTTTGGGGACCACTGCCTTAACTTCTGAGGACAGGACAAGAAGCAATGGGCTTCAATCGTAGCAGGGGCGGATTAGGTTGGACATTAGGAAAGAATGTCTAAGGGCAGGTCTACCCTACAAATTGACATCAGCGCGGATGCACCGATGCAGCTGCGCCACTCTAGAGCATCAGGTGTAGACACTCTAAGCAAACGGGAGAGCTTAATAAGTCCACCTCTGCGAGAGGCAGTAGCTATGTCAGCGGGAGAAGCTCTCCCCAGTTGCTCCCACATAGCACTGTCTACACAGGGGGGTTAAAGTTGGTATAACTACATCACTCGGGGGGGGTGGATTTTTCACACCCCTGAGCGACGCAGTTATGCTGACGTCAGTATGTAGTGTAGACCAAACTGAACTGTCAGGGGGGTTAAGCACGGGAACAAATTGCCTAGGGAGGTTGTGGAACCTCCTGTCGCTGGAGGCTTTTAAGAACAGGTTGGACAAACACTGGCCAGAAATGGTGTAGTTATTACAAAGTCCTGCCTTGAGTGCAAGGAACTGGACTAGATGGCCTCCCAAGATCCATCCCAGTCCTACACTTCTATGATTCTATCGTCAGGTCCGGTTTCCCCATCTAGCTGGCGTTTATAACGCTTCCTGGTTTCATTCTGCTGGAGAACAAGCGCTCTCTTACTTTAAAATGTTAACGGATGCCCCCAGGTCTTTGCAGCTCTGATTTGGCAATGAGATCATTTAGCAGGCTAGCACTCCACGCCACTGGCGAGGGAGCGCGAGCCCCTGAATAGCAGAGTGCACTTAGCGAGTAAGGACTCAATCCCGTCCGGGTGCTGAGCGAGTCCTGGATCATACAAGAGGTGCTCAGTGCCTTAGCCAGATTGAATCGTTACTGGCTAATGCTGTCTGGCAGAGGACTGTTATTCAAGAGGGGTAATTCTCAGCTCCTCCTGCCTACAGTGGGAGCTGAGGACCCTCAGTGTCTCATAGGAGGGACCCATCCAGGATTAGCAGGCTGGACCTGTGAGTCATGAATTTATCACCTTGCAGACCCTCTACTATAACAGTCGGGGCCCCTCTGTCAGAAGATGAACCAGCACATTCTCCGGGATAGCAAAAGCGTAGCACCGCCTCGTCTGTTGCATTGTGGGAAGCGGAAACCTTCTTCTGAAGCATTGGCGATACGCCGCTGCTGGAGGCAGGGTGTCAGAACAGATTTATGATCGCTAATCACAATTTGTGCTTGAACTCCTTTTTTATCCTGAGATTTCCGAGTGCTGGGTAAGTGTAGACATCGCCGTGTGGCCGACAGGGAAACAGGCATGGAGTGGTTTAGTGGTTTGCTCACAGCCACACAACGTCAGAGGAAGGAAATTCTGTGGGTGATGCAAGTTTGATCTTCCAGTGAGTTCATTGTCATCCTACAAAAAGTAACCCACGCCCCCCGCTTTTCTGTCCTGTGACTGCGGGGTGCTAACAGACCACTTCACCTTGAATGGTGAATCCCTGAGAATACTTATGCTAAACTATCTGTTGAACCTTGTATTTGCTGTGACACTTTCCGAGTACTTTTCCCAGACCTGAAGAAGACCTACGAGTAGCTGGAAAGCTTGTCTCTCTCACCAGCTTCTGTTGGTGAGAGGTTCTCCCATCGCTGTGGTTAATCCAGCTCTCCAAGAGGCGGTAGCTAGGAAGAATTCTTCCATTGATTTAGCACCACCTACACCTGGGTTAGGTTGGCTTAACTAGATGTGTGAATTTTTCACACCACTGAGCGACACAGCTGGGTCAACCTAACTTTTTAGCATAGACCTGGACTATGTATCTACATGCCAGGAGGCTCCCACATATGTCACATACGCCCACTCCTCCTTTAGCACATTCACCCCAGATTAGACATAATTTGGCTCCCGGTACCTTGCTCTGAGATGCATTCTGTAAGTCAAGTGCCCCATCAAAGCAATGACTGATGGATAAAGAAGCATCAAGATGGTGCCATCATTGATTCTTTTTGTACTAACGTGATTTAGCTACTGACATTGGGCCTGATCCCAGCCTAATGAAGTCAATGGCGGGCCTACCGATGACTTTGAATGGGCGTTGGAACAGGCTCTTGTGCTGTGTATTTCTGCCAACTTTGAAGTTGCTGAGTTGAAATCAGTTATACAAATATTAATAGAACATGAACTGGAGTCAGTGCGGGCTCCATTATAGCGGTAATGCAGCTCTCCAGCCTTTCTTTTCAGGTGCATCGATTTACTGGGCAAGCAAATGTCGAGCCATTTATTTGCTGCTCAGAGCAGAATCTCTTATTGATGTTTAACTCAGCTAGAATGGCATCCAAATATGCAGGGGCCTGGGTGCTTTTCTTAGGTAACATCCAGGTCTTCACTCCTGATCCCCCCTCTGTGGAGCTCTGTGCAGGACGGACGCCTAAACGTGCATTTTGCAATGATTATTTTAGGCAACCACTCCATAGAAGAGGAGGAATGATTATATTTTACACCTGATCAACGGGTCTCAAAGCTCTTTGCAAACAGTACTGAATTTACCCTCACAGCCCCCCTGTGCAGCCTCCTTTCACGGAGGGGGAAACTGAGGCGCAGAGCATGAGAGGGGGCAATATTCAGACAATCTTCTGCCTATATGAGGGGGTAATTCATACCAGGCCCTTTATCCTGGCTCATTACCAACAATATAACCCATATCTCTCCCTGCCATTCCACAGGCTATGATCGTGTATGTAATGAAGGGTCCTGGAGTTACGGCTTCCCAGAACATCTCCTTTACTACAGTAAAGTATAGCATGGTGTTCCTTATAGGGAATGTTTTTTATCTCATATTAATTGATTGCCAATTGACTTAGTTAACGCATTTGTCAAGACGGCCCGGTCCCTCCCCAGTTCTCTATTCCAGGCCACACGTGTTTGGAAAACCGAAAATCTGGAAGAAGTCGGTTGAAGTCCAGACTAACAAGTACAAAGATGTTAGCTAAATGGAATTAACCAGCATCCAATTCTGTTGGGTTAAGAGAAAATTTAGTGTTGACAAAGCTATATGCCATAGGAAGAGTTGGCCTCGCTTTGCATGACTCTACCTCGCTTACATTTTGCTTTGTCTACACCTCTGCTTGCTTGTTACAATCCCCCCATACACCACCCTTTGTCTTCCTTTCGCACTCTGGCCTTTGTGCCTTGTTGAATGCTACCCTATGCTTGGAGCAGTATGCAGAGGGGAGATGGTGTAGTTTAGTAGGCTTGGACTCTGAAGACCTGGATTCAATTCCCAGGTCTTACTGGTTTGCTAGGTAATCTTGGGCAAATCCTGGCCTTTGCCTCAGTTTCCCCATCTCTAAAAGGAGAATAATGGTACTTATCTCCGTTGTAAAGGGCATTGAGATCTACAGATCAAAAGTGCTCTACAAGGCTCAGGTATTATTATGTATCCCAAGTGCTCACCATTTCCTTCCAATCCCTTCTTAAAGTGTATTTTTCCCTGAAGCCCACCAGTGGTGATCTCCTGCTGGTTGGCAAGCACTAGCCTTGAACTTTTGAAACCCTACCCCATGTATCAGGTCTACCGGAGTTAGACTTTGCAGAGGGCATCACGTCTCTTTGGATTTTATGTGGTGGTAAAATGCCAGGGACATTTATGATGCTCTCTCCCCAACAACATCCAATAACAATAGCATATTCCCAAAGAGAAGAACGGCATTAGGAGACCTGGGTTGAAATCCCGGCCCTGTTGAAGTCAATGGGAATTTTTCCATTGGGACCAGGATTTCACCCCTGGGGTCTAATTTTGGTTCAGATACTTAGTTGCTGTGTGATGTTGGATCAATCACTGAATCCCTCTGGGCCTTGGTTTGCCCATCTGCCATGTGGAGGTCTTAAGTATTTCACAGCAATGTCGGGAGGCTAAATTCATTTGTGTTTGCAAAGTGTCTGGAGATCCTCAGATGGGAAGCGTCCCAGAAGCGCAGAGTTATTATGTTAACACAAGAACAGCAGTCCATGGCTCCCATGAACATAGAGCCTGACGCATTTATCCTCATGTGATTGTGAGGGAGGGAAGCATTATTATCTCTATTATACACATGGCAAACAGAGACTTGCCGGAGATCATACGGAAAGCCACTAGCTGAGCAGGACAGTGAATGCACCTCTTAGGGATCCTGGCTAGTGCCCTAACCACTGGACCATCCTTCCTCTTCACGTCAAACACCAAAACGCGTTCCTGGTGAAGAACCAAAAAAACCAACCCTTTCCTCATAAGAAATGTTGCCCCAATAAATTAAGACTGAAATTTTCGAAAAGAGGTTTAGACCCCATGAAAAAAATTGAAATTGGACAGCAGGCCTGATAAAATGCAAGGCCTGGCAAAATATAGAGATTGAACAAATTGCATAGGGAACTTACAACAGAGCAACGCTGCACAGGGAACTTACAACAGAGCAACGACTGAGCTAAACCAGTGGAACAAGACGGAATCGCAGAAATACGCTCAACCCCAGAAATGTGCTCACCTGCAGTCCATCTGCCAGAGGTGAGCGCCCACAGAACACCGGATGCGCTTAGGCAGACTTCTGCAGGACAGCCAAAACCCACGTGAAAGTGTTCGACCACAGAGTGTTAAGAAAAGCTAAACCACAAGAGAGTGTTCAGAAAAGTAAATAAATACTCAGAGCAGACGGGGTGCAGTGGACTGCAGCCTGGCTCAAGAGCGGGGTGTCTACTCTTGAGTCTATCGAGAGGACAGCAACCCTAAGAAGCCTGCGAGCTCCAGATCCCAGCACCCACCTGTCGAGGACGAGGGTTTTGAAGCAAAGATCCAGACCAGAGGCTGAGGTAGAGTCTGGCCGTGAGTATAGCATCTGGATAGTTCAGGAGTCTGTGGACTCAGGGAATCGGGGGGATTTAATTGAGATCTGCGGATCACATCTCCTCTAGGCAATTGCTAAGACGCTTTTAGGAAAAGGAGGATAAGGCTAGGTAATAGATATAAGGTACCATAAATAGTAATGAATAAGTGTAAGTGTTAATTGTCTGACTGTTTGATTGTAGGAAGTATTGTCAGTCGTCTTGTTTGTTTGTGTTATCATCAATAAAGCTATTCATTGATTCAGCCTGGGGTGTTCTTTCCCATCAGTCTCAGAATCCTCATAAAGGCACCCGGGTGTCTTGCTACCCATCTAATTCGGCCTTTTCCCTACTAAATTTTAAGAGCAGCAAGGACCTATTGACATTCACAGAAGCTGAGAATTCAAATCACCTCCGCAGCTCGGAAAATCTCCACCTAAAAATTGTACTTTGACGTGCAGGCGGCAAATGCCTGTCGACACCCTATGTTCAGCCAGCTTAGGTTCCACGTGACCAATTGATCTAGGGCGCTTGGTCTGAGAAACAGCAGAGAGCAGCTCTGCATGACTCCATTTCACTTCACATTGATCGGCAAAACCACCATAAGTAATTCCAGTACCCTGGACCTCGCAACAAAGTTTTCTGTGTGTTGGCTTGAGAAAGCCCTTGATAAGTACTAGGCAATGATGCAATGACAGGGAGCATGCTGGAAGATGAATCCCACCTTTGGCAGCACACAGGAACCCGAGGCAGAGAAAACTAATACGCTGAAGGAAAGTCAAGCAGATCGGGGCAAATGAATGGTGTGATTACTGAGTGGTGGGGGGGAAAAGGGGTGGGAGAAACACCCAGATTATTTATTTTCAAACACACACTCCAGATCACATAGTTTTTGTACCTCCACACTGAATATTTTCAAAGTTACACCCAAACTGCAATTTTATTTATTTTTTTGCATTAGTTAATATAAATAATAATCGGAAACCCGCACCCAACTATACATAGAAACATGGCTGTAATTCGTTTTCAGGGCTCAGGTGACCTCCTAAACCTGAATGAAGTCTTAAATCACTAGAACCTTAAACTCTGATTGGACAGACCCTGGGGGAGGCGCCATCTTTAACACTGGAATGGACTGGAATTTGCATCACTGCCCTCTACTGGATGGAATCAGCATTTCTCAATAGGTAGAGTAGGGCAAACTACTTGTAGCAAATAATTAATTTGACAGATTTTGCCCTCCCACCCTCCCTTATTTGTGAATGTAATGGACTTTGATTTTTTCCCAGACATGTTTGTTATCTGGAATAACAATCGCTTTATGTGAAAATATTTCTACCCCGTAGGCTGCTTGTGAGCTGTTAGCTTCATCTATGCCTTGGATACTTATGGTGTATGAATAGTCAAGCACGTATTCTTATTTATGGCTATTATTGTTGTTTAGTATTATTGTGGTAGTCCAAGAGCCCCAGTCATGAAGCAGGACCCCATTGTGCTAGGTGCTGTACAAATACAAAATAAGGAGACATTCCCTAACTCGCGTAGGCACTTTTGACAATCCCACACATAGACCACGTCAGAGAAGGCTTCCCACTCCCTTCTGTTCCTTTCAAAATCCCATCCAGAATCCAGTGATTGTAAAGAACTAGCTAGTGCATTGGATGCCACAGTTTTTTCTTCATTGGCATCAGCACTGCTCAGCTGTGTGTCATAGGCCATGCTCTGCTAAGAGCTACAAGAGAGTCTGCTTTTGCACAAGGGCCTGTGCTGTGGGAGCAAGAGGAGCTGAGTTCTCTCTGCGGTGTGTGCGACATGTGAACGGCCCCAGCGTGCAGCAGAGAGAGGAAGGCAAGGAGACCTAGCGTGGATGACATTTTTTCCCTGACATACACAAAGGAGGAGGTCATGCATTTCTCTCACAAAAGCCTAAGAGCAGTATGTGACAGTGGGGAAAGGAAATGAAAGGGTTTAACCCTTCAGAGCACTAGCAACTTCCAAACCTCCAGCCACAGAAAAGCTGAATGCTCAAAGTGTTTTAAAGAGACAAGCTGGGGGAAATAATATCCTTTATTCGACCAAATTCTGTTGGTGAGAAACAAGCTTTCAAACTGACCAACAGTTCAAGTGCAAAAGCTCGTCTCTATCACCGAGAGAAGTTGATCCCATAAAGATATGACCTCACCCACCTTGTCTCTCTAATATCCCAGGACGGCTACCACAACGCTACACACAGCACTTAGATTCTGAGGGGAAAGGTTCTTTACAAGTGCAGGTAAATGCATATCCTCAGTTTCCAAGGGGTTAAACCTTACCATTGCTATAAAGGGATGAAATTAAGCCTCAGACCTGGCATCCACTGCTCTTTACTTCCCTGGTTCAACAAAGCACTTAAGCATGTCTTTCAACCCATCCCAAGGCATAGGGCTTTGGTGAAGTTGGGCTTAGATGGCTTCTGGCTAGCCTGGTTCTCTTTCAGGGTCTGAGGCTATGTCTACACTTAAAATGCTACAAGTGGCAGTGCTGCGGCTGCCATGCTGCAGCGTTTCAGTGTAGACACACAACAGCAAGGGGCAAGGTTGTCCTGTCAGCATAGTTAATCCACCTCCCCCAGAGGTGGGAAGAATTCTTCTGTCGACTGAGCACTGTCTACACTGGGGTTAGGTTGGCATAGCTACGTCTCCCAGATGATGTGGATTTTTCACACCCTTGAGAGAAGTAGCTGTGCTGATGTAAATTTCCACTGTAGAGATGTGAAATCATTTTAGCACTTTTCCAATAAGAAATGTTTAAACAGAGTGGGGGGGTGGGGGTTGCTAGAAAAGCACATAACACTGTTTCATTGGCGAGTGTAACCAGGGCCAGACTGTCATAAGGCTGATAACAGAAACATGTTTTCACCCAGGCGCTTCTCTACCTAGCAATTGAGAACTTTCAGCCCTGCTCAAGAGATGCACAGTAGCTCTCAGGATCTAGTTCTGAACTAAGGGTTTTCAAAGCTCATCCCATAGTCCCCCATGGCTGTTCTGTGGTCGCTGTGCAATAAGCGAAAGCTGTGCTTTTCCAACCACAGCTATCAATTGTCCTGAAGAGGAATATATATCCTAGGGTGACACAGGGATTTTTTAATGGCAGGGAGTTTTCATACAAGAACCCCTGCCACATTCTGAAATACCCTGGACTCCTGTTGTTTTTATTACATCTCAGGCAAGCAAGCAATCAGTTTGCCAGGGTAAGTGCCCTCAACCCACATGCTTTGTCAGTTACACTGCCTTCACTTCTCATGCACCCAGCCCTCCTTTGCTCTCTACACAAGCCAGCTGAACCTGGGGGTGTTTAGGACCCAGCCCAGCAGCTGCTCCCTTTCAGGGCTCTTCAGGGTTACTACTTGGTGGGAGGTAGAATCCAGGGCTCCCTGGTGTGAATGAGAGGGAGACAGAAAATCTGGACTGAACAGCTCCAACTGGAATAGCTCAGCTGTATCCAGGCAACAGGCCTGACGCAACCACCAAAAAAAAAAAAAAAAGCCTTTAAAACACACACAGATTTCAGCAGCAAGACAGAGACAAGAGCCAGACAGTAACCTGAAGGCATCACTGAGGGAGCTTTGCAAACCCCAAGTTGCAAACCAGAGGCAGAAGGAGAGGGTGAGCAAGGAAACCTGTCTCTGGCATAGTAATTGTGACTTAACCCCTGGTAAGTTTGATTCTTTCATTTACTTCCTACCGCGGGTTGGACTAAACCGTAGGGTCGCTCAGACAATGGAGTGAAATACTAAATAAAAGGGGCACTAGTAGAAGGATTGACTAGATGGCCTAACAGGTCTTTTTTGTCATTGGTAACATTCGCCAGGGTTAGATATTGGTATCTGAGGCTGGGAACTGGGTGGAAGGAGGATGGAAAGCCTATTGGCGGGAGCCGTCCATGGTAACCCCGCATAGTTCGGGAAAGGGCGTGATCATGTCTGCTCGTGTGCTCCAGAGGTGGCCTTCCCCCCCCGGGCAAACATACACTTTTTATGGCTTGCAAAATCCATGCAGGGACTACACCCTGTGCAAGGCTGTTGATTTGAATGGGCTTGTGACAAGGTATAAATCAAAGCAGAATGTGGCCCAAAGTGGCTGCTTTATCCCTCCTTCCTCCCCCCACACACACCTTCCAAAAAACCTATCAAGGATACTCAGAGTTAGACGCCCAGCTAGCCAATCTGGGAATCGATCCCATTCTTGGTTACATGGCTGTAAATGGGGGGTAACTTGACCAACGTCAATAGAGAGATCCCCAGTCTGACCCTGGTGGAACTGAGAGCACAATCTTGTCCAGGGAAAAACCAGCTGATGCTCACAGCCCCGCTGAAGTGAGTGCAGCAGCAACCGTGCATGTTGGGGTGCTCTGGGGGCTTGTGTCTTCAGCTGTAGTTATTGTCATTCAGTCTTTTGAGTCAGATGCTCCGTGCTCAAGCTTCAACGGGTGCAAATCTGCTACACTGCAACTCTACTGCTTTACAGCAGCTGTGGAAACAAAAATCCAGAAGTCCCGCAAAGCCTTTTACACTGGCTTTGGGTTTCTTTAATCATAGTGCCGCAGAACAAGACCAGTCCACACGCCATCTAATTGACACACACATAAATTACTAAGGGGATCTCTCCTCACGTCTCAGTAAAGGTTTCAGAGCAGCATGCTCTCATATTATTAAGACTTCCCTGCTCTTATGAAATATGTAACAGCATATTTACAACAACAGTGTACTGTGATTACAACATAAATACAATATCATCATGAATACACCTAAACTGCTCCTTTCCCAGAAATAAACCCTGCTCCATGTGGCAATGCATTATCTTTGCTTTATTTGCCCAGGTATTTGCCAATTTACAAAGTTCAGTGGCGCTCCCAGTTGTCCATACAAATTCATGAGATACTGCTGTAAGTAGATTCCGGTGATTTGTTTCTTTAAGTGCCTTAGTTTAAAAACGTGTTGTTGGATGGAGTTCGAAGGACCGGTTCTCATCGCCCTGCTAAAGCGGGACTGCCTGCTCGTGCATATTTAAATGTTACTTCTTGTGCTCTGGTCATCATAAGCCCGTTTCGCATATGCTTTCTGCTCATAATAAATTCTCAGCCACCCGGGTTTTTAAAACATAGCAGAGAAATTGAGTCCAGGAAAGAGACGCCTGGCCCTGTGGCAGTTAGTAGAGCTGGAATCTTCTGGGGCCAATTAGCAATTGATTCATCTTTAAGCAGTCATGAAGGCTGGATTGGCAATGCCAGTGAATGCCTGGTAAAGAATTGAATCAGGCGTGTGTTTGCATGATTAGCACTTGGCTCACACAGTAAGGCAGGTAACTGGCTGGGACAGAGAGCGTGGAAAAATAACTATGCCAGGCAATGGATACTGACCCTTGTACCTCAACTGCTTTAAAGGAACTTGGAGCCTAGCATTGCAAGCTGCAGTGAGCTGCTTCCACTCCTAGAAACTTCGGTGGATGTGGAGGGGGCTCAGAAGCTCACAGGATCAAGCCCTGAAAGTTCCTACAAGAAACCCTTTACAATGCTAAATTTCTTCCTGCATGTAAAGGATTAACATAGTCCCCACCTGCCTCCTCACAGCTCACCGGGGAGAAAGGTCTTTTTCCATTTGCCCCTAGTTAGTAGGAAGGAATCAATTACACAGGCCAGTTTTCGTGCAGAAGGATCCCTCCATGCTTTATTGCCCTGCTTCATACAGCCCCAGTGAAATGCAGCTGCTTCTGGAGCAAAGGGGCAGCTGCCCGCCGAGGGGCAGGGAAGGAAACACTTCTTCAAGGGCGTCAACCCAAGTTCCTTTGGGCTCTTTGGCCACAGGCTGTGTCTGGCCTATGTGCAGCTAGGCACAAGAAGCCGGTGCCCTCTTCCTCCCCATTTTTGTCTTCAGACAAAGATCACCATCCCCATGGTAGCTCAAGGGCTGCTCCCTCCTGGCTTTTGCAGGGCATAAACCACCCTAAAGGGAGCCAGTGGGGAGAGGTGGAGAGCCGGGCATACCTCCGCACTGCCCCTGTGCACAAGGTGCTTGGGGAAGGATTCAGAGCTTCTTTGGTTTTAAAGACCAGAAAGGCCCCTGGCGATTGTCTAGTCTGCCCTCCTAGGGAATCCCGCCTGGTAAATCCTGCACCGAGCCCCGCACTTGTGGCCTTGCTCGGGCATATCTCTGAGACCGCCATCCAATCTTCATTTAATGCCCTCAAAGGGCCCTATCTCTGGGCGACCTGTTGCATTGGCTAATTACACTCCCTCGTTTGGGGTGGTGGGTTGAGACTCCCGCCCTACAGTCTTGCCGAGAGCTCAACTTCTATCTAGATGGCTAAATAAGGGCAGATCTGCACCCTACGGGCTAGACTCCCTTGGCCATCTGGCTGCTTAGCCTGCTGCCAAAGGAGACCTGGGCTGTTCTGAAAATGCAGCCTTTAGGGCCACCACAGACAGATACAGAACTCGTTTCTCTTTCCCACAAGGATCCCAGGTAGACTCTAGCTGGGTTTGTGCATACCAGCTGCCATTGGCGGAGGATGGGCTCACACGGCGGCATGCAAAGAGCTGGGAATTGGAAGGACTGTGAAGGAAGAGTAATAAATAAATGCTAGGGGGTGAAATCCGAGCTCCATTGAAATCAATAGCAAACCCTCAGTGGGGCCACAGTTTCCCCCTCTAGCTCCCTATAGACACCTGGGAAGTGGCCAGGGGTGGGCGGGTGGGGAATTATTTGAGGCAGGCTAGCTTCTTAGATGCGGCAGGATTCCCACATGCTGTGTTTATACAGTGGGGCCTTGCTCCTGATCACCGAGACTTGAAATTAGCTTGGACAAAGGTCCTATAAAAATGTAGGGAACAAAACCTTCATTGCTCCCCCCCGCGTGTGAAGTCAAGGGGAATCACGGATGCGCAGGATCAGGCCAAGCACTGATTCTGTGACCCTGGGTGTAAGCTGTGCTGGGAGGGATGTTTGGTAAAATACTAGTTTTTAATCTTTATGGCCTCTCTGGGCTAACAACCTTCTGTCTCCAGCACCCCCTCTTTCCCAGAGAAAAGAAGAACAGATGCACAAGGAAATTCACAAGGCAATGCTAGGTCAGTTGTACTGAATTCTCTCGATCAGGGATTACCAGGGGATGCAGAACTGCTGGCTGGTGGGTTTGCACAGGGCTAGTTCCTTCCTTTTTCTCTGACTCTCTTTTCCATCACAATTTTACTCTTTTTCTGAAGTCTGGTGAATTGGTTTCATTTCACTTGCAAGCCCAGTACGCTGCCCCCATCTCCCCTCTCTGGCTCTTCTTGATCATTACTTGAGAGCAGCACCCAAGGAAAGGACCAGGACGCTTCACCTAATTAGAGTTAACAGAAGATGGAAAAAACTCAGCTCTTCCTCCTCACCCTGCGGAATCTGGGAACTAGACTTCGCGCCTGATCCAAAGCCTGTTGAAGTCAGTGGGAATCTTTCCGTTTGCCTGTGCGTCAACCCTCATCCACTCAATGGAGCCTAGAGGGGGCCTATTCCCCGCCCCAAGTAATACCCTAGGAAAGACAATATGTTTATGAGGTAGGAGGAGTCCAGAGCAACAGAGTTATATGCAGCCAATGACGGGGGCTGAAAAATAGGATTGCACAGTCTGGTTTTATTACCGTGCAGAAGGAACAATGGTGGGGATGCGGGTGACAATCATTAACTATTTCACTGCTGTTCCGGTTGGCCTCAGCCGCCCAGCTAATGTGTATGTCATTTTATTGGGGGCAGTAATAGTGATATTACAAGCGTACCTCCAGTTCAAACCCAGATCAGGATCCTTTGTGCCAGGTGCTGTACAGACACATCAGAAGAAACGGTCCTGAGCTGAAGAGCTGGCAGCTAAAGACAAAGACAATTATCTCCATTTTACAGACTTTGGGAGAAAAAGGGTTTTAAAAATTGTGACATTTGGGGGTTCAGAAAAGTGATTTTAGGGCAGATGTGGGGCCTTGTATACCTCCTCTGTGCCAGGTGAAGTTGCTGTCATAGGGAAACTTGGCCAGTCTGCACCAGCGAAGGAGATGCCCTCTGGGGACTAAGCCAGTACAGGTAGAGGGGTTCAAGAAATGGTCCCAGTAAAAAACTTCAAATTCTCTACAACATTCCCGAAGTGTTTTTCCTTTAACATATTTTTTTCTGTAACAAAACATGTTCGGAACCAGTCAGTCTGTGAGCGTGTGTATCCGTAGCCGTGTCTACACTGGCAGTGGTGTGTAGCGGTGAAAAGCAAGCTGTGTTGTCCACAGTGTGCTGTGTAGCGACGCACGGCAGTGAAAGACCTGGCAGGGGGAGCCCGGGGGGAAAGGCTCTGGCAGTGGGGAGACGGCAAGGCACTATGATGCTAAAGAGAGAGGCATAGATGGAGGAGATGCTGCTTGGGGGCGGAGAGAACTGTGTTCGGTCCACACCCTCAGGTTCTAGTACTCACCTGGGCAGGGCCTCCCTGTAGACACTGCTGTTCATGCTAGAGGAGCGTGCAGTGTCTGTACTCTACACTCTGCCCTAAGTGCAGACGTAGCCTGAGCACGTGAGAGGGGGAGTACATGGTGGTGGGTAGTGGTAGTACGGCAGAAAGGTTTGATCCGCAGTGACCTGCATATTGCATTCATGGCTTTGCTACCCATGAGAACTGCCACCAATAAAACTCATTCCAATCGGTCCTTTATACTGGCTGGCTGTATATATTGATACTGTGTTCCCCACCTCACCGACGCCCCAAGGGCCCGAGTCAATACGTACCTGAATCAATGGGAAAACTCCCAGGGACATTGATGGACTTTGGCGCAGAGACACTCGTCGTGAACACATTTTGTTCCTTGCCTCATGAGATTGAAGGTGCTGCCAGGATGCTGAAGGGCATTAGGAAATGGAGATGGGTGGTGGGGACATATTGCAACTGATACAGTAATAGTTAGGAGAAGGAGGTGTTAGTGCCGTTATATACGGCGCTGGTGAGACCCCACCTGGAATATTGTGTGCAGTTTTGGTGTCCCATGTTTAAGAAGGATGAATTCAAACTGGAACAGGTTCAGAGACGGGCTACTAGGATGATCCGAGGAATGGAAAATCTGCCTTATGAAAGGAGACTCAAAGAGCTTGGCTTGTTTAGCCTGGCCAAAAGAAGGCTCCGGGGGGATATGCTTGCTCTATATAAATATATCAGGGGGATTAACGTTAGGGAGGGAGAGGAATTGTTTAAGTTTAGTACTAATATAGGCACGAGGACGAATGGGTACAAATTGGATATTAGGAAATTTAGACTAGAAATTAGACGAAGGTTTCTAACCATTAGGGGAGTGAAGTTCTGGAATAGCCTTCCGAGGGAAGTAGTGGGGGCAAATGACTTATCTGGCTTTAAGACTAAGCTTGATAAGTATATGGAGGGGATGTTATGATGGGATAGTTTAATTTGAGCAATTGATTTTGGATTATCGGCAGTTAAGTCTGCTCAATGGTCTGTGGGAATGCTGGATGGGACGGGAACTGAGTTACTGCAGAGAAATCTTTTTTGGGTGCTGGCTGGTGAGTCTTGCCCACATGCTCAGGGTTTAGCTGATCGCCATATTTGGGGTCGGGAAGGAATTTTCCTCCGGGGCGGATTGGCAGGGGCCACGGAGGTTTTTCGCCTTCCTCTGCAGCATGGGGCATGGGTCGCTTGCTGGTGGATTCCCTGCAGCTTGAGGTCTTCAAATCTCATTTTTGAGGATTTCAACAACTCGGTCATGGGTTCGGGGTTGTTATAAATGTGTATGGGTAGGGTTTTGTGGCCTGCCTTGTGCGGGAGGTCAGACTAGATGATCATATTGGTCCCTTCTGACCTATGAGTCTATGAGTCTATGAGTCTATGAGTTCAATGCTGTAATGTAATGCAATGCAGAGAGAGCATTCCTCCCCAGAGCCCTAGGGCTGGACAGATGACCCAACAGGTCATTTCATTCTCTAATTTCCACTATGCAAGGACTGTTATTTATTCACCCTCTTTGTCCCACCAATGCTGTGTATATTGTGGCATATAAGTGCACTGAGACACATCAGTGCAATCCAGTTCCCAAAATGTGCGCCTACTGCGAAGCCAAAGCAACCAACTCCTGACACCCTTTCTTCATGCGGAGTGAAATCTTCCTCCTCAAGTAGCCCCACTGATTGACCACTTGTGGAGCAAAGGACTATCCAGCACAAGAGTATGAGAACCGTGTTCCTGACTGGAAACCACAGGCCGGAAGAGCACGCCATTGTTCCCAACATCAGCACCACCGACGCCGCCCCACACCCATGATGTGGTTCCACTAAGAACTGGGTGGGAATATGAACGCAGGGGAAAAGCCGCTAGTTAATAGTCACAGGGAGAGTGGCGCCTGCCTCCTGCCCTAGTCTGATATCCATGGCAACGTTTGTGAACGCTTCTCTACCAGCCCCATAGCAAACTCACTGCAGATTGCGCAATGCAACTAGCCCATGCTTCCCGGCTCCCGGAGGTGCAGATTGGACGGTGATCGCAGCGGTCACTAGCTCCCCTCACCCTCCCCAAATGTTCCCAGGAAGTCAGTCAACCCTAGAGAGGGAGAAGCAATTTCCCCCCCTCATTTGGCAGGAGGTGAATCAGGATTTTGTTCAACGCAAACTAAGGTTCAGAGAGGATAGGAAACTGCTCCTTTTAGGGCTTGATTCTGCAAGTGCAGAACATCTGGAGCTCTGAGCATCTTCAGTGAGACTTGAGACGTCAACATGAGAGCTGGGCAGAAAATATTCAGCCAAACAGTTTTCCCTGGGAAAATGCAGCGCCGCTTTGACAACACTGAATCCCCCCCCACGCCCCATGAGTTTCTCTATGAAATTTGGGGGGGAGGGAGGGAAATAAGTTTTGAAAATGCCTAAACGTCCCACTTTGACATCTGGAGAATAAAAAGTTGATGCTTTGCATCAAAACAATGCGTGGTTTAGAAATGGACTTTATATATAAAAAATTAAAGGCTCAAAATCAAAATGAAACATTTCAAATTTATTGGAAATAAACCGTTTGAGTGACCCAACAGGAGTTTTTGTTCAGAATTTTGTTTCATGAACAAAATGGACATTTAGGCTGTTTGTCCTAATTTGGGGTGCTTTTTTAAAAAAGAAATCTCAATTTTTTTGCTGGACAGAAAATCTGTTTTCCACCCCGCTCTGCTCAACACCTCGCAAGAGGCAGTAACCAAGGGATGGTCTCTGCCCTGAAATGCTCACCATCTTACACTTAGACTGGTCTTATATTTAGATTGTAAATTCTTGGAGTCAGGGACCATCTCTGTGTTGTGTGTAACCCTTCTGCGAGTCAGAGGCGGCAGCAACAAGGGCTGGGTTCAATACCTTTCAACACAACACAGCACAACACAAAACACTGGCTTGAGTGACTGGCAGTCACTTGGGACAATTATGCACCACCCCTTGGGCACCTCTTCTGGCAACGCTCTCCCTCTTGCAAGCACAGAGACTGAGTGTAGGAAAGAGACTTAATAAAAAGAGCAAAAGTAATCCGGCATTAACTTGGGAAAATCACCACAAGCAGGATTTACACACAACCATGAGCAAAACACCCACCCTAGAGTGCATGGGACGGTTTCCTTTTGCTCCGGTTCTTAAGTCCAGCAACGGGAAGTTCCTTTAATGCGCCCCTGCCGTCACAGCCCCCCACTCCCAGGTGTTGTCCTTAGTCAGAGCAGACCCAGCATCTAGAGGTGCAGCTGCGGAGGTCACCTCCCACCCTGGTTGCGGGAGGGGGAAGAAGACACTCGATTCGCCATCTGGCTGCTGTGTTCCAGCCATCCTGCCAGCTCCTCCGCCAGCTTCTCGCTTGTTGCACTGTAGGCCGCTCTGCCAATCACATGCCATCCTAGCCAGCCAATCTGCTGTACGCCATCATCTTCTGCGACCACCTGCTTCTCTATTAGGACCTCTGGGGTCTGAATCTGGAGATTCCTCCAGCTCTTAGTGATTGCCAGCTTTTTAGAGGCTGAAGCTGCTGACGCTGGGCAGGAGCGGATGTTTTCAGCTCAAGCAAGCCCTTCACAAAACAAAAGACTTCTAATGGAATCTTAACCAGCTCTATCTTTGAAGAGGGTGAGGGGCGAAGGTTAAATCCTCTTAGGCAGAACCCACACGCCCAGGCCTGTTACACACCCATTCCCTCCTCCTCCACAGGGCTGTGGCTTCTCATTCTCTTCCTTAGCGAGTTCGGTTCAGATGAGAGTGACACTTCAATCAGGACAGGCTAGGACAGGTCTGCTACCCTTATTGCAGGAGCAGAGGGTAACGAAATGTTGTTCCCCCTGCGTTAAAGACTAAAGTGACTGGTAACCCAACACCAGCCAAAAGGGATCATCTGGGCAAAGCAGCCCCATCGTGCTGAGCGCCTAAGCAGGGGACATGCGCTCATACAAATTCCAGCTCAGCAGGGGAGAGTCCATTCAGACCCGGCTTACGTCTGTTTGTACAGCACCAAGCACAACGGGGTCCTGCTTCACGACTGGCACTCCCTGATCACCACGAGCACTCAAACTTGCAGCTGCTAGACATTAGGGCCTCATCCTGCAGCACTTACTCACCCGAGTAGTTTTACTCACCATCAGTGAGAGGGCATCACTCCGATGGAGAGAAGGGATCTTAGTAACCAATCGTCTTGTGGTGAAAGCAGAACAGAGCACAAAAACCCAGGAGATCTCGGCTCAGTTCCCCAGCTCCCCCCGTGTGATCTTGGCCAAGGTACTTGCTCTCAGTTCCTCCTCTGCAAAATGGAACTAATTAGTCCTTTCTCAGTCTTGCCAGTTAAGATGCTGGGTTTTTGGGGGCGGCGATTTCCTGCACAGTATCTAGCACGACAGGGAACTGATCTCAGTTCATGCCTCCAGGTGCTGCCACTACAGTGCACAAAATTAACATTGCTGCTGCCGTGTGTCTAGTGACCCCTTTCCTGTATGCTTCTGGGGAGAAACGCCCACACCCCATTTCCCAACTCTCCCTCTGCTGTAACTGGAAGCTCCTCTGCCTGACCCCCATCTGTACAGTTAAGCTAAATAACTGCACCCTGTTCTATTGGTAGCCCTCCTCTTCCCCTCCCATCTACCCTCTGCATCCAGTAGCAGGGACCACGTCTTTCCTCCCCTGTCTGCATGCTGCTCTTTGGGCACAAGGTGAACCTGCAGAGGGCAGGGCATCTGAGGCACGGCCGTGCCCAGCTGCGTCCTCCACTGATCTTACATCTAATGCGGACACCCCTGGGGGGAGTTGTCAGCAGCACGGATCGAAACCGGCACCTCTGGATTTTAACGCACAAGCTTCTACTGTCTAAGCTAACGGCTGTAGCAGACTCATCAATCTCTAGTTGGCCTCGCCACTAGCGGGGAACAGAGAGCCACGAACAGCAGGCATGGCTTACCCACGGAGAGGTGGGAATTCAGCATATACTGGACAGGGTGATGGGGGAACAGGTGGGCCCTCTTAGCAGCAACCCCTCCTGTACATGGATGTCCCTTGCTACAAGCCACGAGAGCTGTTAGCATGTAACTCCCAGGTGTTTGGGGCCTCAAGTGCTGGGCACCATCTGCTCCCATGGGAAGGCAGGAGACGCTCGGCACCACAGCTATTGCCCATGTTTCGTTCCTCCATTTGGGAGGCCAAGGTTCCCCATTCGTGGTAAGCCATGCGGCAGAGATCCAAGTCCATTGGATGGGCACCCACTCAGCGAGGGAAATCGCCTTAAAATTCACCCTGAGATGTCCACGTCTCAAATACCAGAAACTGGCACGCTGGAGGCTGTCGAGTGATTATTCACACCCCCATTCATAGATTCCTAGCTTCTAAGGCCAGAAAGGGACCATTGTGATCCTCTAGTCTGACCAGCTGCGTAGCACAAGCCAGACAACCTCCCTGTATTAATTCCCGTTTGGACGGGCATGTCTCTTTTAGAAAAACATCCATTCTCGATTTAAAGATTTCCACTGATGGCGAATGCACCCTAACCCTTGAAAAGTTGCTCCAATGGCTAATTGCCCTCACCATTTAAAATGTACACCTTCTTTTCAGTCTGTATTGGTCTAGCATTGACTTCCAGCCATTGGACTTTGTTATATCAGCCACTGGATTCTGCCTTAATTGGCTAGATTGAAGAGCCCATTATCAAATTTCCGTTTCCCGTGTAGGTACTTAAAAAAGCCTGTGATCAAGTCACCCCCCGAGCCTTCTGTTTGTGAACCTGAATTGATTGAGCTCGGTGAGTCTATCACTCTCAAGCATGTTTTCTAATCATTCTTGTGTCTCTTCTCTATGTCCTCTCCACTTTATCATCATCGGTCTTGAATTGTGGACAGCAGAACAGGACACAGGATTCCAGCGGCAGTCGCTCCAGTGCCAAATAGCTGCCTCTGGGATGCTTTTTCCCTGAAATTTATCTGCACAATGCTTTTGTGGAGAGAACATATCCTTCCTCGTGAGCCCAAAGGCCTGGTTGGATCAGGGCCAGCTGTTGACGTCTCCACTCAGGAGGAGATGGAAGCGCTGGCTGAATCATCAGAGCTGTGTGTGAGCAATGCCTCTCAACTTTAACCTGTTTTGTTAGGCTGAGTCTAACCAAAACAAAAAGACATTCCAGTGTGGATAGCTCTATAGGCCCCAGCCTTGGCGTGTTCTGCCTTTATGCATGTGGGGCAGTGCTTAGAGCAGTGGGTCACAAAGCAGGACTCTTTCCTTTACCCTGACTGGCTGCATGAGGACCCTCTCTGTCCTCAGTTACCCCCCTCCATAACCGGGGAGGGAGGGGGAAGAGTTGATGGGCTTAACTGACCACTGCTCTGCTGCCACAGTGACGACTGCCATGGAAATGCTGATTAAGTTATCGGCGAGGGCCAAACCTTGCAGTGCACCATGCATGTAGAGATGGCCCTGGACAGCTGCAAAGCCGCTGGTCCAGAGTGCAGCGGGAGGGAACTAGCAGCAAAGCAGCCTATGGGGATGGCCTGGCCCAGTCCTCCAGAGTTTCCAGAGGAGAGAGGCACGGAGGTGGGACAGGGACATGGGTACTGATGTGTGGATCCACTGGGCCAAAAACCTGCATTGGACTGGGCAAGCCTGGGTCATGTTGCAACTCCGGTTATTGACTGTCTTAGTGGCCATAGCATGGTTGCCCAGGGAATGCAGCCGGGGGGGGGCTAAGATTTCCATCCTCAGGGTTCATGTGGAGGGAGGCCCTTTAAGCTTGTAAAATTCTTCAGGGTATGGAGCATCTTTTTGTCCTGTGTTTGTACAGCGCCTAGCGCAGGGGACTCCTAGTCCAAGACGGAGGCTCCTAGGCATGACCACAATACAAATAATTACGGTTTTTTTAAGATGGACTTCGCTTCTCATCAGGCACAGGCCCAGAAATCTGGTCCGCACACCGACTTGCCGCAGTTTAACTCCGTTTCCTAAAACCTGTTTACTTACTTTACAGCAAGTCGCGGGGATGGGCGGGGGGGGTCACTTATTTTGGAATAAAAATAGCTAAAACTAGTTTAACTGATGTTGGTTAGGAAAAAAATGACTGCAGCCTTTTGGGTCCGAAAGAGGATCCCCACACAGCCTCACACTGAAATCCGTTTAAATTCACATCTTTTGCTATTTGAGCAGAGATCTCTCCTACTTTTTATGCTAATGATACCAAGCTGTACTATAGCACATTACAGCAGTGAGTAACGCTATTCAAAGGCTCAGTGTGTCAGTTGTTTTCCATAGTGACCAATGCCAGATATTTCAGAGGAAGGTATAACCCACCCACAATGCACCTCATCATACAGCACAAAGCCATGGATGGGGCCGGGGAATATCTTCCTGTTTCCAGAGGGCAATTAGCTTACACCTTGTGGCATGAAAATTGAAAGCACTTGAATAGTGTTACCCTAGCTGCTTTCACCACCATTACTATTGGTTTCATGAATGTCCAAGTCTGGTTCACAGTTTACTATTTTCTCAATAAAATCATGTGGCGGTGGGTTCCACATGCTAAATCCTGCATTGCATTAACATGTTTTTCCCCTTTTTATCCGTTCTAAAAATCATGCAAGGGAGTCTCATTCCTATTTCATGAAATGCCCTTTTCTTAGTCCATTGCAGAACCAGAGCCAGAATATTATCTGCTCCCTGCAAAGCCCCATTGATTTCAGTGAGTGCACAAGGAATGCTGGCTAAGGCCCATACTCACTTGGGGACCAGGGAGACCAATCACCTGCCAGCAGTAACCAAGCAAACCAAGTCATTCTGTCCAGAGCCTTTTCAATAATTTGCTATAAATAATGTCTGCTAGTTACTGTTTGTTCTTACATATATGCCATGTCACATGCTGCCACAACTATTGGCTATGTATTATGCATGAGCTGTATTATATACACACCATATTGCACAGATAAAGTGGCATATGCTTATAGGGCAAAATTCACTCCTGTGCAGAAGGCAGTACAAAGGGCTGGATGTCACTTAGGTCCCACATTTTGGATCTAATGGATTTGTTTAATCTAGCAAGAGGCTGGTAGCACCCGGAACAGCAAATTAGGGTTAGGGTTATGAAATTTGTTCCCTTATAGCTCCCCACACACATTTTCACGTGCTTATAACTTTCAAAAACCATTTCCACAGCAGCTCTGACCCTAGCTCAGGGCCCCTCAAGGGGTTGCAAGGTTATTATTTGGGTATTGGTCACAAGCTCTGTTCCCATGCGTGCTGTGGCTGCAGCTGCCAGCCCCATGCATGGCTGACAGCCAGAGCCCTTCAGATATGGGGGGCTGGAGAGCAGGGGCTGCTGGCCCGGTGCTCTGAATGAGTGCTAAGTAAGGGTACTATGGCGTAGGGGTGTGGGTAGCATGGTATGGCGGCAGGTTATTACAGCCTGAAATATTTTCAAAGGGGGTCCCAGCAAAAAGAAGTTGGAGAACCCCTGGCCTACCTGGCTACATCTGAGGGAAGCTGGAACAAATCCCTTTCGTTGGTGTTGAATATGGAAAGGGTGGGAGGGACAATACACTCTTCTGTTGAAGGGAAAAACCGATTCACACACTGAGACAGGGCAGCCCGGGAGGTTTCACAATGAAAATTGCCTGTTTTCACCTGGGGCAAAAGTGGCGATGGGTTCAAGGGTCAGACAGCCATGTGTTTGTCTTCCACTACAGAAAACCCTTGAGCCAGCGAGCTTGTGACAATGAAAGTGTCATTTCCCACAGGGGAATATCAGTGAAGGGACAGCTAATAGTTTGTCTGGCATCAAGGGCCTGATCCTGTGTCAGTAATTTCAGGTTCCTATTGTCCTACAGATGGACACAGTGTGAGACAATCCCTGCCCTGAATCTAAATAGACAAGACAGACAGAAGAATCTGTACAGTACCTACCCAAGGGGAGGGGTTCTAGGCGCTAGTAATCCAAATAATAAGTATTTAGATCTTCATTTCATAGAAAAGGGAACTACATCAGAGATCCACACCCTTAAAAGTATAGAAGCACCCAAGTCTTGTTGATTTCAATGGGCGTCAAGTGCTTCGTTATTTGAAGATCTGGACTAGGGCGAGCAAGGGATCTAACCAAGGTCACACAGATGCTGTGGAAGAGATGGCAAGTGACCCCAGATCACCCAACACCCTGCTTTAACCATTAGCTCATCCTTCCTCAGCACTGTGTGTGGCTCCTAATAGACACTTTCTGCTGCTTCCCCAGACATCCAGATTAGCAGCAGTGAGACCCGCTGGCGTGAATTTACACTAGCTTCGCACCCATCCCACTCCCAATAAAACTCCCCTTAATTTAAATGGGCACAGGAACAAGGCTGTCACTTGACTAACGCTCCACCCACAGACTGTCTGGGTGTATAGTATCAACTCCCATTTGGTTTCTCTGCCTACACACAACGGTGGAGTAGATCTTGGTGCCAGCTGGTGTTTATTTTAAATTGAACCTTTGCTGAAGAGATTTGAGAGGCATAATTATGGTCTTAATTTCAAAATTAGAGGGGCCCTCGTGGGTGTGAATAGCAGGCAGAATTACTGAATCACTCAGATTACCTTTAATGTATTCAGCTAGAAGGCTGGATATCCAGTGGCAGTTCCTGGGCACGCTACCAACCGAGCAATACGTATTTTTGTTTTGCGTTTTACTCCTAGACAAGAGCTTTGGACCTATTCCTAGCTCAGCAACAACCAGTACATGACCTTGAAACAGTTATGTAGTTTATCTGGGCCTAACATCACCCCGCTCCTAAATGAATGCAACGATAGCAATGCTTAGATCTCATGTTTGGATGACATTTATCTCCATTTTACAGATGGGTAAGCTGAGGCATAGAGTTGGGCCATGGTCACCCAGGGAATCCGTAACACCAGAACCCACAAGCTTAGTGTTCTGCTATCTCAGTTAAATAAAGCTTGCCTGCTTCAGCGCCCTGATGTGTGTAAAACACAGATATCCTCACGTGAAAGGTGCTGGTAATGCAAGGTTAGGGTCAGCCAGGAGGAAAGAAGAGGTGTGTGTGAGCAGAGCAGAAGGATGTGAAATTTCAAAGTTTAAAGGTTTGGTGCCAAACCTGTTCTATTCTACAGGGGTTCTTATACCACACCTGTCACTGTAGTATCCGAGCGCCTTGCGGTCACGCATTAAGTGACATGACTAATATCTGTTTGATCTCTCCACCTCACCCGCGGGGGAGAAAAGGTTGCAGTGGAGTGTCTTGTTTTGGTAGGGTTTTAGGTCTTGTTTTGTTTTTAACTACAGCTGTTGCTCTGTATTTATGTCAGAGACAGCAAGGAGTCCATACCAAAACCCCAGATCCCAACACCCTGAACTTATTCTAGTCTAGATGTTTGTCAGTCACCCCTTTTATCTAGAACAGGCCAAACTCTGTCCCACCTGATCTTTAGAGGGTTTGAAATTAGGAGATAGATTGGAAGATTACAGTTTGGGACTAAAAATTTAGATGCTTCAAGAGACCTAATCCTTTGTAGCCAAATAGCTTAGGTCTGAAAAATTGGGCTGGAACAAACAAACAAAAACAAACCACCCAACTTTTCCCAGCCCTCTTTGGCTAGACGTCTGATTTCTTACTTCAGCTGAGACTGTTTGATCAAGAGCCTCACTTCACCAATGGTCAGTGCTGGATGCTTCAGAGGAAAACGTAAGACTTCCAGAAGGCATCGAGTTATGCAATGCTATGCTATCACTAGTGGATGGGAAAAGGGGGGGGAGAGAATAGGAGGACCGGGGGCAGCAACTAGGCTTTTTTCCTTACCTCATTATGGCCAGAAGCTTAAGGATTGATAGGTCTTTGTCACAAAGTTCTCTAAAAAACTTAGAGCTTGTTAGTTCTTGCCCCAGAACAGTCAAATCTGTGGTGAAGTAACATAACCCAGGAAGAGCTTTGCACGGTGGTTTAGAAAGTGCTTTCACACACCGCACACCAGGCAGGTTTTAGGAAGCGCAGTCCCTCAGCTGTCATTTCTCCCCCTTTACACTTGAAACAAATGTTCTTTATTTTTAGGTGTAATTAAAGTGACGCCCAAATGGAGAAGCATCTGATGCGGCTGGCTGTCTCGTGAGAGCTTGCTTGTGTGCATCACGTCCATCGATGGAGGCTTTTCTCGGAAGACAGATTCCCTGCACTTCGTTGTTGCCCTGAACTTTGCAACCACTGACCTTTTCCTACAGAAGAGGATGTCTTTGCCCAGAATCCAAATAGAAGAGGTGGTGGACAGAGCAGCTGCCACTTCGGAGAGTGGCGCACCCCCAGATGACCACCTGAGAAGCCTGAAGGCTTTGACTGAGAAACTGAGACTGGAGACCAGGCGCCCTTCCTACTTGGAGTGGAAGGCCAAACTTGAGGCCCAGACATGGAGAAGTCCCAAGCCCTCTGGGGAGGAAGAGGTTAAAGAACAAAAAAAGGTTGCAGAGGAAGCCGTCCCTTTAAGAAAGGTGCAAGTACATCTCCAAGGGAATTCTTCCCAGGAGAAGGCAACTCTTACTTCAGGGAAACTAAGCGGCTTTGAAGGCATCGAGGAGGCTTTGAATTGGCTCAGGAAGGAACTGGTAAGTGGTTTCCTTTCCACCACAAATAACGCTCTTAAAAGGGAAAATAGAAGCAACTCTAGTCCAGCGGTTCCTAAAGTGGGGTCCATTGCTATGCGGGGATCCACCCTTGCGTTGGAATACTGCAATGGGGATGGAACGGTGTTTCGGTACTTTTGCTGCATGGAGGACACCATTTTGTTCTCAAAACAGCATCCTCTGCGCAGGGTGACCTCACCGTGTGTGTGAGGCCACCATCTTCTTGTGAGAGGTCTCGCTGAAGGGAGGAGGTCTTTTGAGAACAAAAACAGTGTCCTCAGCACACTGTGACCTCACACACATGGTCATGTGGATTGGGGTGTTCCAGCAGTACCAGGTCCTTCCCATCCAAGACTACACCACAAATGTAATTTTAGTTAAAGTGAAAATAAGGGTGACGTGACAAACATGGGTCAGTGGTTAAAATGTGGAAGCTGTAAGAAAAAAATCTACAATTGAAACAGAACATGAAATCAGCAAAGATCAAATAATAAATAATGAACTATCCTAACTACTAAACAAAGATGAACCTTATGTATAAAAAATGAAAAAGATCTGGGAAATTTAGTCAGATGCCAAAGGGATCCATGGTGCAAAAAAGTTTGGGAATCACTGGTTTGGTACATTGTGTCTTGGATGTCACTAGTTACAGCAACGAACAAGCTTTTTTGGTTTTTCTTTCTCCAGCAGGAGCTGGGGGTGTTTTGGGGGGGAAGGGAAGGTTCTGCAATAGCATTATTTGGAAGTTCATAGTTGCAGCTGGATCTCACCTTCAGGGTCGCTGCTGGGTTCTATTAAGGTGGGAAAACTCTGCGCAATAAGCAATCTTTGATAAGCTGTAGCCTTTTTTACTCTGGTTTTCCCAGTTTGCAAATTATGTGATCAGGATATGATTCTTACACATGAATTGATTATTTCCAGTGATTCAAACAAACTGGTTGTGAGAAAAGATGTTCACCTCATAAGATACTCGGTTTAGAGTTTTCTATGGTCCCCCTTACTCTAGTATCTAAGTGAGTGACAATCTTTAGTGTATTTAGCCTCACTACACCCCTGAGAGAGGGGAGAACACTGCCCTATTTTACAGACCATAGAATATTAGAGTTGGAAGGGACCTCAGGAGGGATCTAGTCCAACCCCCTGCCCAAAGCAGGGATAACCTCAGCTAAATCATCCCAGCCAGGATTTTGTCAAGCCGCAGCTTAAAACCCCCTGAAGATGGAGATTCCACCAGCTCCCTAGGTAACCCATTCCAGTGCTTCACCACCCTCTTACTGAAAAACTTTCCTAATGTCCAATCTAGACCTCGCCCACTGCAACTTGAGACCGTTGCTCCTTGTTCTGTCATCTGCCACCACTGAGAACAGCCTAGCTCCATCCTCCCTTGAACCCCCTTTCAGGTAGTTAAAGGCTGCTATCAAATCCCCCCTCATTCTTCTCTTCTGCAGACTAAACAAGCCTAGTTCCCTCAACCTCTCCTCATAAGTCTTGTGCTCCAGCCCCCTAATCATTTTTGTTGCCCTCCTCTGGACTCTCTCCAACTTGTCCACATCCTTTTTATAGTGGGGGGCCCAAAACTGGACACAATACTCCAAATGCGGCCTCACCAATGCGGAATAGAGGGGAATAATCACTTCCCGCGATCTGCTGGCAATGCTCTTACTAATGCATCCTAATATGCTGTTAGCCTTCTTGGCAACCAGTGCACGCTGCTGACTCATATCCAGCTTCTTATCCACTGTTACCCCCAGGTCCTTTTCTGCAGAACTGCTGCCTAGCTCGTCGGTCCCCAGTCTGTAGCTGTGCATGGGATTCTTCTGTCCTAAGTGCAGGACTCTGCACTTGTCCTTGTTGAAACTCAGATTTCTTTTGGCCCAATCCTCCAATTTGTTTAAGTCCTTCTGTATCCTATCCCTCCCTTCCAGGGTATCTACCACTTCCCCTGGCTTCGTGTCATCTGCAGACTCGCTGAGGGTGCAATCTGAGGGAACTGAAGCACAGAGAGGCTAAATGACTTGCCCAAGGTCACATGGGAAGTCTGTGGCAGAGCTGGGATTTAGCCCAAGGTCTACCAAGTCCCTAGTGCTCTATCCATTCCTCATAGTCACAATGAGTATTAATTCTTTATTATTCATGCCATGTTCACCCAAGTCATATGGTTTTATTCCTGTTGACTGATTGGACAACCTAGGCATTACAAAAAGAAAAGGGCCCTTGTTTGCTTGTGAATGCCGTACAAACATTCATAATTGTTTGACAAATCTGCAGTAATCATAACGGCTCTTCTAAATGGCTGAGAGAGCACTTTGGGTGTGAACACACTTGCGAACATTTATTAGCACTATTGCTTGGCTTGCCACAAGAAAAAAGTCATGAGTAACATTTTCTCCAAGTATTGGCAAATAAATTAATAAATGACTCATAATAAATAATAATCCCTTTCTCTTGACGCAGCTCTCCAGTCAAGTCCCAATCTGTGCACCCTCCCCGCCACTTTTGGGGGATTCTGCAGTTCATTCTTACCACCTCCCACTATGGCCTCTGCAGCCTTGCCACCAGTCCTATGGCAATCAGGGGGTGCAGAGGGGAACCCGGCCCACCCAGTAGTCTAGGTCCACTTACCCACAGCCCCAGCACCATCTCTACTCTTGCTTCAGGCCCTTCGGCTCTCCTGAGGCCCAACAGGCAGCCACTGCTCTATCCAGTGCACCAACAGTCCTTCCCCTTTGAGCTCCTGGGAGGCACCGTCATTACGCCGCTCTGCAGCTCCCTTATATACTGGCCTCCTGGGCCCTGATTGGCTGCCATGCAGCTCCTGCCTATTGGCTACTTCTTCGGCAGCTGCTCCAAGGCCCCTCTTAACCCTTTCCTGGCCAGTGAGGGGCAGGTGCCCCATCACAGTGGCCAAACCACAAAAGTGGGAGAAAAAATGTTGTGTGTTGAACAAACTGTTTCAGTCAACCTGAAAAGAAAGAGATCCTTTGTGAGGGTTTTATTGTTTTCTAAAACAAACAAAAATTAATTATTTTATACAAACAGGTGTTTGGAACTGAAAAATTGAAATGCTTATTTTAAAAAGGTTGAAATGAAGTGTTTCAGTTTGATTGGACGTCTTGGTTGGTTTGTTTTGCTTCCTTTTCCCAGTCAGAACACCAGGGCAAATTTGAGAGACATTTGCGACATTTTTTCGATCAACCCAAATCTGCTTTTTTCTGCAAAATTAAGCTGAGTCCAAACATTTTCATCCAACTCGACTGTGAATACAATTGGTGTGAATGATCAGATTTACTAAGGGTACATCTGAGTACTCTTGAAGTCATTGAGAGTCTTTCCAGTGACTTCAGCGGGAGGTGGCTCAGGTCCTAATTAAAAAGCCAACAATGGCACATAACCCTTAGTGAGTCTCCGTGTCTGCATTTCAGATCAATTTATCATGCACACCAAGAGCTCTGTTACTCTGCAATAAGTTTCCAAATGGGCCTATTATTATCCTAGCCTCTGCTCCTGAAATTCGCTAACTAGGCACATCGCTGAATTCAAAAGAAGCTAAAGCAGGAACGCTGTTGACATGAGGCGTGCATCTGCTCCCAGATCACGCTGGTGTTGTGGCGGGGGAGAGGGGAAGGAGTCTTTTCATTTCTCTAAGACTGGTTTAGTGAGAGATGTCAGATTGGCAGCCCCGGAGAGCGAAGCTCTCTCCTTATGACAGCCCAGGTACAGCATATGCAGCTGCCGGGCAAGCGTCCATATGCTGCCCCACCAGCCTACCTCAACTCTAACCCAGTCTGCTAGCCGCAGCCTGATTGGCCCTGGCCATTCTATTCCCAGTGCCCTGCTCTGCATTGCTGCAGGGAGAGATGTGAGGAAACATCACCCTGTGGCACAGAGAAGTTCCCTGCAGCAGCTTTTCTGTGACTTACCCCTCATGCCACAAACAGCTGAACTCCTTGGCTCCACTGAAGCTGGGGACACAGGCCCCTGCATAGAGTCTGGGGACACATAGCCCCTGCATAAGATGAGGGTTGGAAGGGACCTCAGGAGCTCATCTAGTCCAACTCCCTGCTCAAAGCAGGACCAACCCCAATGAAATCATCCCAGCCAGGCCTTTGTCAAGCCAGGCCTTAAAAACTTCTGTGGATGGAGATTCCACCACCTCCCTAGGTAACCCATTCCAGTGCTTCATCACTCTCCGTGTGAAAAAGTTTTCCTAATATCCAACCTCGACCTCCCCTACTGCAACTTGAGACCATTGCTCCTAGTTCTGTCCTCTACTAAAACGGAGAACAGCCTAGCTCCGTCCTCCCTGGAACCCCCTTTCAGGTAGTTGAAGCCTGCTATCAAATCCCCCCTCAATCTTCTCTTCTTCAAACCAAACAAGCCTCGTTGCCTCAGCCTCTCCTCATAAGTCATGTGCTGGGAGGGGAGCTATCTACATGGATGTGCAAGGAAAGAGAAGTGAGTCCTTGAAACTCTCTAGTATAATGTGCTATCCACTGTGAACATCTGATAAAGGGCCTTCTGTCCTGGGGAGTTTGAGCAGGATGTGTCCCTTTGGTTAGGAAGGAGGCAGTCAGTTCACTGATGAGCCACATGAAAATGGAGGCGGTATATCGATAGCTGGGACACATACCTTCCGTGGTCTCAGAATGGGACAAAACTAACGGTGCATTTCTGAAATGCCCTCCAAGGCGTCCCTTGCTGAAAACTGAGATGGTAGGAAACGGGAGAGCAAATTCTCCTTAAAATGCGAATAAGTCAGCAATAAGGAACAATCCTGCGTTGGCAGGGGCAAGCATTCAGGGCTCCGTCTTGCACCGTTGAAGTCAGTGGGAGTTTTGCCTTTAATTGAAGTAGGAGCAGGCACTGGTTGTGCGAGCAAGTCTTTTCCACCGTTAATCTCCAGGATTCCACGGTAAAATAAGATCCACTCCCCTCTGATTATGTGACAGGGTTTGTTGAGGGTGTACTGCTCTCCTACTTTTTAAAATGTAAATGGATCCCATCAAAACGGATCCACATTGAAAGGGATTTCTTCCCTGCCACTTCTGAACTGGATTCTGGAATGTCCACTCAACTCTTCACCAAGGATGCTGTCGGTTGTTTGCTCTTCATGCGCCTGGGCTGTTTCCCTTTGTGTTTCTGGTTGGTTTCATGGTCCAGTTCAGATCAAGCTGAACCATGGGTTACAGCTGGGTTGCTGACCCTGCTGGTGAAAGTTTAAATTGAAAAACAATTGTATCCACTGACACATCAACACTGGCCTTCTAACCATCTCTAGTAAGTTGTGTAGAATCCTGTCTACCTGGCAGCATCCCTTTGTAATGAAGTTTATTCATAGTTTACAGTGCCTTCTGTCAAATATAGATTATGGGTTTCCATTACGGTCAACTAGACACTAGAATAGCATAGGCAGAGTTACGATTTCTGGCTTCTGCCCCAACCTCTGCTAACTCTCTGGCTGATCTTGGATGCATCACTTCACCTTCCTCCGCAGATCTGGTCCGGGCTACCCTCAATGACAAGTGACCTGACTAGATGGCTCGTAGATCAGCTGTTCCAATGCTGTTGCGCAGTGGTTTCCCCATCTGTAAAATGGGGTCAACAATAACACTTCACTTCTGAGTTGCATTCATGGGGAGAGAGGGATCAATCCATCTCAAAAAGATTTGAGATCCTCCAGTGAAAGATGCTCCGTAAGTGTGAAGGGCTGATGGTCTCATTCTCAGACCTGCCGAGCACCCAGGACACCAGCTGAAGTTAGTGGGATCTGCGGGTGCTCAGCACCCCTAAAAATCATTCCATCAGGGAAGTGAGCTACAGAGAGGCAGATTTTCACTGCTGTAAATTGTCAGAGCTCCGTTGTGGGGGTTCTTTTGGAAAGAACGAGCCACCGGTGCTGCCTGGGTTTCCTTTTTGTATCTCGAGCCGAACTCTGGATGAAAGAGGTGCTGTCTGTGGAAAGGTCAACTCCACAAGACTGGAACGTGGCCTCGGGGATTCCACCCATTGCCCAGTCGCCACAAATACGTGGTGTGTCTAGACCCCGGAAGGCGTTGTCATTGCACAAGACATTTGATAGTCATCAAGAAGCAAAAATCTGAATGCCAGATCTCAAGCAGAGATGGGCAGAGTCTCCGGCTTCGCTGCTCCATTGTGCAGATAATCCTTTCGTCACTCATCAAAAAAGCTTTGTTGCTTTTTCCTTTATGGAAGGAAAAAAACAGCTCTTCTTAACAGAGATCAGCCAAAAGAGAAACAACCTCCCCACCCATCCCCTAACCCCACCCCCCCACAGAAGCAAACAAAGCAGAGGAGCTCTTTATCTCCCTGGGAAAGTTTTGCTTATATCAGTCATTGCATCTCATGTTTCTGATGGGTTGCCCTTCTCTTTGGGATTCAGCCTGCGGGGACGATTAGGCTACACAGCACAATTAGAGCACTTTTCATGCAGAAATCTCAAGGTGCTCTTATCCCCGTTTTGCAAAGAGAACGTAAGTGACTTGCCCAGCAGAGCTAAGAACAACATTTAAGATTGCCATGTGCATGCCTCAGCTGTTGCCATGGGCTGGGTAAGAAGAGGGAAAGTTTGACATTAGAGATGTGAGCCCCATCTGCCCTCTTGGTATTTTGGCTTGCGTGAAAACGTCATGGTGCCCTGCCGGCTCGTGCCAGCGCATCGTCACAAAGGCCAGAGGGAGCTATAAACAAGCAAAGCTAGTTTCAGGAAAAACTGGAAATGTCCAAGAGGCTTGAATTTCCTTTTTGGGGGGTTTTTCTCCTCCAAAAATCATCATTTTTATTGAAAACATTAACGGAAAACAGCAGTGAAAATGTAATCAGAACAGTCGTCAACGTTCTTGGTAAACAAAAGCTTTCGACGACCGTTCTGCTGACCTCTTCGATGACGTTTTCAATAAAAACGTCCGCAGAAACGTCAGAAAACTTCCCTCAGAAATGGAAACATTTCAGCAAGGTAAATTATTTTTCAGGCCATATTTTGTTCTGGGGGATGGGGGGGGGGGGGTGGGGCAGAGACAGGAATTACATAAAAAATGCTGACGATGCTACAAGTAAGTTGCCTCTGAGCCTCATGTAACTGCGTAACCATGACTCATTCCTCTCCCGGCAACTAATCCAGGGTTTCACCACATTCCTAATGGATTTGGGACATTCTGCCAGGGCCTGGCGGGCTCCGCCTTCCATTCATCATCACCGCGGTGAGAGAAAACAGTCCGTGATGAACGATAATTCTGCTTACCTCGGCTCTGAGCCCAGGGTGTGAACACACCCGCTGGGCGCGAGGCCTCACAGCACCCCAGGGAGGCAGAAAACTGACAGGAGGGGAAACTGAGGCCCAGAGTCACTCAACGACTTACCCAAAGGCCCACGAAGTGGCAGGGCTAGGACCAAACCTCACTCCCAGTCCTTGGTCCTGCAAGGCCGTGGCTCCACCTCAGGCCTGTCCTGAGATTATCCCTAGGCAAGACCCCAGGGTCTTTCCTTTTGCAGCGTTTGCCAATGTGGAGACAAGAGGGGAAGCAGTTTGTGCTTCTCCTGCTAACAGCCTGCCAGGGGCTAATTTGGCCCCGATACAAGCTAGGGCAACCCCCTAATTTGCGCTTCTGTTGCAATAGCCCCTATAGGATGTTTCAGGAGCACAGAACTGCTGGACATTGGACTGTCCTGGCCACTGCACCTGCAACCCCCTAGTGCCCTTGTCCCTGTGCGTGGGAGGAACGCATTGAGCTGCGGGAGCTCCCTCTGCAGCCCCTGCCTCAGAGGCATTGCCCCGGGATGCCCTGCAGCCCCTCCGTGGCCCCTTTGCATCAGCCCACAGGGCGGGAATTAAAATGACGCTCTGCATCTGTTTCTGGGCATCTCAGGAGCAGACTTTCTCTAGGCTCAAAGTGGAGGCAACAAAAATCACAAAGGGGTGGAGGAGCTGACTCATGGGGAAAGGTTAAAAGAATTCGATCCGTGTGAGAGAGTGGCTGAATGTGCTCTCGCTTGGCCAGACCATCCAGGGCCTGATCCAAAGCTTACTGAGATCAATGGGCATCTTTCCACTAACTCCAGTGGGTCTGGGAGCAGGGAAATGAAAACCATCTACTAGTATTTGAAGAGGGCAAGCCCAGAGAGAGAGAGCTTGGTTGGGAGGTGCCATGTAGGAGAGACAGAGTGAAGTTGATGAAAGCAAAATGCAGGAATATTGGAATGGCCAGACTTGATCAGATGCAGTTTCCATCTGGTCCAGTTTCCTGCCGCCAGCAGCGGCCTGTACAAGATGTTTCCAAGGAAGGTGTGAGAACCACACAGTTGGCAGGTGCAAACTAATCTACTCTCTACACTGGATCTCCAGCTGGTCTGTAGTAATCACAGGATGGCTTAAGCCCCAAAGTGTGAGGTTTTTATCTCCCTTCCAAAACTCTTTATTTTGTTGGTATTTCCTAATCTAACTGTGGCTATTCTTATTAGCCACATAATGTCCAATCCCTCTTTGAATCTGGCTAATATTTTGGCCCATGATATCCAGAGGCAATGAGTTCCACAGTCTAATTAATTATGTGTTGGGTGAAAAGGCATTTCCTTTTATGCCTTTTGAATCTGCCACCTTTCAAGGCTAGATGCCAGGAAATAACTTCTAAGCAGCAAGCTATATTTCAAGGCAGAACAGTGTCTCCCATGGGAAGGCCCATCTCAGCAGCTGCTTAAAACTGGATGGGACAAACCATGGTGAATGTAATGCACTGGATCCTGCGCTGACATAAATCAAGTTACGCTGACTTACACCAGCAGGGGATCTGACCCAGGGTGGTGGGAACAATTCCCAGGAAATTTTTCCCCCTCTCTAATTGCTGTTTCTCTCACTTGCTGCTCACTTAGAGATAAATTAAACGGCACTCAATTAAAGTGAGATGGAAGCAGGGGGGAGTTCCGAGTGTCGTGGTGACTGATCTACCGGGTCGTCCCCGTCTCTTGTGTTGCAGACAGAAATGCGCCTGCAGGACCAGCAGCTGGCGAGGCAGCTCATGCGCCTGCGCAGCGACATCAACAAGCTGAAGATCGAGCAGACGTGCCACCTGCATCGGCGCATGCTCAACGACGCCACCTACGAGCTGGAGGAGCGGGACGAGCTCGCCGACCTCTTCTGCGACTTCCCGCTCACGACCTCCTTCAGCCTCTCCGCGCCCCTCAGGCTCATTGGCGTCACCAAGATGAACATCAACTCCCGCAGGTTCTCGCTGTGCTAGGGGAGTAGGGGAGGGAGCGTTCGCTGGGGAGGGCTGGGGGCGAGGAGGGGCAGACAGAGCGATCCCTCCGCTGAACTGCCAGATGCGAAGACTCACAGGAAGCAGAGGGGAAGAGGTAAAATGGGGTAGATCTCACAGATGCTCTTGGATCCAGGCAGAGCTCAGCTCGGAGATAGTATAGAGAAGCCTGCAGACAAGCTGTGGTATTTGAACCCGCAAGAACCAGGAAGAACATCTGAGTCTAACACATACAGTTCGTCTGCTCCTTTGCAAGTGAAATCCCACCTCTTCCTTCTCATCAGTAAGTCATTGTGACAGACAGCAGCAGCAGAACAATGGGAAGGCAGCGGGAGGCCATTTGACCTCCATAGGGCTTGGAAATCAAGGGAAATGTTAGAAATACAGCCGTGCACCAAAGCAAAATCCCCTCTCATCCGCCTGGGGCCAGAAACCAGGGCTCCTCCTCTAAAAATAAACGATACGCCCCTGTAGGGGCCTACAGTTGCTAACTGAATTAGAAAGCTGATTTCCAATGGCGGCAGCAGCCTGTCCGTGACATGAGGGATAGGGGATTTATGTTGTGCGCAATCCCAAAAGAAAGCTGGGTTTGTTCTGACGATATGGCTAATTGTCTCCACCCACTCCCATCTCGTCCACCTAATGTTCGCTGGGAATTTATACAGCGATTCAAGCTGGTCTGTGCACCGTGGAGGATATGATCAACGCAGCACACGTTCTGGATCTCATTCTTGATTTGCTTCCTCAACAACAGCTGTACGAGGTTGCTCAGCTCCTCCCGAACAGAATAAGTAAAAGAGGGCAATACACCAGCACCGTGATGGGCCCCCAGGTCCAACATTGCACAGCATCAGCCTCCTTCACTGGAAGATCCTGGAGTGCCCGTGCAGATGTGTCTAAATAAAAGAAGGAAATGCAAAGAGGAAAAAAGGCTATTTTCCATAGTGGTCATAGTATTCAAAATTACTGTCAACTGAATATGAAAAAGAGAGCTGTGGAGAGCAATTGCAAAGTCTGCTGTGGATCTGTAGCATCCGCATGTGCTCAGCAATGCAGACAGTGAACAGTTACTGCCCAGCAGAGCCATTAGTCTACAGCCCTGCTTCCATCCCTTCCAAGCCTTCACTGAACACCGTGGCAGTGCCCTCCTTTGCTCCGCCAGCGTAAAGGCACGTCCGTCGGTAACTTGCATTAGGTCACGTCTACACTCACAGTGCTGCCGCAGCGCAGCGGTACCGATACAGCGGCGACGCTGCAGTGCGTCTGGTGAAGACGCTCTGTGCTGACGAGCAAGTGCTCTCCCATCAGCATAAAAACCCCACCCCCGTGAGTGGCGGCAGCTCTGTCGGTGGGAGAAGCTCTCCTGCCGACATAGCACTGAGCACACGAGCGCTTATGTCGGTGTAACGTATCGTCACTCAGCGGGATGTAATATTCACGCCCGAGCGACGTACGTTTTGCCGACGTAGGCAGTGGTGTAGACATAGCCTTGCACATCATGCCAGACCAGCACCGCTCTCTGCTCCCGATGAGATCAGCCTCACAAATCTGTCTCCTAAGCATCAGCTTGGAGGAAGCTCTTCTGGTGAATGGCAGAGGGCAGAGCAACGTCTTTGATTGCAAATTTTATGTTTTATATAAGACAATCGGATTCCACATTGACCAAGAAAGGAATGACAAGGCAGCGAGGTCCTTTTAGATCCAGGGTGTCAGTATCAATTAACAGGAAACTACAACAGCTTTCAGAGTGAGCAGTGGTTCAAGGTTGTCACTGGAGGTAATTAGCCAATCCCTACTGTATGCCAATTAGCCACCTCTTATGCACAGAGTATTAATCTCCCGGAGACCGGCTGGCAGGTCTCTCATGGGTGTGAGACCACTGTTAACATTCAGTCTTGATTAAAGTATCGACAGTATCCTACAGTATTGGCCCAATGCTGCAGTATTCCGTAGCAATGGCTGAACACTACATTGCTACCGTAATAGCAATGCCCAGCTCTTTACAGTGCTTTTCCTTAGCAGATCTCAAAGCAATTTACAAAGGAGGTCATTACTGTTCTGAACACCCAAAAGGGACTGGAACAAATGATCAAACAATTAGTTAGTGACCACCTAGGAGATAATAGAGTTATAAGGAATAGCTAGCATGGACTTGTCAAGAACAAATCATGCCAAACCAAGCTAATTTCATTCTGTGAGAGGATTGCTGGCCTAGAGGAGAAAGCAATAGACATGATTTATCTTGACTTCAGTAGAGCTTTTGACACAGTCCCATACCGTATTCTCAAAAGCAAGTCAGAGAAATGCCATCTGGATGAAATTACTGTAGGGTGGGTGCATAGCTGTTTGAAAAACCATACTCAAAGGGCAGTTATCAATTGTTTGCTGTCAGACTAGGAGGATGTGTCTAGTGGGGTCCTGCAGGGATCTGTCCTAGGTCTGGTGCTATTCAATATTTTAATTAATGACTTGGATGATGGACTGGAGAGTACACTTGTAAAATTTGCAGCTGACACCAAGCTGGGAAGGGTTGCAAGCATGTTGAAGATTAGAATTCAAAATGACCTTGATAGAGAAATCAACCAGAAGCAATTCAATAAAGACAAGTGGAAAGAACTTCACTTAGGAAGGAAAAATCAAATGCAAAATGGAGAATAAGTGGCTAGGCTGTGGTACTGCTGAAAAGGATCTGGGGGTTAGAGTGGATCACATATTAAATATGGGCAGTACCATAATATAAGTTACGGAAAAGGCTAATATCATTCTGAGGTGGAGTAACAGGAGTGTCATGTGTAAGACATGGGAGGTCTTACCTCTCTACTCAACACTGATGAGGCTTCATCTGGGTACTGCATCCAGTTTTGGGTGCCTTGCTTTTAAGAAAGATGTGGACAAATTGGAGAGAGCCCAGAGGAGAACAACAAAAACGATAAAAGACTGAGAAAATCTGACCTATGAGCAAAAAAAATACTGGGCACGTCTAGTCTTGAGAGGAGAAGACTGAGAGGGGATCTGATCACAACTTTCAAATATGATAAGCGCTGTTATAAAGAGGAGAGTGATCTGTTGTGCTTCATGTCCACCACTGGTCAGAGAAGAATGGGCTTCACAGCAGCAAGGGGGATTTAGGTTAAATACTAGAAAAAAGACTTTCTGACTATAACTTATATAAGGAGAGTTAAGTACGGAACAGGTTACTAAGGGAGGCTGTGAATCCTTGTCACTAGAGGCTTTTAAGAAGGGGTTAGACAAACACGTGCCACGGATCGTCTAGGAGGGATGATTTAATGACTGTAATGCTGCCTGCAATGCGTCAAGCGTGGGTACCAGCCTCAGTCCAGACAGTTTGGAATCAGGGCACAAGCCCCAAATTGGCTGTGAGTTTTACACCTGGATTTCACCACCCACTTATCAAGGGTAAACTCCTCTGGCACTATAACAGCGTTAACATGGAGTCACAGACAGTCCCTTGTGTACTCTGATCTATCTTGCTTCCCAAGTGAGCATGCTTTTGTGATAGATCGCCCCTTACACCCAAAATCACAGCAATATTCAGGTTACTCCCAGACCCAAAGGATCAGTCACTTAGCCCAGGTCAGTTGCACCTTTGGTCTGGCACCAAAGGCAACGCTTGTAGCCAATCCTATAATAACCTAACTGAAGATGTATTAAGTAGGAAAAGGAAACCAGAGCGTTATTTACAAGGTTAAAGCAAGCCCACATATATACCCAAATGAGTTGCAATCTTCAATTTCAAAAGGGAACAGGAGCTTCTATAATCAGCAAGCTTGTCTTTTAGGGCTAACCCAGGCTAAGCATCTGGGGATCTCTCACTTACGCCAGAAACACGGTGGCCTCCCAGAGTCCAACAGCACAGAAATACTAAGTTCCTTTGGTTTGAGGTTTTGATCCCCTTACTGCCTTGTGTTCTGAGTTGCAAACTCAGTTGACGGGAAGAGTCCACTTGCAGGATCCATCTCCATGGGGAGGACAGCAGGACAAAGAAGTCTTTTGTCCACTTGTTGACTGCATGTAGGGAAATATCAGTTGCAATATCCCACAATGATCCATCTGGTATCAATGGACCTTCCCTTTTGGGAAGGATGGAACACCTTCTGTTGAAGATCAGCCCTTCCCACTAATTAATGTCTCTCCTGTCTGATCATTCACGCAGTCAAAGGGGCTCACAATACAACTGCTCAGATATTACCTTACAATATAGGATACAGAGATTATAAGTGAGATTAATGCAGGCAGCAACAAACAAGCATTCAATAAAAGGCTAAGCACATTCATATCATTCTAATACTTATTTTAATAACCCTAACACACTGGTGAGCCACTCTGATTCCAGCTGTGGATTTGTCAGCATTCATCTGAGATGTGGGGGCCTTGGCATGAGCTGGCAACTGGTCTGCCTGCATCACAGTGAGCTCTTGAGGACCCTTCCAGGTTCCAGCCCTACAGTTCTAGAATTATCCCCATTTTACAGATGGAAAAACGGAGGCATGGAGCAGTCCAGTGACTTTCCCATGGTCACCCAGCAGACTAATGGTTGAGCAGAGAATAGAATGCAGGTCTTCTGCATCCTAGTGTGACACACTATTCACTAGACAACACTGCATCTAGCGACACTGTATGGTTTTGGCCCACTGTTATAGTATATCTGGAGCAGATTGTGTAACCCTGAAACTGGTGGGCACTTACTCATGCATGTCCTCCCACTGAATTCAACAAAGTGTGCATATGCAAACCCATGTGAGTCAGGTGCTCATATTTATTTTAGCACAGGGATGGGAGTAGAACTGGTCAAAAATTCCAATTATTTTTTTTTCCCCAGGAAATTTTGAAAAATTCTTGTTCCCCAAAAAATCCTGTAAAATTGTGTCATTTTTTTCAATGAAAAAAAACCAAAAATGAAAAATGGTTGGTTTTCAGAAATATTGCCAGCAAAAAAAAAAAAATTTGCCACAAGACCAAAATATGCACTGAAAAAACAATTTTTTTGAACCAAATCCAGAAAAATGTCAACCAAAAATGAATGTTCTCATTCAGTTCTAAGAGCCAGTTTGCACTGAAAAAATGCTTTGATGAAAAAAAACTCGATGAGCAATGGGAGGAGAGTGCATCCAATTAATGGCAGGAATGGGACACGAGTGAATGATTGTTACATAACTAAACACGCCCAGATTGGATTTATCACAATGGACAGTCTTTTAGGATGGGAATAGATGGAACTCATTTCTATACCATCAAGGACTTGCTCAGACACTGCAAAAGGTTAGTGCAAGCACAATAATAATGAAATCAGAGTAGCTGGGGTTAGACATTTCAAAGAGTGACGTTTAAGAAATGAATCATTGTATTTATTAGAGATGGGATGGTCAGAATTGCCAGCTGTTCGTTAAAATGTGCATTTCTGTAAAGTCCAAAAAACTATGTCAGTGTTGATTCCTGCCCCTGAGCTCTTGCTGGCTGGTGTAGGACGTTACCCATCAGCTACAACTCCAGCTGGGGGGATATTGATAGGCTCTGAAGGGTCCTGTGCCAGAAGAACAGTCACCTCAATGCAGATATAACGATCCTCTAGCATGTGTCATCAGCAGGAACTGAATCTATGACCTTCAGCCCTGAGCTCTACCAGTTGAGCAACAGAAGAATGTCCATCAGCCAACAGCATTAGTAGGCTGTTTTCCTGTGTGTGAGCCAGGCACTAGTGAGGGATGCAACACACACAAACACACTGTGCAAGGCCTTCAGTATAATCTGTCTAGATTTGTGTACCATACATGTCATCAGGGTAGCCAAGAGCCGTCACCAGCAAGTGTCCACCTTGTGGTCTTAAGCACGGAGGCTATAAACAGGGTGAAAATGAGGGGGCAGGTTTTGTGTGGGCTGGAGGCAGAGATGGAGGGAATGACACCAAAAATGTCACAATTTGTTGTTGTTGTTACTCACCAGTGGAAAAAGAGTGGGGTCAAGACACTTAACGAAACAGGTGGCTATGACAACAACGACCAAATTTACAGATGTGGTGGAGATAGGGGAATGGGATTTTGCAGACAAAGAGCCCAGTCTATTGCTGGTGTGAAACCTCCAGCTCCCTTGATGAAAGACAGGATGGTCCAGTGAGGCAGTGTGACACTAGGCCTTGGGAAATTTAGGGTCAGCTCCCTGCTCCACCGGCGACTTCTTATCTGACCTTGGGCAAGTCTCCGTGCCTCAGTGTGCCATCTGTACAATGGGGACAACAGTGCTTCACTGCTTCACTGGACTGCTGTAAGTAGAAATGCATTAAAGATTGTGAGGTGCTCAGACGCAGCTGCGATGGGTACCATATAAGTACCTAAAAAAGAGAGATGGCATTCTGCCAGTTTAGGCCAGCTAAGAACCTGGCCCAAACAATCGTCTTCAGAGTTGACTGGTGCCTTTTTTGTTCTGAGAAGAAAGCGCCTGTGTTATTTAACCTGAAGTAGTCACACTTCATAGACAACTGTGCCACGCATGGATCGTGTGCATTGAAAGCGTTCTGTAGTAGCAGCTTCTATAAAGCACAGCAGTGCCGAATTTTGGTTAAAAAAACCCACACGGCCCTGGGCAGCTTCCTCACCGCCACCTCACGCCCCACGCTCGGAATTCAGACCAAGTGCGACAAATGGTTCGTGACGCTTTCAAGCCGACCGGGCTCTGGTTTCAAATGGCCCTGCAGGGCTTCGCTGAAATGAAGTGGGTCCCTGCTGAGTTTTGCGCTAAGGTTTCTGAGTTTGGTCAAACCTGAAGTGCCATGAGAAACTCAGGGCGAGTGAATCCACAGGAACGAAAGCTGTGGCCAGTCTTCACACAGCCTGTGAACAGAAACAGCGGGTCTAATCTCGCTGAAGGCAATGGCAAAACTACAGGAATAGGACGGGCCCATGATGGGACGGCCACATTTACTGAAGTGGTTCCAGCTCCAGAAGCCGGCAGATTTAGTACAGCATCTGTAAAAGGTTTGATTTTTTTTAACTAAGAGAAGCATCGAATGCTTAACCTTTGGGCAATACCAAGTGTCATTACATGAGCAATGAGTGATTTGTATTTTCGTGGTTCCCACCATTGTTTCTATATTACCACTACAACAAGTGAAATGAAGTAAAAAGATGACAAAAATAGAGTGTATAGGTCTCATTTAAACAAAGACAGGCAGGAAACTGAGAATTATAACTGCTTCTCCCCTGCTGAATCAATACATTGCATCCTCGAAGGCATGTCAGGCATCAAGCAGTGCTACTTGTTTGCTGTCGTAAAAATAACAGACCCAAAAACTGATTATCCACATCACTGTTGTGTTTTTGGCTCACAGGGAGGAGCTCCATGCTAAATGGGGTTTATTTTAGATAAGGGAAACCATAAGGAAAAAAAAGAACCAAAATGAAGTCTCCTTGAGAGAGCACAGTATGTTTCTCCCCTCTGTAGCATGCTGCATTGGAGCTAAGCATCAGATGCCAGCTGCCTCCAGCAGATTCCTTGGATTATAAAGGAGCAGTACACAGAAAACAAAACCAGGCAACATTTCCCTAGCTGCATGTGTGACCCTTTCGTGCCTAGGGTAGCCACCTGAAAATGCTAAGGTCGGGGCACGCTGCAAAAGGAGACCAGATTCTCCCAACACTGGTGGGTGACACTGAAGTCAGACTTCCCAACCAGCCACAAACAGTGCTTCTGATTCCCCCACACTGGTTATCAAGAAGCTGACACAAAAATATACACAGCCCCCTTTACTGCATGTTAGTGTTTGGCTTCCAATTAGCCATCAGGTCCAGTAAAGAGAGAAGTTATTTAAAACTCTATGCTCTTTACCAAAAAAGTTCTCCTGACCCCAGAGGGTCAGCCACAGTACCAGATCAATATAAATTTGGATTTTACCCAAAATACCACACTGCCATCCAATCCTTTAGTAACTAAAACTAAAGGTTTATTATAAAAGGAAAGAAATAAACTGTAAGAGAAATGTTAAAGGATTAAAGCAATGAGACACATACAATTGATTTGAAAGTCCATATATATTAGGTTTTTAGTAGAATTGTGGTGTTTGCAGGCTTGCATAGTCCCTTTGGTGTACATGAAGTACCTGGGTGGATTTTAGTTCTTTGTTTCACACCTTCACTTGTAGATGAGTTGATCCAGAGGTAGGTGAAGGCTGCAGATTGAAGACCAAATGGATGTGGTGCAGCTGCCTTTTCTGTCCCTTGGCCTTGGCCATGCTGCTTGTGGAGATTTACAGGAATACGATGGAGTCCAGGGTCCCATGAGTGAGTTCTGGTGACTCACAAGGTGCATCCTTGGCTTCTCCCCCGGGCCCCTTGTACCTGTGAGTTTTTTTAATGGGCCATTAAGCTGGCTAGTTCTGCAGCCATCTTGTCTGGGGTGTCGCCCAGAAACAGCACAAGTTGAACTACAGATACAAACATATCCATAACTCCCATTACAACATAGCACATAAACATAATCATCTTGCTTGGCACATTGCAGCGTCTCTCACGGTACCTAGCACGGCACATCTCGTGTGAATTATTACGACTTGGACATATTGATGTTAAATAATATCACTAATCCCGTCAGCGTCACAGCGTGTCTCATGACCTGTCACCAGCATTTCATTTCCAGGGAAGCTGATTTTTATCTGAGCAGAACGCAAGGCATAAAAGTAAAAAACGCTTGTCTGCCCAGCCCCAAACCTGTGCAATGGCAAAAACCTAGGCAATGGGCCCAGCACTGTCTTGAAGAGGATCTGGACCAAGAATGTACAATCACTCCCCTAAAATCCCCTGGGAGCTTTGTGCTTTATGGAAAGCTGGATCCTACGCTCAAGGCTATTCCTGAGGAACATGAACACTTGAGGATACAGAAAAAAACAATTGGGCCCCCCCCCCCCCCCATGAAAAATGAAACTGCCGAGCACTTAAAGATGTGCCCTGAGCTGCAAAATTTGGATCTGGACTTTGAGTCTCCCAAAGTTCAAGAGACCTCAGATCTGGGGTGAAATCCTGCCCCGTTGCAGTCAATGGGAGCTGTGGCATTGACTTCAGTGGGGCCAGGATAATCCCAGCTCTGCCCACTGTCGGGAGAACGGCCATCTATGACACATAGGCCAGGATTCCAAACCTCCCCACTACTCAGGGCCTTGCCAATTGATGAGCCCTGGTGGACCCCCACCCGGCCTGATTTTCAGAGCTGCTGAGTGTCCGTTGACTTCAGGGGAGTTGTGAATGCCCACGACTTCTGAAATCTAGCCACAGCTACAGGCCTATGAAAGCAAGACACCTGAAAGGAAGCCCCAAGGTTCCTGATGCATCTCCAGCTCTTCATTGCCTACCATGAGCTTGCAATATTTTGCACTCTTCCCGCCACTAGAATTCCTTACTTCATTCTGGGCTTCTGACAGGAGCTGGAGGCGCTGTTGCACAATGTGGTTATACAACTGGAAGCTGAGTCACACTAGTTTGAACAGGCTTTTTATAAATTGCCTCTGGCTGGAACAGTTTCAAAAGATTTGCATTTTTGGATTTGCTGTCTTCCTGCTTTGGAGCGTAGAGTGTAGCAAGGAGTGCTTCTCTGTACATCATAGCGTAAAAGGGAATCACTTCAGGGAGGGAAACACCCCAGCTTTAGATTGCTGTCTGAAGAGTTGTGCGCCTATAAAATAGAAAATAGATTGAAGAGGAGTCTTCCATTAGGAGCATGTTTATATTCCCAGAGGTATTTTCTATTAATACTTAGCAGAGATTTACAAAGATCGGCTAACTGATCTTCACGACCCCTTTGCAAAGCAGGTAACTATCATTCGCCTCCTTTTACTGATATGGGAGATGAGTGATTTGCCCCAGGTTCCATGGCTAGGCAGCGGCACAGCCGGCCTTTGAATCCAGGAATCACTGGCCTGGATTTTCTAAAGCGATTTTGGGTCTTTCGGTTTTGGAGTTCTCAGCTGGAGACGAGATTTGCAACTCGCCGTCATTGGGCTTGCTCGGATCTGGTTTGTAGATTAAGGTTGTTGTGCCGTGAGGTCTGAGTCGCAAACCCCAATTCAGACGTGGCTCCTGAGCTGCGGCTATGAGCCAAGATGTTTCTAAAGTGATTTTGGGGCCCAGCCTGAGACACCTTCAAGAGGCCTGAGTACCCACCCTCTCAAAAACAGGCCCCTTTAAAGTGTCTCCTCTTGCGCGCCCCAAATCACCAGTCACTTTTGTAGCGCTGGATCCCTGACTACCAAACCTGGTGTCTGACTACTAGGTGGTGCTGCCTTGCACGTGGGTGTTCGTGTGGTTATTAACTCACTTGGGGCCAAATCTGCACCGGCTGACTGGGCAGTAGGGCTCTGAAATGCCCCATCTGCTCACATAAAGTGCTGTTTGCAGGCACAAAAGTTGTTGGCAGCCACACTGGAGCCCCATGGTCCATCAGAGGAGAGGGCTGGCTGGTCGGCCCTTGGTGCTAGTGCTTTTGTGTCACTCTGGCTTCTAGCAACAGCCAAATAGACCTCAGCCTCACAGCTGGATGGAGCACTCCTATCTCGTAGCACACTTGGCCCCTGCCTGTTGTTCCCGACCCACTTACCTTGTTAGCTCATGCTACTGTTGTCCTTTCTTGCAATGCCGGCATCCTGTTCTGACACCCAGGTTGCCCTTCTGCAAAGCTGCAACAGATGTTTGGGGCCTTCTTCCAATGGCGAAGAAATCAGTGATGTGCCGTCTGGATGTATTGTATGTGTAATCTGTTTAATTTGCGCATATACACCCCTCTTCGGACAGAGGTGGCCACAAACAATTTGCAGGGCAATCCCTTCTTCCAGGAATCTCAGTCCAACATCAATACCTGGTTCCCAGGGAGCAGCCCTCTTTCAGGAACCAGGAACCGTTGTGCTAGGTGTTGTACAAACACAGAACAAAGAGGTGGTTCCTGCCCTCAAAGAGACGACAGCTCTCTCTACTTTACAGCTATAATTTCAGGAGCCTTTCACCTTTATGTGAGTAGGATTTGGGAAGGGCCTTGAACATGTGGACAGGGTCTGGACTGAAATCAGTGGGAGCTTCGTCATTGTCTGCTACAGCCAAAGAAACAAAACCCCAGTGCTGTCATTTTGTGCGGGTCAGGTGAATTCTTTCTAGGCCCCAAACTGAAAAATCCCCTCTTCCTGCCCCGGCTCCCCAGGGCAGCCGCAGACACAGAGCCATACAACATGGCAGAAGAGGCAGCCTTGCTCAGGACTCTGTTGGTCAGGGAATGACTTTGATGCCCCATTCAGGAAGCAGAATGATGAATAATTCCTGTCCTGGGTGTCCTGGTTCCTAACTGGGCAAGGACAAAAGGAAACCAGCTGTTAGTGTGTGTGGGCGAGGGGACAGGGACATCACTCTAAATTAAGAAAACAGCAGAGCTTTCGGGGGATGGCCCACAACCCATTTTAATCTGCCCCTGGAAAACAAAGCACATTCATATACAGCCCTTAATGTGTGCCAGGGATTGCCAGGGCTCAGCCGTGGCACCTCTAGGCTTGGCGGCTGATAGCCCCGGCAACTCTGGCCTTGCTGCATCAGTTACGAATGTAAAATATTTTCTGGAATCCCGGCCCCTTTTTCATTACAAATTAAGCACTCTTCAGACTGAGAGAGAAAAGCTATTCCTCAATAGCCCAGCTTTAGCCAGCACATTCACTACAAACAGACCAAGGCAAAACATCTCCTTCCACTAACACTGTGCACCTCCAGTCCTACAGGTGGGCTCATTCGCAGCGTAGGGCCTATGACACACAGTGCAGCAGTTCTGATTCTATTGAGTAGGAGGCAGTGGTGCTCACACACAATAGCCAGGCCATTACCAGGCCCATGGGGATACAGCCAAGGAGTTTTTGTGTGGCTAATGGTTTATTCACTCCTGTCTTGTTCAGGAGATTTACAGATTTGAGAGGGTCCCAAGGACTTGGGAGGGTGTCTTGTGGCTGCAATTCCCCAACAATGGCCTAGAACAGCATATACCCATCTCAGATATAGTAATGGTACAGGGACATAAGCTGAAGACACAATAAGAGGAAGTCACAGAGGATGGTGGAGTAGTTACACAGTTGTCTCCAGGCTCAGTGCATGGCTGACCAGGAGCTCCACGCTGCGCTAGAGCTAAAGGACCGAGCACATTACTGCATCTACTGCTGTGCATATTCCAGTGGCTGCAATGGAGGCAGGGTTGGGTCTGGTTTGAAAACGTCACTGGACTATAGGAGAATCAGGTGAGTGGTGCTGAGAGACATTTTCCTTTTGGAACCGTGGCATATACAGGACATTTCTTCTTTCAGCTCTTCTCCCCGGCAGTATTGCCCTCACCTGGAAGACACCTTGCCCTTCTAGAGCACCGTTCATGTGAGAGTCTCGAAGCACTTTACACTCACTGTGCTTCGTGGCTAAGTGTTGCGGGCCCCACTTTAAAGGTGAGGACACTGCGGTACAGAGCAATGACGTGAATGGCCCAGCGAGTCGGTTGCAAAGCTGGGGAAATGGAACCCAGGAACCCTTTATTGCTTTGCTCTAACCAGCATGACGTTCTCTGTCTTCCGCCAGACTTCCAGAATCACAGCCAAGATGAATCCACAGCCCTTTCAACAGCAAAGCCCTTTTTCTCAAGCCTGGGATCTGAGCGATACCAATCACGGGTCAGCCAATGGGCTCTTCTCCTGCCTTCCGGCAGGATCCTCTTGATCCTTTGGAGTCTGTTAATTACATTGAATCGCTGTCCTCCCTCTCTGCACAAAACGAGGGGGGTCTTGGTTTCCTTTCCCACAGGCAGATCCTGTCTACAGCCCTCAAATCTCATCTGAAAGCAGGTTTGGTCCCTCACCCCCGGGGCGAAACACGGCTCTTGTTATTCACGCAGAACTCGCCTCCTACTCTCCATGGCCCCAAGCCAGCAAAGTATTTAAGCAGGTACTTCACTTAAACAGACATAGCCTCAGTGACATCAGTGGCCAACGCCCAGCACCTGATTGTACCTATTATAGGTATTGATGTGGGACCTCATCCCCATGGCATCCGAGCACCACAAAGCCTGCTAGGTATTTAGCCTCACCCCAGCCCTGTGACAAAGGGCAGAGCTGTTATCCCCATTGTAGCGATGGGGACCTGAGGCACAGAGAGGCTGTGTGATGTGTCCACGGTGACACAGGAAGTCTGTGATGGACAGAGAATTGACACAAGGTCGCCCAGTTCCCAGGCTAGCGTGCTCGCCACCAGATTACCCTTCCTCTCGAATGTTTTAAGTACTTTTTTGGATCGGGCCCAAGGCACGTGCTTCCACTGTATTTAAGGAGCGTTTTATTTACTTTTAAATTTATTTAAGGAGCTGTGCCGCTGTAAGTTTTAAATGTAAACCGCCAGCAGAGTTTTTTTTGGGGGGTGTCAAACTTTGCGCAGGGACTGGCTGGGCTCTGGCTGGGAATGGGGCCGGGCTGGGAGGCGGGCGGCTGCAGCCCACCTGCCTGCTGTTGGACTGGGTGGGTGGTGAGGCTGAGAGCAGAGACCTGATGGGAGATGGGCAGCTGCCGCCAGGTTTCCCCCCAAATTACTAAATCAAACTCCACCTCTGGTGTAAACTAGCCCTTCAATATAGCCTTATAACATGAGATAGAGATGTTTTAAGTGAACCTGAGGCACACCGCGATTTACAAGCCTTCCATAAAACCTGAGCACATTTTTATCACTCTAATGCCTATTTTAACCTCACTAACACATAGATGAGCCAGACCGGTTCCAGCTCTGCATTTGTCAGCGTTCACTTGAGACCTAGTGGCCTGGGCATGAGCTGGCATCCGGTCAGTGATCAGTGTCAACACAGCCCTAGTTCCACAGCCCGGGGGAAGCAGCAATGGCAGTCAGCGTGTTCAAAGAGCTGGGGTTTTAATACTTTGCAATGGAGCCTATTTTGCTGGCTGGAACTTCTCCAAGGGTTGCAATTTCTTTCCTGGTGTAGGATTCTGTCCCTGGTACAGAAGGGTGGATTTTTGCATCTGGATGAGTTCAGTAATAATGGGCATGATCAGAATTTTTTTGGATTTTTACCCACCCTGCATCTTCCCTACAAAGCTACTGGGAACTGAAGTCTGTTGCACGTGAGACCTGTGGAGACCGCACGGATTTGTTACCATGTTCTTCTTTGTGTGCATCCAAGTTTGCTCTGGTAGGATTGCTCATATCAGGCTGCGCTCTTTGGCTAGGGATGCTCAGGCACGCCAAACAGTAGAGGGGAAGGCACGAAGGTGTCTCTTAATGGGCAAAACCCCTAAATCCCTCCTCCAGCGAGGGCTGACTCTCTCCCATGCTTCCCCATCCATCCCCAGTAGGCGCTGGCCTTGGCGAGAGGTGCATTATGGGAAGAACAAAGCCGCTCCCTTGAAAATCTGCAAACCCCGCTAAAAAAGAGAATTGCAGAGACGTGGCAGCAGCAAACGAAAGGGGGATGGGGGAGCCAGACACAGCTCAGGGGCTGACAGTCTCGTTGCCATGGATTTTGTGCTACTCAGCTGCTTCCCGTCTCTGTCTGGCGGGTGGAACGGAGAGTGAGTTAGAACAGAATGGAAGTCACACTTTCCACTGGTGGAGAATTCACCCATTTGCCGGGCTCTCTACTATTACACCAGCTGATGGACCAGAGACCTCCTGGCCCATAGAGCCAGAGCAAAATAAACCAAGGAATAAGAAGGCCAGGGACCCTGTCTCCAGGAGACACGTTTTCTTCAGTGCCTGCTCACTCGCTTCTCTTCTAGCTCTCAGCGTCGCTTGCGGACGCGTTCTGTGTCTCCGTAACGCTTTCGGCACCCCGTAACATTAGTCACATTATCTGACCATGAAGCGTGGCAGCAGGAGGCATCAGCCAAAGAGGAGCAGTGCCGCATGGCAATTAGTCTCTGTTCTTCATAGGCGAAGCCAGACTTCGGACTAGCTGCAGGCGCTGCCGTAGGTGCCGGAACGAGGAGGCTGCGGCAGCTAAGGCAGTGTGGTTTCATCCGCTAATAAGGTGCTTTCCATCATACCCAGGATTTACAGTTTGGGTCAGTGGCTCTCAGCAGCCCCTCTATACGAATAGTTCCAGCACCCCTGGACTCTGTGCACTGCAGAGGTGCACACATAGCCACGACACCTAGCTTTTAGGGTCCAGCCAATGGCCGCTGAAATCAATTGGATGACTCCCCTTGCCTTCAATAGGCTTTGGATTAGGTCCTTCCTGTCAATAGCATCTTCCATCTGAGGATCTTGAAGTAGGGGACTGGACTAGATGAAGGGGGTTTGGAGTAGGTGCCCTCCAGAGGTCCCTCCCAACCCTAATTTTCTATGATTCTAAGCACTTGGCACACATTAATTAGGCCACACATCCTATATGTGCTATTTATTAATCATCCCTATGTTGGAGGGGGAAACCAAGGAAGGGAGAAATTAAGTGATTTCCCCAAGGACACACAGCGAGTCAATATTAGGAGCCTGAAATACAACCCAGAACTCCTGCCTCCCAGTCCAGGGCTCCAACCACTATGTAACACTTCCCTTCTTGCTGGTGGGATTATGCAGTCGTAGAATTTTAAGACCAGAAGGGCCAATCGAATCTGACCTCCTGTATATCACAGGCCACTAAACCTCACCCAGTTATCGCAGCACTGAGACCAGTAACCTGGATTAGCTGAAAGTATTACAGCCTTCAGGAGACTAAACGATTGTGTGCCACAGAGAGAGAACACGCCAATGGCCCATTATATACGCCAGAAGCTGGGACTACGCAACAGGGGGTAGATCACTTGATGCTTATCTGTACTGTTCACGCCCCCTGATGCACCTGGCCTTGGCCGCCGTCGTAAGACAGGAGACGGGGCTAGATGGACCCTGGATCTGACCCAGTGTGGCCGTTCTTGCGTTTGGCAACAAGAATTCAAGTCGCAGAGGAGCCGCAGAGACGGGACATGAGCACAGAGAAGCATGGTCAGCCACCGTGGCTAGCGGGCATTCTGCAACATGTCCTAATTCAGTGCTTCCTGGACTGTGGGAGGTTGTGGACGCCTCGTGGGCGTGATGTGGAGGGGAAGCTGCGGGGGAAGGAGGGCGGTCTGAAGAGAGAGCCCACCCCACGCTCACCCGGCAGAGGTGGCTCCCTGCTCCAGGCCCTGCAACCGAGCACGCAGGGTCACAGCACGGCTCAGTCACGACCTCATGACGGAGGGGCAGCTGGGCTACACGAGTGGCTCGGTGATGCCACGCGCCAGGTCGCAAAGCCTGGGGCAGGGAGCTGGCCCTCGCCCCCCACAGCACAGGAGATGCTGCTGTGGGGTGAGGTGGGGCGAGCTGGCTCGCCAACAGCCCCATCCCCCCCGGGCCTCCCCTCTGCACAGAACGGGCTGTGGTGCCCGGTGTTGCTCGAGTAGTTGGTGGGCCCTCAGCAAGGCAAGCAAGAAGGGGGCGGGGAGGAAGGCCACTGGCCCCTGATTTTGAGTCCCCTACCCCATGAATTTGGACCATGGGCTCATCGCTAAAGAAGACAGAACTCAGGCGGCGGGTTGCCTCAGTAAAAACGTTGGGAACCACGGCCCCGATTCAGCCACACGCTCTTGGTACGACACGGAGGGGGGGGGGGAATCCTACAGCCTGTATTACGCAGGAGCTGGGCCTGGATCCAGAATGGCCCCTCCCAGCCGTAAAAGCTCTGACTAAGAAAATCCCACCGGCCGAGGAAGCAGGGTGGCGATGGCTGGGATGCCTGTTAGCTGTGTGCGAATGGCATGTCCGTCAGGCTGCGCTACGTCATGCCGAACCACCAGAGCCCAGTTGGTGTCAGACAACGCCAAGTTCCACGTTAACCCCTCCTGCTCCTCTGCATCCATCACTTCAGGGACTGGGGCACACAAGACACGGTGTTACGGGCTCGAGTGGTCACCCTCTACTTTGGGCCTGATTCTCTTTTCACGTACACAGGTGTAAATCAGGAACCACTGAACTCAATGGAGTTTGAGGTGTGAGGGAGAGGATCAAGCCCTGTATATTTGCTGCAGGGTGGCATGAATTATGCATCTGATCCCATCTGTTGCAGAGAAATCTTGTTAGCAGCTGCATAATGTCTACCACGCTCCAATCTGTGTGGCAGAAAGATGGTTAGTTGGCGCCCGTGCTGTTGTTACTCTGTCCCCGTGGGTGCTGCCCAGTGAAGATAGGACCGAACCCTGTTGTAACAAACTATTTTTCAGAACGTCACCCCTGATGCCTGACCCATAGTGGAAGTTGCCATCAACAGACTTTGGATCAAGCTCTTGACTAAGGTGAATGCAGGCTCCTGTCTGCCCTAAAGAGAGAGTGGAAGATTGTCATGTTAACTGTTAAACCTGGCTCCTTTTTAATGCCCCTGAGAAAAGCTGCTGGTTTGAGCAATGCTCGGAGTAAAGGCAGGACAGGGCAGCGGGAACCCTCTAGCTGTTCCTTCTGCAGAGCTGTTTGACCTGTGAAATGGTCAGGACTGCTCACCCATGTAGCCTGCGGTAGCCACTCCACCCGAGCTGTTAATAGCATTTTAACCTCTGTTTTCATTAAACCAGTGGTTTTTAAAGTGTAAAAAAACAACAAAACCCCTGCCCCTTCCCTTGTTCCTTTCCAAAGGCTGATGACATGCACAAGGACCACAGAAACCTGGCAAGATCGCAGGGCCTGAGGGGTAACTGGGAGGTACCTGCAGATAGCCACAGTAGCAGTCCTATGGCAGGTTGGGTAACACAAAAGAGCAGCAGGGCCTCCCATTTCCCAGATTCCTGCCAGCTGTCCAGGATATGGAGGGGAGGGATGGCGTCGGGAGAGAGGGGATGACTGGCAGAGGGAATGACAGCTTAAAGGTGGTGCCAGACAACGCCAAAATCAAGCATGAGGATAGGCGATCAGAGATTAAAGGGCTCAATTTTTCAAGGGTTCCATGCACTGGAATAAACGGATCATAATTTATTAAGGTTTCTGCCAAAAACTGTTCATTGGCCTCGGACACCTAAAAAGACTTCAATCTGAAGCTATTCTTCTATGCAATTAAATATATCTAAGGTACTATTCCCTGTGTATGGAACTATGACTAGGCATGGAAGGATTCGATTTTTAATTGGTAAATGTCAGTAAACACAGATTTCCCTGCACACACAAACTGGCAAATAACATTCCATCGATAATAATTGAATGTTACAGACGGCAAAGAAAGAAAAATGCGGCTTGAGAACTTTCAGAGTTTGATTTAAGGATATTTACTTTGTATATTTTGACATGTGGTATTGACAACTTATGTTTTAACAGTTGTAAAGCTTTCACTTGTTGGATCTTAGTGTCTACAGTCATTAAATAATTATTGTCTGGCCCCCCCCAATTGTCCGACCCCTAATTTCCCATAACTATGAAAATTTCAATTAATAAAAATAAAAAATAAAACTTAAAGATAAACATCAACATTATCCACTGAAATTATTTTAAAAAATTGACTTCTGCCAAGTCTAACTATAACATTTATTTTACTCTTTGGGTTTTTTAAAGTAATTATAGAGGGGCATAAAACCAGACTTCAGATCTGTAGATGCCAGAACTCTCAAGGGGTACAAGGACACCAAATCCAAATCCAGAACCAGATCATATTTTCCAAATGGATCTGTGAAATGGATTGCCATTGCCTTGCAAGCCCCAGTCTGTTTGTTGTATCTACTTCTTATAGTTATTTATTCATACAGTATTACCGTACTGCCTGAGAGCCCTGTTTCAGGACCTCTTTGTGCCTGGCTGTTGGTTTTCATCTTATACTTAGCCTGGCAACTCTTTGGAGCAGGGAAGACCTGAGTGTTATATGTTTACAGTGCCAAGCCCAATGGGGTCCTAGCCCCACACTGCGTCCTCTAGGCACTACCACAATAAATTAATAATAATAATAAACTAAAAGCATAAACAACAAGAGTCCTGGAGCACTTTAAAAAACTAACAAAATGCTCCAGGACTCTCGTTGTTTTTGCTGTATCCAGACTAACACAGCTACCCCTCTGGAACTTAACTAAAAGTAGGTTTCCAATTCCCCTCCCCCAGTTCAAACATCTGTATTCAGAGCCAAACAATTACCAGAGACAAACTACTTCATCTCCCAGAGCAGCCCTCCAGGGGAACTAACTAATACTTGTGCCGTCATTTTACAGAAGTGGAAACTGAGGCACGGCGCCATTAACCAAGCACAAAGTCACACGCCCAATCGGGCTGGAAATTAGAACTCTGCCTCCTATGGCCTCACTCGCTCTAGAGCTGGCTGCCTCTTTGGAGGGCTGATGCAAAGGAAAGTCAACAAGAGTAATGACTGGAGAAGGTAGCAGTGGAGGGAATGGTGAGGGTTGTATGCTGGGAAAGTGGGCCCCTTTAAGGGTGCATTCTCTGTTGATAGGTGCTAGCTCTTAAAGGATGTTTCCTTCTCAACGTGCAAACCGCTGTCAATTCTCTTCCCCTCTCAGCTTTGTGCCAAGCTGTAGCCCACACATCCTGGGAACATGGCACCTTGACAAATGCATCTGATATTCAGGTCTGACTCCTGCAGACAGTGCCCACTACTGCCAGTTCCAGGAAAACACTCAGATAGCAATTACATCCCCCGTACAATGACAGATCTCGCTAGTCCCCCAGACAATCAGGGCTCCAGGCTGCTCCTCTCAAAGGCAGCAGGCGTTTTCTCACTGAGGCCAGTGGGCACAGGATCTGGCCTTGAGAGATCACCTCTGCACATAGCTTTTTGCAGTGAGCTGTACCATTATCCAAAGGTATTACATCATTGTCTTTTATCTGCGGCTTGTTTTTCTTATGCCCGCTTGCCATGTGTGCCTCAGTTATCTGCTCTATTGCTCCGCGTGGACCAGGCTGTCTAGCTGCACAGCTGTACGTTTGATGTCTGCACATTGTACTACAAGACACACAGGGGGCTAGGAAATCGGCAAACTCCACCATGCATCAGAGTTGTCACATTGCAATCTTCTCAGCGATGCTCCCAGGAAAGGAGGGTCAGAGAGAGGGAGGTTGTTATGTGTGGACCCAGCGGAGAAGGAGATAGACAGATACGGAGGGAGCTGTAAGACACACAGCTATTTGCTATGGAGACGTCATTCTTCTGGCTGTACAACAGAAACTAACACAAAAATGAGGCAGTGCATTGGGGAAAAGGGAGTGCTCAAACATTTAAAGGGAAAGGACATCACAGAGGTAACAGTTCACAGCAAAGGTACACAATGGTTTGGGACAGGAAGTGAAGAACAGCTGTTTCACACTGAAGCTGCTGAGGGAATTTGGGGAGGCATAGGAATTATCCAAACTGGACTCTAACCAGTACATTGGTATTAACACCTTTATGTTTAAGAACTGGAAACTTCTGACTAATTTTAATGAAAGGATGTGTGACTCAGTTTCCCCCTCACTTCGTATTGTTAACTGCAGGGAGTGAAGGGGTTAACATCTTTCTTGAAAGAAGACAGGTAGTGCAGTGACTGAGAGGCAGTCGCTTGAAGCATAAAAGAACTACCAGGAACTAACATCTCTCCGGGTTAGTGAATGGAAATCTCTGGCCAGGTAAACCAGTCTGCAGAGGTTCACCACCGGAAGGTGGAAATTGCACAGACTTGATTTGACTGGATTGAAGAGGCCCCAGACAAAGACCTGAGAGTTGTATAAAGTGGAAAGTCTGATATAGAGGAGAGATCATGCTCCCTGCAGCCAAGAACTGACGTGACAGGAGGGGGAGAGATCCTGGTGGAATGGTTTGAAAAGGACCAGGGTCTCCATGTGGAAGACGGGTGACATCTGCTAGGGCAGGCATGCATATAAGTAGACATGGAAGGATTTGATTTTTTTACTGGTAAATGTTGATTTCACTGCACACACAAACCAGTGAAAAAATATTTCCATCCATGACCATCAAAATTTACGGACGCAGTGAGAAAAATGCAGATTGAGAATTACTAAAGTCAAATTCTGGTGATTTAGCCTTTGGAATTAGACTTGTTACAAATGGACTACTGAACAAACAGTAAAAACAGGAGGGCCTGGTTAATTTAAAGGTATTTGCTTTGTCCATTTTGACAAATGGTGTTGACAATTGGTGTTTTAACAGTTTAGAAAGCTTTCATTTTTTGTATCTTACCATCTGCTGTTATTAAATGATTGTCTCCCATCGAAATTATATATATATATATATATATATGAAAGATTTCTGCTAAGCATGCCACATTTAGTTGGGACAAAATCATTGCAGAGAAAACAGATCTTGAAAATAAAAAGCAACTGTTTCATCTGTTACCCCCCCTGTCTTTCTGCTATTAATGCACTGTGCCACGCTGAATAAATCACTTCAACTATCTGGGCCCCGTTTCCCCTATCAGTAAAATGGGATTATAACAAAGCAACCTGCAGAAAGTGCTTTGAGCTCTATAGATGACAGGTGTTAGATGTGCATATCCATTCCTTGCCAAATGTTGTTCTTGCATTGAGATAAATTCAAAGGACCAGCCCAACGCACAATTAAACTCATCGTTTCCACCCTGTTTGGAGGGCATACATGGGACACACTGCAGTGCACAGCGGCTGACCCTCTGCGCAGGGTGGATTGCAGCCCCTTAGTTTTCTTTCCTCCAGATTTACATTCCCCACTCTCCTGCAGCTGAGCTCACCGATTGTTCTTCCAGCCAATTCAGTTTCTTCGCTGGAACTTCCTCAACTGCAAGAGACAGATAAGGTCGTACGCTTGAAACACATGCAAATGGTCCTCCTCTGGTCTCTGTTTAGAAGAACATTTCCAGCACCCCCTCGCCGAGCCGCTCTGACAGCGCTGAGATAGCGGCGGTGTCACAGAACGTCTCCGCTGGAGTTGAGTCCTTTTTTTTCCCCCAAACAGTCAAACAGATTTTGTCCTTCTCTTGCACCACAGAACTAGGAGATGGGAGCCTCCCCCAGCTGCCCCCCTCCCCAACATGATAGATCTTCCAGTCCATCCTCCCTCAGCAGAAGCGGGGCGCTCATAGCAATAGCAATACATATAAAAAGGGTGGCAATCTTGATTCACACTGTCATTGTTTACTGGCTCTCCGAGCCAAGGTCTGAGAGTAGTCCCTCACTCTCAACCGGGGAGGGAGGCCATCCCACCTCACTACATCGGGCAGCCACAGTCGGGCTCGCGTCCCACGATCATGAACTGTCTGCAGGGCCAGCGTCAGTGTTTATCCCACAGTCTGCTGGCTAGGGCTGACACCAGTCAAGAGTCGAGGGCTCTGGCCGTATAAGCAGGGCAGAGTACAAGCAATCAATAGCTCCCAGCCTCCGGGCTGGGGCAGCCAGCCATTAACAGTCTATAAGGGAAGCTCTAATCCTATGGGCGGGGCAGGCTTTCACCTAAGCCTCCTCCTGCCTAGGACAGCCAGCAACCGCACCCGGACCACAGTCTCCTGGCTGGGGCAAACCACAAAACGAAGCACAGGTCTTCTGGTCTGAGGTGAACAGGCCACTACCCCAGGGCTGAGGTTGGCAGCGGGGGGACCTGGGCCCACCCTACTCCACCAGGTCCCATCCCAGGGCCCTAACAGTGGCAAATGGGTCCAGCACTGGGGCGAGCGGGGATCCCACCGGAACACACTGACGCATGCTCTAGCAGCAAAAGCAGACTGTAGTCTGGCTTCCCTGGGCCACTTCCTTATGCAGCCGGGGCATAGCCCCAGGGTGCTCTCTTTCCTCGGGATGCACTGCAGACAGCCGTCCCAGCAAGTCCTCGCCGGAGTCAGTCTCCAACTGGAGCAGGGCGTTGCCCAGCGCGGGCTCAGCTCCGGAGTGCTGCAGCCGTCTAGGAACATCTACCTCCTTCCCTCGCTCCTCCTCAACTGAGCTGCAAGGCCTGCCTTTTATACTCCCTGCCCCGCCTCAGTACTTCTGGGGGGGCGGGGCCAGGGAGGGTTTGTCTCCGCCCACCAGGGGGCTGCTGAGTCTCACTACCAGGCCTGATCCAAAGCCCACCGGGAACCTTTCCATTCACTCCAGCGTAGTTGGGATCAGGCCCTATATGAAGGGAAATTCAAGTCTGCAGAGGGCCAGTGTGTAAAATGGGGACAAACTTGACAACAGCTAAGATCTGAGTCTATAACTTATTATGTGTCTCATTGTTTCCTTGTACTCCCCCGCCTGTCTGTGTCCATCTTTTGTCTTATACTTGAATTATAAGCTCTGTGTAGCAGGGACCCGCTTTTTATTTTGTGTTTGTACAGCACCTAGCACTATGGGGTCCTGGTCCATGACCAGGTCGATTTAGCTTAACAAAGAGAAAGGGCTGACTTGATTATAGTCTCTAAGTACCTCTCTGGGAAACAGACACTTAACAGGGCTGTCATGCGACTAAAACAATTCATCGCAATTAATCAGCTTTTTAATCGCACTGTTAAACGATAATAGAATATCGTTTCTTTAAATATTTTTGGATGTTTCCTATATTTTCAAATATAGGCTGGGGGATGAGGGCTCTGGGCTTCAGCCCTGCTCGGGGCTCTGGATTTCACCCCTGTCAAGGCACAGGGCTCCGGGCTTCACCCCTCTTGGGGCATGGGACTCCAGGCTGCTGCTGTCTGCAGAACTATAGGCCACCTATGTCTCCCTGCCTGCCCAGGGGTGTGCAATTAACGTGCTAAAAACCGAATGTGTTAATTTTGTTGTTAGTTAATCGCAGGCGTTAACTGCAGTTAATTGAGCACCATAATATTCAATAAGAGGCTCTTGAGGCTAGCAGGAAAAGGTATTAAACAATCCAATGGCTGGAAGCTGCAGTTAGACAAATTCAGACTGGCTACATGGCATACATTTTTTAACAGCCAAGTAATTACACACTGGAACAACTTGGCAAACGTGGTGGTGGATTCTCCATCACTGGCCATTTTAAATCAAGATGGGATGTTTGTCTATAAGATCTGCTCTACGGATTATTCTGGCGAGGGCCCGTGTTATGCAGGAGGTCAAACTGGATGATCAGAGTGGCCCCTCTGGCCTTGGAATCCAGGCTTCTATGACTGGGGCTCTAGGAAATGTCATAATACAAATAATATCAAGATCATGCACCTTTGTGAAGCACTTTGACAGTTATGCAGTGTTATATCAGGTTAAGCATCATTCTTCTTATTGCTATTAGAGCCTTTCCAGATCCACATAAGCCCTACTTTGAAGCCCTCTGCATGGGGGGGAATTTCACCCCCAAGGCACTTTCTCCCAGGGCCGAATTAAGGAAAATGGGGCTGTAGGTCCCTGGCACATTGGTCCTCTCATGGCCGCAGCCATGTGCAGGGACCCCTTTGCTGTGTCCCTTCTCCTTCCTGGAGTGGCAGCAGGTTTGAGAGAAAACGACTGGGACACCTTTTGGAGGAATTCTTTCCGCCTGTTGCGCACGCAGCCAGGTGTCAGTTACACTCTGGTCACACTTTCAAATTTATCTTTGCATCCATGAGACCTGGATGCACCCGTAAAAAAAAAAAATTAATGCCGAGATTGCAGGCATGGGCGTGGACTGTCTGTGCTTTCATACAGCCCCTCACACACCTAAAAAGAATCCCAAAGCACAGCAATCGCTTAAACACCGCTGAAATGCAGCCACCTCTGGGGGCCCATAGGAACAGCAGCTGTTTTACTACGCTGGTTTGCAGTGCAGAGGTCACATTAAAAGCCTGGCTGCTTCTAGATATGCAGGTAGCAGGTGTGGCCATGAGCGATTCTTTCCCTCTGTGCTTAGTGACTAGAAAAGTACAGCCATTATTTGCCGCCATGGACATCTCTGCCGGTATCCTGCCAGCCTGTAGGAGACCATGGGATATGCTCCAAAGGCCTGATCTGCCCCGCTGAAGGGACAGGAAATTTTGCCATCGGGTCCTAGCTGGGCTACACTTTGGGATCATGCAGCCGACGAAGCGAGTCCAGGAGGCGGCTGCCCAGTCGGTAAGCAGTGCTGCAGGCAGAGCGCTCGGAGCACTTACACCGCAGAGGCTCCCGGCTGAGTTTAAGGCATTGGTTTTGACCCACCACGCCCTAACTGATCTGGGACCTGGCTACCTGAATGTCCACCTCTCGCATCATGCATCTGGGAGCCTCGGTCCCTCTCCCGACGGAGAGGTGTCTTCATGACAAAAGCCACCGCTAACGGTTGGAGACCGGCTGCTGAACTAGATAGCCCACCCGGATCCTCATCCAGTCTGGCGACGCCTATGCTGATGACATGGGCACTCACTGGTACCGCCCCGGTTGTCTCAGTAGAAAGGCCAAGGACTGAAAGCCCCTGGTGACTGCCTTATCCCCTCAATAGTCCACCCTGGTCACTGCCAAGGGATGGAAGGGGGCGTGGGAAGGTGAACCTTGTCCTCCTGTGGCCTATTTGATGTATAAACACAGGACATCGGGGATGCCAACTGGCACCTTTCGTCAGCATTACATCCTGGGGTATCTAGGGGAGCACGTCGAGGAAAGACCCCTGCACCTTGTCCTGACTCAGACGGGCCCTGGGCGTGCTAACAGCAGGTATCATGCTGGCAGGAGAAGAGACTGACGAAGCGAAGAGTCTGATGCATCTGACGAAGTGGGTTGCTGCCCACAAAAGCTTATGCCCGCAGAAATTTGTTAGTCTTTAAGGTGCTACTGGACTCTCGTCGTTAGAGCCAGCTATGTTACCTCCCTTCAGTTCTCTTGGCCTGCCAGCTTTATCTATCTGATCAAAGGGTCTCACGCTTTGGCCAGAAATGCAGAAACACAAGGCAATCCGTAACCTCTCGACGCTCTTCTCCGAGCTAAGTTTCCAGCATCCTGCTGACGTCGCACACAACAGAGAATGAGCAGCATTCATAAGTGGATCACTGGTGTGTGCAGAGCCGTGAACAGACAGAAGCTGGTGTTGTTGGTCTCAGCAAAATATTCATTCATTCTTGCAGCGATGCAGGAATGCAGTTATTTTTCTCATCCCCTTGGCTCGATCCCATTCTGGCAGAACGTGGAGAAGCAGAAATGTTGCATCCCACCTATTGAGAGGGGAGACGATTTCTGATGGGCCCCTTTCAGCCATGTGAAAAACAGGTTTAGCAAACACGCCGGCTGGGCTAAGTCTGTAGTTTGGCTTCAGGTCTGAACTTTCCCAAGGTGCGGGGCTGTTTGATTCTGAGTCTCAGGATTCATTTGCTTTGGTTTGGTCAGTCCTCTATTAAAAAAAACTGAATTCACTTATGAATCCCTGCCCAAAAAAGCTTTGTTTGAGGGGGGGAAAAGTTTTCTCATGCTAATCTCTCTATCCAAGCTTTTTGTACTGCTGTCCACCATGCAATAGCAAAGTTTCCAGTAGACTCCCGTGGAGTCACTAGAACTTCTTCCTCTTTGAGATAACATATCTGCTTGGGGTAGGGCTTCTGGTTTTGATTTTTTAGCTTTTATTAATTTCTTCCTTCCCCTTCTCTCCCAGCTGGTTGGGGATTGTTGGACAGAAGGGGCATCAGCGCTGGGTCAGGCTTTCTCTGCCCCAGCACTTTTGTCAACATAACTTATGTCGCTCAGGGTGTGAAAAAAACACCCGTCGGAGAGACATAAATTACACTGCCAGACGCACCGGTGGGGATAGCGCTACATCGGTGGGAGATGCTCTCCGGCCAACAGCTACAGCTGCTCGTTGGAGGTGGTTTAATTATGTTGACAGGACACCTCTCTCCCGTTGGCGTCAAGTGGCGCCACGAGCACTCCTACAGCATAACAGCTGTGCTGCTGTGGGCTCGCTAGTGTGGAGAGTCTCCTAATGGAAAGGCCAAGGGAAAACATTGCTCTTACCTATCACGTCGTTTACAAGCACTTAAACACTTAAAAGAAAGGCAATGAGTAACTAAGGGCACCGTGCACCTTGCACTGTCCACACGATAATCATCAAATACAAAGAGAAACCGGTTTCAAAGGGGGCGGGAAGCTGTTACATTTACCAGGAGCCTGGTTGTTACTGTAATGAAGTGTATCAACCCTGCACTGGGCTAACAGGGAACACAGTCCCCCAGCTGCTATTGTCCACCCCAACTAGGAGCCTCAGGGGCTGTAGACTGTTTGCTCTGCCCTGCCACGGAGGCTACAGACCGCTTGGCTGCTCTGTCCCACCAGAGTTCCCAATCACAAATGTTTGACTCAACAGGGAATCTCAATGACCATGTGATGGGGTCTATCGACCCCACACTGGGCAAACAGGCAGCCTCATTCAACACACGGAGCCCTTGTTTAAGTAACCTTAACTCCAGAGAGACAACTACTGCTCCATGATAAACCTCATACATCTGCAGATCCAGGTTCTGGATTCTGGTCCTACATCATCAGACCCATAGACTGCTAGCACTTCAGCTGTGGAAAGATCTTTGTTGGCAGGCTGTCAGCTATGGAAAGACCCTTATTTTCTCTCTGAGCTGCACCAGCCAACAGAAGGTTACATGTAGAGCTGGTTGGGATTTTTTTGACAAAAACGTTTCTTCATCAGAAAATGCCAACTTGCTGAAAGGGTGGTTTCAACAAATTTCCTATTTCAAACAATTTTGGGGGAAAAATAGTTTTTAAATTGTCACAACCCCCCAGTTGGGTATTTTTTAAAGAAAAACGTTCACTTTGCGGGTCAAAATGGGGTTCTTTTGTTTCAAAATGGAAGTTAATTGGAAAAAAAAAGTTAAAACCAAAATGAAATGTTTCTATTGACCTACTATGAAATTTGGGGGGTGGTTTCAATTTGCAAAAAACGTTGTCTTTGTCGCTATTTGGGATGGGAATTTTTAAGAATAAATACTGAAAATTCTAAAGGGACCAGAAAACCATTTCATATTCAGCTCTAGTTACCTGTTCTTACACGCATGCGTGCGCACACACACGACAGGCCTGGTCTACGCTGCCACGCTACGCTGAAATTCAGCGGCAGTCGATGGGAGTTCTGCAGAGCTTCTGTTTAGCGTGCTGTCTTCACAGCACTGTGCTGACGGGAAACGTGTACCCACTGGCACAGCGCTTTGCTTTCTGGGGAGGTGGTTTTATTAGAGCGCCTTCCGAATCGATTGAGCGTGTCTTCACTGCCGCTCAGTCGAACTGGATAAATCAATCTGAGGGCGGCAAATTTGCCCCTGTCAGTGTGGACATAACTACACACACAACCCAGGGCTGCTTCCACAATGGCAAAACGCTGTAACCCGGGAACAGTACCTTGAATTTTCTTCAGACATTGCAGGAACATTCTCCTTCGCCTACAGATTAATTCTGGGAACATTCAGTCCAACGCAGTTTCCCAAGGTGAAGTAATAGAGGGCGTTAGACCAAGCTTTCATATGGAAGCTTGACTGCAGCTTTCACTATTGCGAACAGCTACTTCCTCTTGTGCTCACTAAACACAAGTTTGATATAAATCTAATGGAAAAGACCAGCAGACCTCGTTTACCAAATAACAGGCACCCACAGAGATCCATCTTGGCCCCATCACTCTTTAATAGTTTTGATCAGCAACCTGCGATCAACCCAGCCATGGAAGCTTGGGTACATGGATGATCTGATGCTTTCTATCCAAGAGAGAACTTTCACCCAAGCACAACGCATCCTTACAGGAAATCTGAAAAAAACTGGAGGAATATTACTGGTTATAACAACTGCAACTGAGCCCTCGAAAAACAGCTGTGTCCACATTCCACCTGAGCAACCACTGTACGAAGGGGGTGGGAATCTGTTAAATTTAGTCTTACACCGGGATCCTGGTTGTAACTGTGATGAGGTATATCAACCCTGTTCAGGGCTCCCTTGTGCCAGGTGCTGTACAAATACCTAGTAAGAGACTGTCCCTGACCCCATCCCAGTGGACAAGAGCGACAAAGAGAAGAAAGAGAATCTCAGAGGTTATGTGATGTTTCAAAGATGGGTAGCATGTCATTTGTGTTCGTTTCTTTGAAATTTCCCATGGTTTCGATAAAAAGTGCAAAAATATTTTTTTTTGTTGACAAATTTCATTGGGAGGGAACAATTGCCCCTTTTTATTCGGTTCTCCTCCATGCCCACCTCCCTCCCTACATTTTTCCAGGGGGGAAAAAAAGTAAAAAAAAAAAAGCAAAAGGGTAAAATTAGTCTGTCCTGCTTTCTACTTGATCCAGCAGTAAAGCAGAAAGAAGATTCTGAAGGAGGGTAGATGGGGCAACTATGGACAAAGAGCTCAATGTTTGACAAGCTTTGACAAACATTGGCCATTAGTAAAAGGCAGAGGTGAAGAAGGAGCTCAGGAAAGGGGGCCGAGACACCTTGTTCTATTCCCGCCCTCCAAATGGTTTCTAGGCATGAAAGAACTGTGACATTCTCAGAAAAGGGACAGCAGAAAGGAAGGTGTGTGACAGAGTAGATGGGGCACAGGGCTAAGAGTCTGGACTCCTGGATCTATTCCCAGCTCTACCAGTGACTCTGTTTATGCCCTTGGTCAAGTCACTTAATGGGCTCTGTGCCTCAGTTTCCCTACCTGTAAAATAGAGATAATGATGCTTTGCACTTTGCGTTGAGACCTCCACAAAGCACAAATGCTAGTTATTATAGATGATCCAGTTATTTATCCAGGGCAGCACCTGGAAGGAGAGGTTCGGCAGCCATCCTGTGGTGTCTGAAAACCACCAAACAGCTGGCAAGAAATCAGGGAATTTGTCTTCTGCTCAGTTATTTTTTTAAACAAATACTTTTCTACCTTGTGTTTTAAACAACCCCCAGGACCCACAGCAGAGGCGGCATCACCTGAAATGTACGCGCTGGATGGTGCAATGACACAAATGCCTGAAACAGCTGTGACCTACTGATCTAGAAACTTCGCGGAGGAGCGCCTGAGCGGATTTTGCACTGTGAAAATGTGAATCGTTCTAACTCTGCTCGGATTCACCAGGTGGCTTCCTGAATGCTTTCCTCAGCTGGACGGACACCTGCCAACACCGATCGTACAAGGAAAGACAAGCCATGGTGCCCGTTAGAGCACTTGTGCCAACTGGCAGAACGGTACGCAGCTGCGAACCCCAATTTGGCTATTCTGAAACAAGGGTGGAACGCAACGCCTGGCACGTCTGGCGTTCATTTGTGTCGGCGTTCAGTGCCAGCGAGCAGAGTTCACTCCATATAGGGAGCAACTGGGACGGAAGTGATTTCTACGCCTTGGGCTGGCTCTGCCGTGGAGTGAATTTCACGCATAGTGAAAAGCCATCGTCGGTCCCTTCGCTTTATCCTGCCTCTGAGGTAGCTACTCAGAAATAAGAGCAATACACGTAGAAGCACCAGGTCAGATCCTCAGCGGCATCTCCATTGTGTGCGCTGAAGTGACGCTGGCTTACCCCAGCGGAGAATCTGGTCCAACAGGAAGACGAATGTCTTAATTTAGTGTATCCCCCACCTGTGGCAGGAAATCGTCCAGTCAAATCCTGCGACTAGAGTTTTAAAAGATCTGGATAATGGCATGGACCTTAAATGTTTGCAGGCTGGGGGGCAAATTATAACAGGCGCAAGAGGAACAAAGCCTCGTGATTGAAGGCACAAACTGATCTGCCTTGAGGGATATGGAAGACTTGCTTTAAAGTCCCCGTGAGGCAGGATTTCTTACCTGGCCTGGTGCATTATATGGCGCTTTCCCTCTGAAGCATTAGCTATGGTGAGTAAAATGACCAGTCCTGTTTCTCATCAGGCTATCCAGAAATCCAGAGCCTAGACATGGAACATAAACGTCTTTTCGTGTACGCTCATCACGTTCCCTCCGCTCTGGGCTTTGAGAAGCCATTCTCTCCAGCCCCAGGGACATTGTTTACCATGGGGCTCCGGTGCCTGGGGCAAATGCTTACATTTGCCCCCCCCCAGGCTTCAAGCAGCCCCCACGCAGGGCAGGAGGAGTCCCCTGCTCCCTCTAGACAGTGCTGCCCCCCCCAGCTGCTCCGGGAAGGGGGGTCTGTAGCTGTGTGGGAGGCGGGTACATGCCACGTTCTTTCTCCTGGGCCCCAGGCACTTTCTGGTGCTCGTGGTAGCGGCAGGGCGTGGCTCTGGTCGGACTCTGCCATCGCCCCTCCGTACACATACTTACCTGCCGCGCGGCACTTGCCTCTCCTGCTCAGAGCCTCCTGCGACCACTGCCCCCTGCACGTCGTGGAGGGCCCGGCTGGCACCCTACCCAGGACGACACCCGGGGACTGCCCCGTCGGTATGCCACTGGACAGCAACACTTCTAAATGAGGCCAGTGCCAACAGCACCAAGCCAGAAGAAAGGGGAAGGGATCTCCACTGGGTGGGCAGTGACATTGGCCAGCCGGTACGGGCCCCTGCTGGAAACAGAAGGAAGGACTGGTTAGGCGCGTGATCTGCTCCAGTCTGACTGTTTCTGTGGGCCCGAGCCTGTTAGTTGTTATTCCAATGGTACATTGCACCAGGGGCAGATGATGTCCAACATTCCTAACACCTCTGTTTCAGTAAATCCCATTCACAAGCCCCCACGTTACTGTATTAGACAGAAGGGGCGGCTGATGCAATTCAGTCCTTTGAAAAGATGCTGCCCCTCTCTGCCTTTCCTCCATTTTGTTCTAATTAACAGGGCATAAAAGAGACAGCTTCTTCCAACGAAGAGCACTGAGGTAGCCCTCGCTCTGCGCTACCATAGCTTGGTTCAGGGAGCTAACTAACGCGCGGGAGTTTGAGAGAAGGTCTACGTCCAGGGTATTCAATTATTTTTGGTCAAGGTCCAAATGTCTTGGTCAAGGTACAGTCGAGCTCCAGAGCCCAGAGACAATAGTACAAAAATAGTAATAATAAGGACAATAATTAGTAAATAAAAAGATTTCGCAGTGCATTCAAAAGCGCCTGGCAGTCCGGATTTGGCCCACGGTCCGCTTATTGACTACCCCTGTTCTAGGTACCGATGGTTCAGAGCAAGGAAGAGCTGAAAGGAAAACGTGATTAAAATAGTAAAAAGCCAGCTGAGCTGATGGAGTGCTAAAGACAGCAGGGTTTTCTAGGGGCATAGGACTGCAGCAAGGAACATTTTGTATCGGGTAAGGAAGCACGCTGTCTGAACTCAGTTGTGAGCTCGCAGCAGTATGGACCCTTCCCTTTGTGCCCGGCAATTTTGTTCTTTGCATGTGTTTATTTATATAGGTTAAAGATGTCCCTCTTCTGTTCTAAGTAAAGGGCCTTGCACCAAAGTTGGGGTAGGCGGGGGGGCTGGGGAGGGGGATAATGGCTATGGAAAAAGAAATGTGCTTGGCCAATGGGTCACTATATTGTCTTTGCTATTATCGATAACATTTACGGTTTAATAAGGGTATTCTCCATATCAGCCCAACTTCTTCTGCTAGACCCGGCCATGACATTAGATGCACAGAGCACATCTACACTGCAAGACAAACAAGCCAACAGAAGCGGCAGTGAGTCTTAGCGCTCAGGTCAACTGATTCGGTTTTGTGCCACAGAGCTAAAAATAACAGTGTAGATGTTCCCAGCTGGTTTCAGAACACAAGCTCCACTCCAATTGGGAACGTCTACACTACTATCTTTAGCACCAGTGAGCGTCCTGCAAGCCTGGGCTCAGAGACTCGCTGCCATGGGGTTTTTATTTGCAGTGTAGTTGTACCCAAAGGGTTTCAGACAAGAAAAGACCATTAGATCAGTCTGGTCGCCTGTATAGTGCCTAGAAACTTGTATTTAACTAAAGCAAATCTTCCCGAAAGGTACCCACTCTCGATCTGAAGACATTAAGGGCTTGTCTACACATACCTCGGAGATTCGACGGCAGTCGACCGGAGTTACGCAAACTATGCAAAAAACGTGCGTAAGTCCCGTTGGCTTCTGTGCTTCTGTTCTGCACTCCGTCTTCAATGCTTCAATCTTCCCTCTTCACTTGAGGAGGTGGTCTTAATAAGTCAATTTCTGGATCGACTGAGCGGGTCTTCACTGACCGCTCAGTCGATCCAGATAAGTCAATCTGAGAGTGGCAAATTTGCCGCTGTCAATGTAGACATAGCCTAAGAGACGGAGACTCCTCCACTTCCCTGTTTCCATTTGTTCCAGTGGATTAAACAAAAACATTAAACCTTATTTCTAATTTGAATGTGTCTGGCTCCAGCTTTCAGCCACTGGTTCTTAATTATGCCTTTCTCCACTAGAATAGAGTAACAGATCTTTTTCCCCCCATGAAGGTATTTATATACTGTAAACATGTTACGTCTCAATCTTTTTTTGATAAACTAAACAGATTGAGCATACTTATATCTCAGAATGATGTTAACACTGTAATTAACTAGGTAATCAGTGTATGTGTGGAAGTGGAAGGGAATAGTCCTGCCCCCTAATGGATGGAATCTGAACTGCATAATCATGTGTCATAAGCCCTATACTGCTGAAAGCTAATGGAGATTCTCTTCACCCCTGTAGCAGGAACCTCTTACCTGTGCAGCAGGATGATCTGAATTTGGTTCCCCATTGTCTCTGTGATCATGACATGCAGCATAGCGACAACTGTGAAGTTGTAAGTGAAGTAAGTTTGTGAAGTGTAAGTTTGTGAAGTGACCACAAATTTGTTACAGAACTTCACACATTCAACAGCTCATTTTATGTGAAGGCCCCATGCTGCCTTATAAACATTAGTGACTCCAGTGCTCATGACATCACAGCCTGTTGCTGTGGAAATGATTTTGCTGTCACAAACTTAGCATTATTGCTGCGTTATATGACAGAGACAAAACTGCCAGGGAGTGACTTAACTGCAGTGCAACCAGCCATGATGCTTAGCAAACTGGCTGAGAAAAACCATGCAAAACTGCCGACAGGTAAGTAGGTTGGACTGCCTTGGTGCTGAACTAGACAGCAGTGGCCTGTCGGGAGTAAAGGAGGTTGTCACGGCAGACAGGACTGGCTTTGACTACCTCGTTTGGAATTAGATACTTTCATGCCATTTACCTGCTGTTGCAAATCAGCTCTGAGGAAACCTTGTACGTCAAGTTACATTCATCAGCTTTCAGATGCCACCAGCCTACACTAAGCAACCACCCAGAGGACCAGCAAAACCCCATCCCCTCACAAAGGCTGGCCTTTAGCGAAAGGTTAAACAGAACTGCAGTGGAAACCACAGGGGATGTTTCCATGGGGTCACTTCAATCAAGGGGTTGTTTGTTGGATGTGGCATCCTTTCATTTTGACATGTGAGAGCCCCACAGTTAATGGAGTTAATTCTATAGCAAAGGAAGGTGGGTGCAAGGGTTAGGTTATCCTGGGACTTAGGCAACCTGGGTTCATTTCCCAGCTTTGCCACAGATTTCCTGAGTGACCTAATTCAAGTTATTCAGCCTCACTTTCCCATCTGTAAAATGGGGACATTAGCACTGCCCTGACTCACAGGACTGTTGGGAGCAGCTCAGATCCCCTGGCAATAGAGGCCATTATCCCATGGATAGGTAATGAGGACCTGATTCTCTGCTCACAGTGGTGTAAATCACAAATAGTTCCACTGAAGTCAGCTGAATTACACAAGATATAAAACTGGTGTGAGTGGAGAATTCAGTCCTGGGAATCTAGGGCTAATATGAACATCAGGTAAATTGGTGTGAAAAAGAGGTTCAAGACCTGCCCTATACAGATCATACCTCGCCCCCAAGCCAGGGGAAGCGTTTATCCCTTGATTACACTGCTGCAGCTTGACATGCTTAAAAAAAAACAAAAACCCTAGTTAAGGGCCAGGGGTTTGTATGCATAAGTGCCTTCTGCATATCTCCCCTTTCTCAGTTTACTCTCTTTGTTTAAAGAGATATGAATATTAGACGCTGCCCTTGGTTTAAATCCTGAAAAACATTATTGGGTCTGCAGGATAATAGAAACCAAAATAATTCATACCTGTACTACCAATTAGCTACATTTATCAGGCCAAGCTCCCTACAGCTCTCCCACCGGTGAGAGGCACAAGTGGCTTTTTAAAGACAATTTTAATAGGATTTTGATGCCCTGGCAATGTCCACACTCCGGAGGCGAGGCTGGCAAAGCAACGCTGACAGAGGGCAGATGCAGCCTCCAATCGGCAGAAAGGGTTTTTCTGCCGGGCTAGGAACACCACTTCCCTGAACGATGTTAGCACCATCGACAGAAGCATTCTTCTGCCGGCAGAGCTGCGTCTACACTTGGGGTTGTTGCCATAGCTGTCGGTTACGGGAGCGAGCTTTTTCCACACACCCGACCAACACAACTGTGCTGATGTGATTTAGTGGAGACCTGACCTTAGGTAAGTCACAGGCCAGGTCTACACTTAAAATATAACTGGACATAGCTCCTGCACCGCCATCCGTCACTGTAGGCTGCAGCTACGCGCGGGGGCCCTGCCGACATAGAAAGGGCACTGTAGCTAGGCTGTTATCATTCTCGTAGTGTAGACATGATCTCAGTGTTGCTAACTGTCCCCTGCCTTTGCAGAAGGGGCCACACATTGATCATTCCAAGCCACAGCAAGACAGGCTCCCACTCAGAGCCTTTACCCCGTCTCGCTCCCTCCATCGGTTCCTGGCTGCGTCTCTTAGGAAAATGAGCTCCTGTTTCAGGTTGCCATGCAAACTGCCAGCATCCAGCGCCAAGTAACGCACTGATTCTCTGACCGCAGTGGCTCTCCCTTTGTCCTCCAGACAGTGCAAACAAACGGCTGCCAGTCAGCCCTGCGGTACCGGGTGAGAAGCAGGGGTGGTAAAGCATTCCAGGCAGGTCACGCACATGCACTGCTCAGAGACCCGGCCTGGACTGCAAACCTTATTCGCTTTCATTGGCTTTGCATTAGGAGCAGCACTGATTTCCATGCCGAACAAAAGAGTATAAGGGAAACGTCAGACCCTTGCTGCCCAGGACTGGGAAGTAAACACTGCAGCAACTATCAGTCCTTCCAGGCTGTAACTGCATAGGACGGCTGCTCGGCGACTGGAACTGTGGGGGTGGCACGGGACATTTACTTCCCTCCCCGGGAAATTCAGCTTCGCAGACATAATCATAGAATCACAGAAGAGGAGGGGTGGAAGGGTCCTCAAGAGGTCATCTAGTCCAACCCCCTGTTCAAAGCAGGACTGACCCCAATTAATCATCCCAGCCAGGGTTTTGTCAAGCCAGGCCTTAAAAACCTGTAAGGATGGAGATTCCACCACCTCCCTAGGGAACCCATGCCAGACTTGATGAACCTCACAGCGGCCATGGGAGTTTACTCCAGGAAGTAAATTGAGACACAGAGAGGCGACCTGACTTGCCCATAGCAGGAGTGTGACAGAGCTGAGACAACAACTCCAACCACTAGATAACATTTCCCCTATCCCCACTGACACTGTGGGAGGGCACCCATCAAGGTGGGATTGGTCCCACATGCAGGGATTGTCCATCCAGGTACAGCTTTCCTCCTTCTTGTGAGCGTGGGACCTGATCTTACACCGCTGAGGTCAATGGCAGCTTTCATCGACCTCCATGGAGGCATGATCTAACACTAAGGAGGGCTGGCACCGTCCCCTCTGCCTTCCTCACATCCCCAGGGAACTTGTGAAAGTTTCATTCGCAAAGATGCTGGGACTAAACATGCATGTGCTCCAAGAGGCTGCCAAAATTCAGCACCAGCTGCCCCAAAGTGCAACGTTTCCTGAGCACGGCAGGCTGTAAAGCGGTGTCCGTGTGAGATAGGCCTCAGCCATTTTTCCCCATATGGATTTGCTCAGGATCACCTCTGGCTTTGTCACTGGGTGTATAATAATTTCCCCTGCCTGTGCTTTCATGAAATCCTTCCTCTCTGCCTATTCCACTGTAACATCCGAGGGCCTCTCGCCTACCCATTTATCCCCAGAGCCCACCTAGGAGGGAAAGAATTGCTGCTATCACACCTTTCCAGGTGGGAAATAGAGGCATGGAGACATTTCAATGACATAGGCAGAAAGCCTGGGGGAAAAACCTGAACCAAACCCAGATCTCTCGAGTACCCAAGACGTGCCTTGACCTCAAGATGAGCAGTGCTGGGCCCATTTCTCTCTTCACTTGCCCCCCCCCCCCGCCCATTCCACCGACTTTCCCTACTTCACAGGGTACTGTGAGAACAAATTAATTTAGGGGTTGTGAGGGGCTCAGATTCTACATGATTAGGGCCATTACTTCCAGACAAGTAGAAATAGACAGCAGGGTTATATGGAGAGTAATGAAAAGCAGAATTTAACTCTGTGGTGGATACATCTACATAGATTGGAAGCTCTTTGGAACAGGAGTACTCTTTTTGTTCTATGTTTGTACAGCACCTTGCACAATGAAGTCCTGGTCCATATGCTACCACAATACAAATAATAAACAGCAAACTGAGATCTCTTTAGTTTTCTGTACACTGCATATTTCTATGTGCCCGAGTTTGTTCTCAGAGCCCCTGCAAACTCCGACAGAAGAAACATGCTCTCTCTCTCTCTCTCTCTCTCACACACACACACACACACACACACTCACACACCCCTCTGTCATGGAGCTTTTATTTTTGTTGCTTCTTGACAAAAGTGTGATAGCTACATGTAGCACAGGACAAAAATTCCTTGGAAAATAAGGTCCCACACAGATCTCAGGTTAGAAGACAAAGGGTTTAGCCTGACTTCTGCCCTGGTACACACAGGACATTTTTCCTTCAGGAAGAGGGAATGCCTCTCACGTCTTAATGAAACCACACTTTGTTCTCCACATGCATCTGTATAAGCCTGGTCTCTTTCAATGTGACCCCAACTTGTACAGATTCCATTGACCTTCAGGAAGCAGGACATGTATGAGTTATAGGGGGACCAGGGATCAGGGCTCCTCTGAGGTCAGCACACACTTCCCTAAGAGCTTTATTACATACCCGGCTAATTATGGCAGCTGCAAGAAGAGACGTATTTGAGGAACTAAAAGAAACCTTTGAGCTGCATCAAGCGAAGGGGTCAGCCATCTAGCTTCAAGGGAAGCTGCCCTCTACAGCATGTGACGCTGGCCCTGCTCAGGGCACTTGAGCCATCATGGGATGTTTAAAAGCTTTGGGAAGCCTAAATTAGCTTTTAGGAGTGAATGCTGGGCAATAGGGAACAATTCTGATTTAGTATATTTCACTTTCCAGCACACCATATTTATTTACAGGGACTTCCCATGACCCCGGATCTGAACTTTTAAATTCCTCTCCTAAGTGTCTTACTCTTTAATCGAGTGGTGTAAAAGCTGCTGAAGAAAGGAAGGATGGCCCGGGTTCAATTCCCTGCTCTGGTCCAGACTTCCTGTGTGACCCTTGTCAGGGACGTAGAGACAGATTTTTCCAAGAATGCCTAAAAATGAAGATGCCTAAAGATGAAGATAGGCAGCAAGGGTCAGATTGTAAAGATAAGTAAGAGATCTGGCTTTAGAGGGATTTTCCCCTACTCCCACTGATTTCACTTTTGGGAATCCATCTAGGCACGGATACCACCATCTTCAGATACTTAACTACCTTTGAAAATCCAGCCCCAAGTCTCTCTGTGCCTCAGCTCTCCCATCTATAAAATGGGGATATTGACATAAACGTTATGTTTAAATGGAGATAAATACGTTAACGATTGTGAGGTGCTCAGACACCAAGGTGTTGGGGCAGTTGTGGTAGGGCAGCAACCTCAATGGCGCCCCCTCGGGGCGTCAGGATAGCCCTGCAAGCAGTTCCCAGCTTCAGTTTCTCTCTTCCCAGCGCTCACAGCTCCCTTTTCCCCAGAGCCGATCACCTGCCCACATTCTCCACCATCACGTCACAGGAAAGCTCCACATGCAGCAGGCCACAGCATGACCAGGGCACCTGCCTCAGCTTCTCCTGGCATCCCCAGTGATTCCACACGAGCTTTCCGAATATAAATAGCATTGCTGGGGCTCATTCATTACCAAGACGCCCACAGCCAAAGGCCAGCGTTCCCTGGCACTCTGAACAATACAGTCCCGTCCCAACACCCCACGCGCAGCTCCAGCATCTCTCACCGTGGCTCCCCCCAGTCCCTCTAGCTGGGGTGCTTTCCTTCCCAGGTATGCTTCCAGATCTTGCCCAGAGACCCCATTGGGCTAAATCCTCCATCGTTTCCCAAGCCTCCAGTTTCAAGCGCTCTGGCTCCTCCTGCTGCTGTCAGCCGTCAGCCCTCTGCAGCCATGGCTGTCTGGGCTGGGAAAGTTTGTGGGTGACCCTCAATGGCCTTCTGCTTTCAGCAGCCTGATTTGTGTAGCCGCCTGATAATGCCAAGGTCAGGGCAGGCTGTAAAAGGAGAGCAGATTCTCCCAGCACTGATGGGTGACACTGAAGTCAAACTTCCCAACCAGCCACAAACGATGCTTCTGATTCCCCACACTAGTTAAGAAGCCAAAATACAAATACACACAGCCCCCTTTACTGCATTTCAGTCTCCGGCTCCCAATCAGCCACTAGGTCCAGTAAAGAGACCAGTTATTTAAACTCTATGCTCTTTACCAAAAAGGTTCTCCTGACCCCAAAGGGTCAGCCACAGGACCAGATCAATATAAGTTTGGATCTTACCCAAAATACCATGCTGCCAGTCAATCCTTTAGTAAATAAAACTACAGGTTTATTATAAACAGGAAGAAACTACGAGAGAAAAACTAAGAGAGAAATATTAAAGGATTAAATCAATCAGATACATACAAATGATTTGAGAGTCCGTATACATCAGGTTTCTAGGAGAATTGTGGAGTTGCAGGCTTGTACAGTCCCTCTAGTACACATCCAGTACCTGGATGGGTCTCAGTCCTTTGTTTCACAGCTTCAGTTGTGGACGAGTTGATCTAGAGGTAGATAGGTGGCTGAAGGCTGAACATGACTGAAGACAGACTAAAGATGAAATGGACCCCGGGCAGTTGCCTTTTATGTCCTTTGGTCTGTGCCAGGCTGCTGGTGGAATTTTGCAGGAACCAAAATGGAGTCCAGAGTCCCATGAGTAAGTCCTGGTGACCCATCAGGTATATCCCTGGTTTCTCCCTCTGGCCCCTTGTACCTGTGAATTCCTTAATGCCATTAAGCAGGCTAGTCCTGCAGCCAGCCTGTGTGGGATGTCGCCCAGAAACACAGCACAATATGAAATACAGATACAACATATCCCTAACTTCCATTACACATAGACATAAACATCATCATCTTCCCCAGCCTTTCTAACAGTACCTGGCACGGCATAGCTCACATGAATTACTGTGATTTTGACATATTGATGTTAAATAATATAATAAATGGCCCCCCACCCCCCAGCCAGTGTGACAGCCTTCTGCTTTCAGCAGCCACTGTTTAGCTAGTGAAATCTGTCTACTGGCGTCCTGCGGGACGACCCTTTGCTGAAGCTCCCCCTTTGTTGGTTCGGATCCCGATTTCTTCCAAGGGCCAGCTGCCCTCTTACAGGGGTCGTAAAAATATCTAAGACAGGTCGCTTGTGTCTTTGGCTGTTTACGCAACAGACACAACATAAAGCAGGGATACTCAGACCGGGGCTCGGAAGCTCCAAGTGGCTCTTTCATGTGTCAACCACGGCTCTTTGCAGCACATGGTATTAAACCACAGGGCGATTTAATTATTAACCAGCCAGGTTGCTTTTACTATGTCATTAACCAGCTGCAGTTGATAAAATAATTATATTCGGCCAGGCGTTTTGCTGTGAGAATAGTATTTTAGATAGATATAGATGATAGAGAGATGAGATGGCGAGTAAATGTAACAATGAGTTCAAACTACTGTGACTCTTTTGGGTAACGTAGACCCTAATTCAACTCCTGAACCCTGAGGTCCGAGTTTCACTGCTATACAGAAAGCACACAGGCACAGTGGGGTCCAAATGATTGTTTACTAACTCCTTACAGCAGGCTGGGTCTAGCCCCACTTCCACACTGCTGCTCTGGCAGGGACGGCTTCTGAGGGCAGGACAGGTCTACACTACCGTTGAAGTAAGTTACGTTGCTTGGGGCATGAAAAAGACCCTCCCCCAGATGACGCAAGTTATGGACACCCAAGCACTGTCCACGCAGATACAGGTGTGGACTTTGGGCTTTGCCAGTGGGTGCTCCTCTCTGTCCCCTCCCCCAAGGGGACCCCAGCCCACTGCTCGCTCCTTTCTGCCCCCCCCAGCCTTAAGCGTGAGCAACCGGGGTGGGGGAGAGGTAGTAGAGAGGAGTGAGCAGTGCAGAGGGTGTCTGGGGAAGGGGGAGGAGCGAGGGCAGGAAGGGGCAGAGTGTGGGCAGGACCTTGGGGCAGAGCATGGGTGGGACCCCAGTCCAGACGCTGGTGCTCCCCCCCCACCCCGCACTTCTCAGGAGCTTCCGCCAGCAGCTCTCTGAAGGCGGTGGGCCTGGAGGCCTCCAAAGGGAAGTGTGCCTCATCTGGCATTTCTTGCCCCGTTTTGGGAGGCTTAGCCTCCCCAGTCCTCTCATGCCTGCCATCGAGACTGTGGATTGTGTGTGCTGAGCACCCCCCGTTTATTTTTTTGATGGGTGTTTGAGCCCTGTAGCCCAAGGAGTCAGCGACTATGCACACGGCTGCTCCGCTGCTCATGGAGGTGGAAAAATTGTGCTGACAGGAGAGCGCTCGCCCGGCAACCTGCCGTACCTTCACCAGACGTACTACAGCTGCATCGATGTAGTGCAAATAGTGTAGATCTGCCTTGAGACACAGAACATGGTGAGACCCGCTAGAGGGTTTGCAAACTATTTAAAGGGATAGGACTCTATTCACATGCAAGCCTTCAAGATTCCTATCCTGGCCCTAGTAATTAATCTCTCACCCAAGGACGTAGATTCCGTCGATGGACGCAGAAAGGAAGTGATTACCACAAAGCCGGCACGGTGGAAGAACGAATCACTGGTTGAGGAGAGTTGTAACCTCCCAGCTCTCCTCTGTAGCAATGCAGCTCAGTTATCAGAAGTTAGTTGTTTCAAAAATATATAACAGAACTAGAGACAGCGAACTGGAGCCTGGACCCTAAGGACAGAACGTGGGCGACGTCTGAAAACCAGATCCAGATCCAAACACTGGAATTTCCCTGTCCAAGCCAAACGTTGTAAGTGGCCACCTGTCTTTGTATAGGGTGAGCCCAACTTTGGTGTGATTCAAGATCCAGTTCCCAGGTTGGATGCTTGAACCCTTCTCTCTAAGCCAAGTACACGTTAGGAAATTGAGAGAAAGTAACAAACCGCAACCACATTTACAGACCTGGGGGTTATCAATGGAGCTCCAACCTTCACTGCAAGGCGAAACACCCGCAGTCCTGGAACAGCTCACTCACATGGGTCAGGATATGCACAAAGCCACGGCCCCATGACAGATTAGCATCTCAGGTGGGAACGGAACTCCTGAACTGTGGAAATTCAGTTTCTCAGGACTAGCTTGTGTAACAGGGAAAGTACATGAGGCTGACTTATCTGGCCTACGTTTGAAAAAAAGTACTGAATACAACCCATGCTGGTCAATCTCAAACCGCTCTACAAAGATGGCCCAGATGGGAAAATTGAGGCACAGAGAGGGAAAGTGACATGTCCAATGTCACCCAGCAGGCCAGTGACAGACCCAGGAAGATAAGCTGTGGCCCAGGACAGCACTCTGTCCACTAGACCATGCTGCCTCGCTAGCATGACGGGTTTGTTTCTAAACATATATAGTTATACCAGCATCACGCCTACTGTGAACGCACTTATAAAGGTGCCTTATACTGGTACAGTTATTCCCCTTCCCATATGGTAAGATCTATAGCTTTATAAAGTACTTTTATCATTTTAAGGAATGGTAGGAGGGAAAACAGCACAATAAAGATAATGGATTTTAAGGAGGCAGACTTTAGCATACTCAGGGAGTTGGTAGATAAGAATCAATGGGAAGTAAGTCTAATGGGAAAAACAGTTCAAGAGAGATGGCCGTTTTTCCAAGAGACATTATTAAAGGCCCAAGAGCAAACTATCCCACTGCATAGGAAAGATAGGAAGCCTGGCAAGAGACTACCCTGGCTTAAGCAGGAAATCTTCAATGATCTGCAACTCATAAAGAGTCCTATAAAAAGAGGAAACTAGGTCAAATTACAAAGGATGAATATACACAAGTAACAAGTATGTAGGGACAAAATTAGAAAGACCAAAGCACAAAATGAGATTAAATTAGCTAGAGACATAAAGGGTAACAAGAAAACATTCCACAAATACATCAGAAGCAAGAGAAAAAAAATCAAGGACAGGGTGGTCCCATTACTTAATAGGACGGGGTTGGGGGGAGCGGACAATAAAAGAAAATGTGGAAATCGCAGAAGTGCTAAATGACTTTTTCATTTCAGTCTTCACCAGGGTGGTTAGTTGTGATTGGCATCTTACACAGAGAATGCCAGTGAAAATGAGGTAGGATGAGAGGCTAAAAAAAGGGAAAGAACAAGTTAAAAATTCCTTAGACAAGCTGGATGTCTTCAAGTCACCAGGGCCTGTTGAAATACATCCTGGAATACTCAAGGAGCTGACTGAGGATATCTGAGCCATTAGCAATTATCTTTAAAAAGTCAGAGAAGACAAGAGAGATTCCAGAGGACTGGAAAAGCGCAAATCTAGTGCCCATCTATAAAGGGAAATAAGGACAACCTGGGGAATTACAGACCAGTCAGCTTAATTTCAGTACCCAGAAAGATAATGGAGCAAATAATTAAGCAATCAATTTGCAAACGCCTAAAAGATAATAAGGTCATAAGTAACAGTCAGCAGAGATTTGTCAAGAACAAATCATGTCAAACCAATCTAATAGCTGTCTCTGACAGGGTTACAAGCCTTTTGGATAGATGGGAAGCAGTGGATGTGGTATATCTTGACTTTAGTAAAACATCTGATACAGTCTCACATGACCTTCTCATAAAGAATATAGGGAAATACCACCTAGATGGAGCTACTATAAAGAGGGTGCATAACTGGTTGGGAAATCGTTTCCAGAGAGTTGTTACCAGTGGTACACAGTCAAGTTGGAAGGGCATATTGAGTAGGATCCACAGGGATCCATTATGAGTCTGGTTCTATTCAATATCTTCAGCAATGATTTAGATAATGGCATAGAGAGTACAACTACAAAGTTTGCGGACAATACCAAGCTGGAAGGGGTTGCAAATGCTTTGGAGGAAAGGATTAAAATTCAAAACCATCTGGACAAACTGGAGAAATGGTCTGAAGTAAATAGGATGACATTCATTAAGGACATATGCAATGTACTCCACTTAGGAAGGAACAATCAGTTGCACACATACAAAATGGGAAATGACTGCCTAGGAAGGAGTACAGCAGAAAGGGATCTGGGGGGCATTGTATCACAAGCTAAATATGAGTCAACCTTGTCACACTGTTGCAAAAAAAAAGCAAACATCATTCTGGGGTGTATTAGGGGGAGTGTGGTAAACGAGACACAAGAAGTAATTCTGCTCTACTCCGCGCTGATTAGGCCTCAGCTGGAGTATTGTGTCCAGGTCTGGACATCCCATTTCAGGAAAGTTGTGGATAAATTGGAGAAAATCCAGAGAAGAGCAACACAAATGATGAAAGGTCTAGAAAACATGACCTATGAGGGAAGATGAAAAAAACTGGGTTTGTTTAGTCTGGAGAAGAGAAGATTGAGAGGGGACATGGTAAACAGCTCTCAAGTGCATAAAAGGTTGTTACAAGGAGGAGGGAGAAAAATTGTTCTCCTCAAGCTCTGAGAATAGGACAAGAAGCAATGGGCTTAAACTGAAGCAAGGGAGGTTTAGGTTGGACGTTAGGAAAAGCTTTCCGTCAGGAGAGTTAAACACAGGAAGAAATTGCCTGGGGAGGTTGCGTAATCTCCATCGCTGAAGATTTTTAAGAGCAGGTTAGACAAACACCGGTCAGAGATGATCTAGATAATGCTCACTCCTGACACGAGTGCAGGGAACTGGACTAGATGACCTCTCGATGTCCCTTCCACTCTTAGGATTCTATATTCAGATAGCTGTGAACACACTGGGGCGAAACAGGGCCTGTTTCACTTTAACAACACCTGTAGAGTAGTACACACTTTCTAGTGTAGACAGGTCCTTAGGCACCAGCTCTAGAAAGGCTAAGCACATGCTTAAGTCCAATCCTATTCAAGAAAGCGCCTAAAAAGCACGTACTTAAAGTTAAGCACACATTTCAGTGCGGTCCTGAGCACGGGTGCTTTCCTAAATCAGTGTCTTTGTGCATGCAGTCATTTCTCTTCCTAGTGCCGGACCCCAGTAAGGGTAAGAACCCACCATTTCACAACACCTGATCAGGAAACTTTGTTAGCTCAAGATATAGGAGCTTGTGGTTTTGGCACTCAAGCTACTGGGCTTTGTCCCCATTAGAAACTTCCGAGATCTCTGCATGTACACCTAAAAGATATGCTGTTGAAGGACATTTCAACCTGTCATGAGCAGTTAAAGGCATTTGCTTTGGCGATGCACCAGCTCTGAAGGTACCCGATGCCTTGTTGAATTTAATTGCTAATGTACTGTTGAGTCAGTGTGAAATGACAGAAAAAGCTACAAGCATTGTTGAGAGTTCCTTTTGTTCAGAATATCACGAGATTCAATCATCACTGGGACCTGGGGTCAGTTACCATCTGATTTTTACATTCTCAGCTATTAGGACTTTACAAATTACACACATGCGACAGTACAGCACATATCAATGCCATGCCAAGCTTCCTAGATCATTGTGATAAAAGTAGCTCAACCAATCACTGTGGGTACTCTACAGTTAATTTGCATTCAACAGTTTCATTGGCTGTATGAGAGAGACGGCATCAATAGGGGATTATTTGGTCCAGCTGGCACAGCTCTTCAAAACCACCTCCCACAACACCACAAATGGTGCACTCAAAAACCCCAAACACACATTGCCCCTCACCACAGCACACAGCCCTCATTCATGCCCCCCCACCCCCGATAACCCCAAACAGCCTAGGATGGCTGTTGGGTCAGCATGAAGCAATGGAAACAGTGACAAGCCTGGTTGGGAGCGCCTTTTGTTCCACTCCTCTTGCTGGGCTTCATGACAACCCAACGGCATGCTCGAATCCAACGGTTCGGTGGTAGCTGGGATGTGATGACTGATCTGATAGGGAGGGAATAAGCAACTCCATGGGTGACAAGAGAGGAGTTTGGGCCTGCAGCTCTGTGCACAAATTTGGGGGAACGTTGTTCACTAGAACACAGCACGCAGAAAAAAGAACCCCCTCGCTTTCAGCTTTTTTTTAAACATACAAGACTACAAGCATTACACCTGTGTGCCAATATGAGCTTTCAGCTGCTAGGGTATATATATAATTTTAATAGTGAAAGTGCTATGCATTATGTATACAATAAGTACATTATTACACATTTAATATGTCTGTGCAAACAACACTGAGGGGTATTTGGTAATGAAAGTTCTCGTGACAATGACAGGAATTATTTTATTCTTCTAGCGAGATAATTTTTCTTAGGTACTTATAGGGTCCATATCCCCATAGGATCTGAGCACCCTGAATGAGGCATGGATGTATTATCCCCCTTTTACAGCGAGTGAGCCAAGACGTAGACGCTAAGCAACTTGCCTCAGGCAATCGGCTCGCTTGGGAAAGGTCGCCGTAAACTCTGCCATCCCCGGATCCGACAGCCCGCTGAGGCCTGACGTGGTCATCACCGGAAGAAGATCGTCATGGTGGACGTCACGGTCCCGTTTGAAAACAGGACCCCGGCCTTTCACGCGGCCTGAGCTTGTAAGGAAGAGAAGTCCACCCCCGTAGCTGACGTCCTGAGAGCGAAGGGCTACACGGTCCAGACCCACGCCCTGATCGTCGGAGCACTGGGCACTTGGGATCCCCACCACGAGTGTGTGCTGCGGGCCTGTGGTGTTGGCTGGCGCTACGCCCTGCTGATGCAGCGCCTCATGGTGTCTGACAGCATCCGGTGGTCCAGGGACATCTACATTGAGCACATCACCAGTACCGGGAGGAGTAGGCCAGAGCACCACCGTGAGGAACGTATCGACTAAAAGACTATCTATATCACATCCCTGATTCAATGAGGGGCATTTCACTATTATGGACATACCTACTACCCCTTAACCAAATCCCCTGTAAACCTCGCAATAAGTGATGTTCCCGAATTCCTGGATCTGTTCTGTTAACGGTCAAACCTTATTACACCCCATCCAAGATACCACAGGTTAGGCTTTTGCTGTACCCGCTAATAATCTGTACGTTATGCCTGGATGTCCAATGCTCTTCCGTTTAAACCCTGTACCTCATCATTCTTCAAACATTATGTTTAATAAAATTTTTATATCCAAGTGCTAGCCTAGCTCTAACCACTGGACTATCCTTCCTCCCTGGACTTAGCCCTTACAGACACATATAGCCCTCAGTCCCCTCATCTGACATGCAGAGAAACTTCTTCAGAATAGCGCTGTGTTCTCGTCCCATTGTCATTGTCTCAAACATCCCACTCCCACGGATCCTCCTTATTTAGCGCTCGCTGAGTGTTGGCAGCTCGTGCAGAAAAGTGCAGAACAAATCCAGTCCCTGTCCCCAGGCACGAACCAGCTCAGCTTACGTTTGTGTTTTGATTTCAGATTTAATAACCACCTCGCTGGTTGCTCCCAGACAGGCCCGGCAGGTTTGCGGTGTTTAATCACCCAGATCTCATTCTAAAGTTCCAAGCACAGACTTACATATTTCCCTAAGCAGCGCTTCAATGGGCCAGTGACAGATTCTGCACCCATTTAGTACTTAGCACCAAGGGAGTTTCAATACTTCCTGACTGGGGCAGAAGGAGGCATCTTAAAGTGGGCAGACACAGCTGCCTGAGATCATCCCCCAGCAGGGGGGCTTTGCAAATGGGCTTTGCAAATGGGGCGAAGCAAATGAAAGCGTTTTCTGCAGGCCCCTGGAGTAGCACAGCGTAGAGGAGGGATGTCGCTGCGGCTGGAATGCACTGCACTTTGACTGTACTCTGGCCTCCCAGGCATGAGAAGCAGAGCACGCACTAGAGCAGCCCCGAGGCTCTTCTTACTTACACCAGGGACTGGACAGCTCCCTATACACACGGCAGCCCGAAGGCAGCACGGAGCCAGCTCTCCCCCATACACCCCTTTGTGCTCCAAGCATGGGAATCCACTGGGCATCAGCCCCTGCTGTAAAGCGTGTAAATACACTAAACACAGTTGTCATTTCCTGCATTAGCTCATTGGTTACCGGCTAGGGGCCTTATCCAGAGAGAGCTTCCAAAGTCCCATTGAAGTCAATGACAGCTAAGGGTGCTCTGCCTCTTGCAGGATCGGACCCCATCTCTGCCAACAGACATCAGCAGTGGACCGGTTCCCAGGTTCCGCTTGGAAATCTCCAGACTGGGCCGGACACGAGATGTTGAGCCACTATGCTGTAAGGAATCAATAGTACAGAGTTGCACGTTTCCACCCCTCAGCAGGGCTCAGAACAATGTTCCTCCCTCTATGAACCGTCCTCTCAAAGCTCCTGGAATCAGGGCATCCTTTGAGATGCTCCTTTTCTTCTAATAATCTCTTGGGAGAAGGCATATTTTTTCCACAGACATAGACAGGATGTGCCACAGGCTTTTCACATGATAGTAGATTCATTTCCCCCACCATCCAGAAGGGAATGCATAATGTATTGTGAGGAATCTTTTATGCTGTTCCTTAACCTCCTCGTAACTCATCAGATTCCTTGGGAGATCAGCACAGAGAATTTATATCCTTCAGATCCCCTCTGAATGTTACCTGCTCCACTTTGTTCCTTTCCATTGATGTCACCAGGGCAGAATTTCAATAAGCTTGAGTACCTTGCTGGGTTTCCTCTTGACTTTCTGCCCCCTGTGTGCGTGTGTGTGACAATTACACAGAGTTACCATGTATATAACCCTCAGAGTTATTACATTGAATGTCCTGATATGTAGGTGTTCGTATTTCACGGTAAGCTTCAAAGAGAGAGTACCATGGTTTCTTAGTAAAAAATATGTAATACACGCAAACCAGTGTAAATGGTATCAGACATTATAAATGGTAGGGGTTATGAATAACTCAAACTTTCAAAGGAGCAAAGGTCTCAAGTTGCAGTGGGGGAGGTCTGGGTTGGACATTCGGAAAAAGTTTTTCACTAGGAGGGTGGTGAAGCACTGGAATGGGTTACCTAGGGAGGTGGTGGCATCTCTGTCTTTAGAGGTTTTTAAGCTGTGGCTTGACAAAACCCTCGCTGGGATTATTTAGCTGAGGATAGTCCTGCTTTGAGCAGGGGGTTGGACTAGATGGCCTCCTGAGGTCCCTTCCAACTCTAATATTCTACGATTCCATGAAATACAATTATTAGACAATAAATCTACTGGTGCGCCTTATACATGGACTCTTCTGTTCCTGTTATATATATTTAAATGTAAAGCTCCAACCTGTGTGCAGTGTCTCTGGAGCCGCGTTGGTTCCTGGATATTAGCGAGACAACGTGGGTAAGGTTTTATCTTCTGTTGGACCAACTTTTGTTGGTGAGAAAGAGCCAAGCGTTGGAGCTGACACAGTGCTCTTCTTCAGGTGGCGAATAAAAGAGCTTAGCCCAATATTGGTCCAGTAAAAGACATTATCTCATCCTTCTTGTCTCTCTAGGGACACACACGTCTAAACGCATTCCCTCTGATCTTTCAGAGGTGGTTCCTCGGGCTTCATAAGGTGCTCGCGATACGTAGCGTGGGTTGTGTGGACTCTTCAGAGCTTGAGAAGAATGGCAGCATCCCATCCCTGTCAGACACTTCACACCCCGTCAGCCAGGGAGGTAGAATAAAAAGAACGGGTTTGGTGTTCCAGGCTGCCTTCCCCGCTCGGGGAACCAGAACCAAGCCTTTGTTCTGGGCTGAGCCTTCCACATTCCTCCACTCAGGCCTGCTGCGAGGTGGCTTCCCATGCTGCTCCGCTCAACCAGGCCTGCCAGCCCTCCCTCAGCTCTGAGGAGCCACCCTCCCACAGCTGCCCTTTTGTTTCGGACTCAGTTTCCCCTGGTTTTTCCCCTGGTCCCTAGGAGTCTCTGCACAAGCTGTAATTCAGTTTCTGCTCCCCCAGCTCAAGCCCATCCTCATCATCAACTTTCTTCACTTTGCCTTCTTCCCAATGGATCTCTGTACCTGGAGCGCCTGGTTCTCTGTGCATCTCACAAGCAGCTCACCTTTCCCCCTTTACATGGCTCAGCTGCCTTGATTTAACCCCTTTGGGAGTCAGCCAAACAATCACAGATGCACCTGACCCCGCTCCCTCTTAAAGGGGCCAGCTGCCCTGTGACAGGCGGCTTTTGCGCTGGCTCCAGAACAGAAGTCAGTTTGAATAATGAATGGGAAGAGAGTGGCATTCATGGCTAAGTCTCCCTAGCCCAGCTAATCAGCAGCTGGAATTTCTAATTCAATATAGAACAACCCTTGGCAATAAAGTTCATGGGAACCTCTGTGCCTGTTGTATTGTCACCCTCCCAGGGCTGCAGGAGAATTGTTCTGTCGTGGAATGATGGGTCTTACAGCTTATGTGAGGGTTGAATATGGAGGATCAGATTGCCTACAGAGATAAGCCATTGCACAGATGAGTAGTGCCGTTGATTTCAATTTGTTTCCCTTATTGAAAAAGAAGTGTCAGAGGTGACTCAATGGTGATCTCTGGGTACCTCCCCGGATGGAGAGTTCTGATAGTAGATGGCAAAGTCTTCACAAGATCCAGTGGAAGGCAGCGGAAGCTAGGCTAGCTAATTCAGACTAGACATAAGGTGAAAATATTGACCAGTGAAGGGAAATGACCATTGCAACGACTTACCTCGGGACGTGAAACCTTTCAGTCAAGGCTCTAGAAGAGATGTGATTGCTCAGACAGAACCTACGGGCGCGCTGCAGAGGTTCCTGGGTAAGGTTCTCAGGCACGTGTCATGCAGGATGTCAGACCAGATAATCGTATCGGCCCTTCTGGTCTCAAAATCTATGAATGGGACTGTTTGTGGAGCATTCACCGTGTGGGTAAAGAGCACGCAATCCGGACCAAGAGGAGGAACATTCTCCATTTGTTTGCCTTTCTACTGACAGCTGTTTGGAGCAGACGTCTTTCTTTCTGTTCTGTCTGGAGGGCGCCTAGCAGGCAGCAGCTGATGCGCAGCCAGGAGCCGACTTGAGTCCTCGTGAATCCTAGCCCTGTGCACCCACCACTAGACCAGCCTTCCACCGGACTCCTTCCCCTGTGAGGCATAATGCTTTTGATCTATCCCATAATGCTTTCTCCCATCAATGAACAAAGCTTCCTAAGCCCTTCTTGACCCCCAAGCCCCTCAAAGGCCTCCATGAAATTGAAATCTTTAGAAACCTTGCAGTGTTGGTTTCTTCAGAGCCTGGTGCCAGCAGATGTTCCCTTCCATCAACAACGCCTCCCCCCTGTTGATTTACATCTAAACCTGGAGAAAAGCTACAGAGATTCTTCCCAGCGAGGGTCTTTGGGGAAAGGTATGGCAGGCTAATTATAAAATAATGCATGAGAGGCATCAATAATTTAGATGGAAATTATAGTGAGCGGAGCGATTCTCCCTGAGCGTTCCACTGTGAGCACAATCAGCCGGCTACCACTCACCTGGGTTATTCCACGCGGGAGTTACTGGTGGAAGAACATTTTGTGAATCCCCAGGACAGAGCTCTGCCTTTTCATTTTGTGCCCACACCTTTAATTCTCCGTCTCCGTCCCTTCCTGTCCCTCCTAGGCCCCATAGAATGGCAGTTGTTATAGAACGGGTGAGATCTACTCGCACAACTAGTCCTTTGCCCGTGCAAGATTGTTCCCTAACGTACCACGGGCTGCCAAGGGCTCTCAAGGCTCAGCAGAAGGAGCAATTAAGACCCTGTGATGAATATACAAATGCTGCCCTGGAGAAGGGGTTAAGGAGCAGCTCTAGGCCCTGCCCGGCCACAGCGGCAAAGCCTGCATAGGCTGGATGTGGAGCTGAAAACGGGAAGCAAAGTAGCTGAGAGGAGGAGAGCTGTGGAAGTGATCTGCCCTGCCTTGTCCTGTCCTCTTGAGAAGAAGCACCCCAGAGATCTTGTTCCCTGAGGCTTGGAAATGCCTGCAAATGAGGGACTGGTGCCTTCCAAAGGCCAGAAACTTTGATTTTGTGTTTGTTTCCTTGCTTTAGCCTGTAGGAAGTGGGGTGGGTCTGATGGGAAGTGATCCAGGGAGGCAGCTGCATATCATCCCTAGGTGCAGGTCTTAGCTGCCTACCATGGGGCCCCGGATTGGATCCTGGTGGAGAGTGTGGGCCCAGGTTCCCCTAGCAGCCCCTAAAGAAGGGATCATCACAAAATTCTGTCCCTTGATGGGGAACCTAGGAGGGAAGATTCTGAAGACCCAACCCTTTGGAGAAGCCCTGAGATCCTTGCAGGCTTCTGAAGACTCTCACATTGTTGGACTCCTGATGTGTCTTCCAAAAGGGACGGAGGTGAAGTGTGACCCACCTGGAGGGCTGAGTAACTAAAACGACAGACCTCCACACAGTGGAGCGATACAGCCCACCCCACTCTGGACTGCCCACTAGGCAGCACTGCTGGCGAGTGTTCCTCTTCAGAGATCCTCTCTTCAGTAAGAATGACGGCAAAGTAGGGGGTGACTGCCCAAGGCTGCTGTAACTTAGGCTGGACTGATAAGGGGATGTTCTGGCAGCTGGGGTAGGCCTGGGCAAAGGGTTGCACCCTTATCCCAGTCAGCCCCCTGGACTTGGGGTCACAGAGGGGTACCACATAGGAACCCCAATCAATAACCGTTATATAGCTAGGCTCAAGTATTTTTGTGTCATGAGCAAGATGTTCTCGGCTAGCCCTTCCGATGGAGGTGTTCCTCCCCAGAGATCTCAAAGCACTTTAGACCGCCATGTGCACTAGCCCCCGAAGGACGAACTGAAATGGGGGCCCCACTGCTTTGATAGCTGTACAGACACATGGTCAGAGCCCCACAGGGTTTACAAGCGAAATAGCTAAGCCAGACAAAGATAATAATATTGTCCCTTTTTTATAGCAAGGCCAACTGATTTGCCCAAGATCTCACAGGAATTTAGTGATAGAGCATATTTCAGCCTTGTTGGGGATACTTTAGCTGGTTAAGACAGCTATTGCCTCATGTGGGCGGGTCTGGAAGGGGTTTGAAATGACCCATATTATGCTAACGTCAAAGCCTCTTGCTCCACTTAAAAAGACCAAAACCCAAACTAACCATCTTCTCTACCTAGGCGCCATGGTTCAATGACTGACCCAGGCCAGGCTCCTGTGATTCTTAAATCCCCAAAACTGAGACTCGGGGGCCCTCTGCTGGCAATTTTCTTTTTAAATATCCAGTTTAATGCCTGCGAAGGAGACTTGTTCAAGGGGAGGACAGAGATGGTCACAAACCAAAATCTCAAGGCCAAGTAGAGTGACCAGATAGCAAGTGTGAAAAATCATGATGGGGTGGGGGGTTATAGACACCTATATAAGACAAAGCCCCAAATATCGGGACTGTCCCTATAAAATCAGGACAGCTGGTCACCCTAGAGCCAAGCTCCCGGCCTGAACTTGAACCTTCCCAAGGATCAGGGCATTTGGATCTGGTCTATTGAAGAGAGAGCTTCCAAACAAGTGACTGGCTCAGAGTAATTAGAAACGTTGCCTCCTGTGGCCCCTTCCCACTGGCCGTGTGTGAGCCCATATAAATGGTCAGGCTAAAACATCCTGGATGGAATTCTGGCCCTATTGACACCAGTGCCATTGACTTCTATGGAGCCAGGATTGTACTGCATATATTTTAGGTCACAGATTATTCCCATAGAGAGTGACCCCTATCTGGAGTGAATTTATCCCCTGGCCCATTTTCTCTGAGCTCAAGGAGGAAGCAAATCAATGCAGGAAACTGCAACCAGCTTGGTTGGTCATGGAAATGAACTGGCCTACCAGGAGTGGGTTTCTCTCTTCTATGTTATAATTCCTAACCCTTATTTTAGCTGCCTTGATGCAGTTCTTAGCTGGTATCCAGGGAGTGCTAGGAAACCCAGAGATGCTGTGGAAAGGCACTGAAGCTGGTAGGATTATATTTCTGGAACTCTGCTGCTATTTTGCATCGATTTTTTTAGTTCCCTAATTTACTGGGATTTAAATCGTGTCATCATCACTGGGTCGGAATGGAGCGAATAGCGACCCAGGCCATAGATAATAGTAAAATTGTATAGTATTTATCAGGTACAAGAGCAGGAAAGATTTCCTAGCAGCGAGATCTCTTTGACAGTAGGATACTCTCCCAGGGGAAGTGGCGTAACTCCAAGTGCTCGATTCATGTACAACTGGATGATACAAAGCAATGGAGAACATACTGGAGGGGCCAATCTTGCACTAACCCAATGTTGCCCAGGAGATCTTACCCTCTCTGATATGGAAATTGAAGCCAGGTCTTCTCCCTTGTGTTTGTTCTTTCAGATTCCCTACATCACTGAGTTGTTTGTGAAAGAAACCAGTTAAATACATGAACATGATAATGGATTCAAAGATCTCGGGAGGGGAAGACCACTCTCTCAGATTAACTTTGCTTACAGCATTGCTATTAAAACCATATGTTCATCCACAGTTAGTTTTGCTGCGAAAGCCTGCGATGCCTATGCGTGGCATTGAACACTCAATCTGTTCAGGGCAGAATTCGCCAAGCTTTAAGTAATAGCAGCATAACAGTCTATGGGCTGTCTTCATTCTGAAACCATAAAGCACTTCTTCAGGGACCACAATGGGGGCCCAGAACCATGGACAGAAAATATATTGAGTCCCAATGTGCATTTGTCTGGCTCTCTAAAAGCAACGGTATAACCAGCAGGAAGACAGAAAAAAGCCATGAGCCAGATGCACCCTGGGTGTAACGCTAGCGAATCCAGCAGAGCTTATGCAAGGCAGGAATCGGGCTCGATCCGTGCGTGTGAGGGTTTAGGCCCGGTTGCGTTACTGACCTGTGAATGGAACACAACTCCGCTGCATGAGAAACGTTTAAGGGGTGGCACAGTGTGACAGCTGTTTCTTCTCTGGCATGTGACACACCCAACAAAGCACTGATCAGTGTGGTCGTTAAAGGTGACCTGAAAAGCACTTTTAAGTCTGGTCTCTTTTGAAGTTTCTGAGGCTTGGGAAGATCTGCTTCTGCTTTGTTTCTCTCAAGCTCCCTCGTCCCAGGGTGAGCTGGCCCTTTAAGCCCACCAATGCCTAGTTCACTGCCTCCCTCGGTGATGGGAGTTGAGGCTTCCTGGAAGAGGGACCTGCAGAGAAGACAGGAAGAGAGCTGCACGGCATACAGGCTGCAGAAGATGTGCAGGAAGGCCCTCCTGTAATAGAGCCAGATGGTGTCAAAGTGTCAGGAGACTCTCCGCAGTGGGGCCCAGAGAAGAAGCTGAGAGCCGGGGTCTGTGCGTGAGACCTAGAGACATTGCTTGACTGGAAGCGGGCCAGGGAGGTGAAGCAATGGGTTGAGTAGGGGGTTTTCTGCTGCTTGCTACACGATCCCTGGACTAGAACCCTGAGTAAAACAGGGTGCAGGTTCTCCTATGGGCCACCGAGGAAGGGTGTGCGAAAGCCCCTTGATGGGAGGGGTGGTTTAGTGCGCATGGTGCTGGGCTGAAGCCCTGGTGTTTGATCGCTGGATGATTGCTAGTTTTGTTGGATTTCTTGTTTCCTTCTGAAAGGGGAATCATAGAAGCGTAGGACTGGAGGGGATCTCAACAAGTCCTCTAGTCCAGGCCCCTGCACTGCGGCGGGACTGAATATTATCTCGACCAACCCTTAGAAACAGGACTTCACATTTGTGATGGAGGGCAAAAATCTTTAAAGCACTGGAAAGTGCCTAGCCGAGAGCAGGAGACTGAAGTGGCTGGAGCAGAAGAAGTGGAAACTGAGGCACGAAGCACCAGCTACCAACGTGCTTTTGTCACACTCCTGTTCTGGTGCTAGGTTAAAACATAAAAATAGCAGCCACGACCAATATCAAAGGACCACTTGCAACCTCCCCTCAAGATATTTCAAAGGTAGCAGGGGTTCCCATGAGCCCCCTGAGGGAAAAAGAGTGTGGAGAAACTGGGGGGAGACTGTACTGAGGTGGGAAAGGGGCTGTGAAGTTCAGACTGGGGAGCCCAAGCAAGACTGGGGTCCTGTTCTGCCTCGCACTGTACCAACAAACCTCTGCCCCTAAGAGTTTACAGTCTAAACAGAAAGACAGCTGGGGAAACTGGCGCAGAGAAGGTGATCTGCCTGCGCTCACACAGCAGCGGGGAATAAGACACACGTCTCCTGGTTCCCTGCCCAGTGCCATGTCAACTACACAGCTCTGTCTTTTTCGGGGAAAGGGGCTGCATAGAAAGCTTCCTGGCTTCCCACACATTTGCTGCAAATGTGGTCCAGAGACATCACTGTTCTGAGCAGCTAGCATTTCACTGATTGAAGACCCAATCCAAAAGATTCAGCTTCTGTATAGGCCTCAAACGCCCACCACGGATCGGTGGCTGCAGACATCTATAATTACCTGCTGCAATTTTCTACGTGCTTTACTGCCATTAGCTGTGACTACTTCCTTGTCGTCTGCAACTGAATTGCTGCCGCCTGCACTGCTCAAACAGTGATCAAAGCACTCAGTGCTGTTGGTGTAAAACAGCACAGCTCCACTCCAGCTGATGGAGCTAGTCTAACTTATACCGTCTGGGAATTGGGCCCAAATGGTCAGTCTACATGTGCCCCTGCTCTTCAGAACACGAACATGTGATTATTGCAATACGATGCCTTCTAACTGTGTCTGTAATGCATAGCTGTAGATAGTGTGCTTCAGAACCTAGAAGAATCCCAGCATGTTCCAGTTTGCTACAATATCATTGGGCATAGATGGTTATCTGCTGTTACAGTCTGTCCAACAGTCTCCTGTACTTGAGATGGGAGACTCAAAAGGGCTAAGTGTTGGCCTATTTGTGCCCCCTCTCTGATGCCAAGGGTTCAACTTTAAAGGGAGCAGAAGTAGGTCTATGCTGAGTGCTTTTGAGACCCTCTCCCGTAATTCACGCGCTCTAGCACCTTTAGAACAATCTGTAGCCCAGATGCTTTGTAACGTTGAACCACTCGGTCATGGAGCTAAATGCTGGAGGATGAGAAATGAAGGAAGACAGTTGTAACAAGACAGGCCGTTAAGGAGACAGTCTGGAGCAACCTTTCTATAGCTTTATGGGAGCTGGGGTGGAGAAAGCTCTTGTACCAATGGCAATGATACCGTTAATACACGGGACAAAACATGTTAAAAACATGGGACAAAAATTCCATTGACTTCAAAGGAATTGCATCTGCCTAGCTGGGGTGAATTGGCCCTACTGAGTCACTACAGTGCCCCAGACGGGTACAGGGAAACATACAGAACAGCGATGTGGGCCCTGCTCCAAAGAATTCACTGTCTACACTGTAGAAAAGGACAGCTTAGCTGGCACAGAAATATTCTGTGATCCTTAGGACAGATAAATCAGCCACTGGCTACAGGAGTTTGTGCAGTGAAGAAGCTGAGGTCTGTTTAGAGCAACCAGATAGCAAGTGAGAAAAATCGGGATGGAGGTGGGGGACAATAGTCGCCAATATAAGAAAAATCCTCAAACATTGGGTCTGTGCCTATAAAATCGGGACATCTGGTCACCCTAAGTCAGCTCCTTGACTGGCGTAAATCAGCATAGCGCCACTGAAGTCAACGGAGCTACACTGATTTACCCAAGCTGAAAAATCTGCCCTGTAGAGTCCAGCAGAATGAAAGGAAGGAAGCCCTAGAAACAGGCGGACAGAGATAGAAGAAGCCTTAGCCCATGGATTTGGTTATTAAGATAGTAGCATGCTACAAGCAACAGCAACAGTAAACGCAGGAAAGAATCCTGAAACCAGCTGCAGTCGCCGATGTTCCACTCTGCCGGTCAGTGGAACTGTGAAGAGCTCTGACATTCGAAAGTTCCCCCGGCAGATGGGGACAGAGATCTGCTTTTTATTAAAGGCACACATAGCTGCCTATCTTCCAGGTCCCATCATGAAGGCGTGAGAAGATGCTGTCAACTAAACTCAAACAAACAGCCCTTAGCTCTTGTGTCTGAAATTTCCTTTTACTGTTCAAAGTGACGCCCACAATCGCTAGAACTGAAAGTTTCAGAGGTGTGGGCAGGGAGACACTTTATTTGTTTTCTCTGTGCATAGTCGATTTCCTTCTTTCCCCTACATCATCAGTCCGTTTCCCTTATTTGTGCAGGTTGCTCAACAGCAAGGGAGAGAAACAATTACGTAATAAAACTACCTCGCTCTTGCGTAGCACTCTTCATCGACAGATCTCAAAGCACTTCACAATCTCTGTTTATCCTCCTAACACCCAGATGGGGAAGCAAGACAGACAGTAACTGACTTGCCCACAGACCCACGGACAATCTGTGGCAGATCAGGGAACTGAACTCTGGTTTCATGCCCTAACCACGAGACCATCCTCTCTCTAATTAAATGTGATGGTAAGACCACAAATTGGGAGGGGATTTGGGGACTGGGGCAGGACCCAAAACAGTTTAAATAATTGTTTTTTAATTGACTAGATTTCATGTGGATGGTGTCCCTTTAAATAAAAACAAAAATAACATTATCCCTCTGCCACCGCCCAGCAAACCTTCTCCCAAGTTGATACACTGCTGGTAACTATTTCTCTTTGTTTAGTGCAGTTTTCAGCCTTTCTGGCCATGCTCCTGTCAAATCCAGCTTGAATTCATTTTTTTCTTCTGGCAAGATTTTGTGAGACACAATATCAAGTATTTAATATATTGGGAATTGATTACACCCTCTGCTTCCCTTTCTCTCCTCTTCTAATGCTGTCAATCTGCTGCAGTACCACATGGGTATATGAGGAGTAATACGCTGGCTTAGTGCCTGCGGTCACCACTCCGTAGCGACTGGGACCAGCCAATATAACAGCCTGCCACTGACTAACAGAGGAGGGAAGCTTTTTAAAGGCACAGCCAGCAGTGAGCCGCCGAATCTGCACTGAGTTTCAAACTGCCATTCGTGAGGCTGATGGCAAATCCTCAGCGACTGTAAATGTACATGAAGTCACATCGATACGTCAGTGTTGTAACTCAGGGTGCGCTAACAACTTACCCCCGTGGAGGATCTGGGCCTGAAAAGCTCTTCCTAAACACGTAGGACCACTAGCATCTGCCTCTGGATTCAATACACACTTCTGACTGGGATGCCTGCACGTGTGGCTAGTGGCTTATGCTGTTTCCTGCTCATTGGGTAGGAGGGACCCCCCGATGCACAGTGATGGAGATGGCTGAGAGATGCAGAGGCTATCTGCTGCCTGTTCTACACCCCAGGGACCAGGTTGCAAATATAAAACAAGGAAACTGAGCAGAAAGGCTGAATGGAAAATGAGAAGCTGTCTTCACCCCCCCTCCCGCCCCCTCTTCCAAAAAATTGTTTCTAAATAAACCCATTTTTATTACTTTCACTATTTTTCTTTAATTTTCTTCATCACAGGGGCTACCCACGTCTGGTTTTTGGCCAGTGAAAAATCTTTGGCTCTATTTTGTTAACATTTTCAGTGTTTTCTATCAAAATGTTGGGGAAGCAGGGAGGGAAGGACCATGCTTCAATATCCACCAATACCTCCTCCCCGTCTCTTGGGGTGGACACGGGGAGACATTGTTTGAAAAGTGTAGTCAGCGTTATCAAACAGCTGTAATACAATTGTAACCCCCTTTCTTCACTGGGTTACTTTGGAGCAGGCAACACTCACCGGTGTGCAAGGGCGCCTAAGGTTTTTAACAACAGAGGAGATCCCGAGTATCCCAGTGTTGGTGTGGGGTAGTTGGGAATCCTCTGTCCACCCCTCTGCTGCAATCCCTTTATCTCTCAAACGAATTAGAATTGGCGGTGCCTCCACCTGGCTAGCCCCTGCACACGCTCGATATTGGCTCTGGGAGCTGCCAGGACTAGACCTGGTCTAAAATTATAATAATCCAAGACATTAGTCTACTTTAACAATTGCAGTTATACAACTAAACATTCAATATCCTTAACTCAGAGTTAACAACCTTTACTTAGCAAAATAAAGAAACATGCCATAACAGACTGAAATTAAACATAAACCACAGAGACAGTTGAACAAACCAATTAATAAAACTGATTCACTATTGAGCTTGCCTACCAGGCATTCACAGTGCCATTATTTACCCCCCCTCTGGAGTGTGCACTCCCCCAGAGTTCAGGCCCTGACCCCTTTCTTGCGTGGGCGCGCTTGAAGATCTGTGGATGGAGATTGCTTTGTGGGTTCACTGCACCAGCTCAGCCAAAGCATCAGGCTGGAGACTGGCAGTCCTGGCCCTGCTTGAAGGGACTGTGTCTTGGCCTCTTCTCCGTCTGTCAATCTCTCTGCTACGCCTACCTCACAAGTCCAATGCAGCTCTGTGCTAAATCCTCATGTCAGCAGGCTCCCGGCAGCAGTCAGAGGCAATAGCGAGCTTGGGATCTTGTTCACCAGCAGCCACAGCAGCAGCAGCGTCGAGACCCAGCCAGCAGCTTCCAGCCTGGGCTCCTTCCTCCCCAGCCCCAAAATGGAGCCTTTTCTCACTCCTGCAAGGGGAAGAGTCTCTCCTTTTTCCCCAAGGCATTATGGGAATTGTAGTCCCCAGGCTCTTCCCCACGACAATTAAGTAGGTAGGCCCCTAAAGTACAGGGTGCCTACACAATGCACTCCCTGCCCTCCAAAGCTGGGATATAAGGAGGGCCCTTGACACATTAGAAACATAAATCAGGAGATATTAAACAGCCATGTTTAAACAAGGGTCTTGCTAGCAATTGCCGTCCCCCGGCCCTTCCTTCCCCGAGAAACCTCTGATTATAAAACTGTTTCATATAAAGTTACCATAGGCTAATGGAGGGGGTCTGGTAAGAACAAGGCTTTGCTAAAAGAATGTGAAACTGCACAGTCTAGGCCCTGTCCAATGTGTCTGATTGTATCTTGGGAAAAAAACTTTTCCCTAATGCACAACAGGGTGTATGTGTGTGTATCAGACACACAATCTGCTATACAAACTTCTTTTATGTAGCAGATCTTGCTTAAATAAAAATAACTCTTTTGCTAATGTTGTGGAATCACTTATATTCCAGGATCTTATTCTCAAAAGCATTTTTACAATACGTTAAGCCTCACAGCATCTCTATGAGCAAGTGAATTATTACCCTGGTTTGTCAGCTGGAGAAGCTGAGGTAGGGAAGATCAGGGACTTATACAAGGTCACACAGTGAGTTAGCTGCAGAGATGGATCTGAACCTAGGAGTCTCCTGACTCTTGGATCCCTGGTCCACCCAAGTTTTGGGTGTTTTTGACTTGCAGTATGGTAGCACCTATTGTGTTTGGTGCTGTACATACAGTGGGACAGTCCATCTTCCAAAGAGATCCATCTAAACTAGGGTGACCGAATGCCCCAATTTTATAAGGATAGTCCCAATATTTGGGGCTTTTTCTATATAGGCACCTATTACCCCCCATCCCAATTTTTCACACTTGCTATCTGGTCACCCTGGTCTAAACAGCCAAGAAGTGAGAGAAGGGGATAGTAGTGTTTCCAGTTTTGCAAAGGGGGGGGAACTGAATTGCAGAAAGATTAAGTGACATGTCCAAGTTCACATAGGAACTCAGCCGCTGTGCCAGAAATCAAATCCACATCTGAACCCACTGCCTTAATTACAAGCCTTCCTTCTTTCCTCAGCTACATCCAGCTTTCTACTTTACCTCCCAGTCAGAATGCCACTTGCTCTATACCGGACTCCCTACAGCTCTGAAGCCCCTTTCTGAATGGCTTACCCAGTTGCTCCTAACAGCAAAAGACTCCGTCGGAGGCCGGGTTACGCGCCCGCAGCTCGTTGGCAATTCGGAGCCTCTGATCATCCACCTTGAAACCAAAGCATGCTGCAATTAATTACTTGGAAATGACTTCCTGGAAGAAAGCAAGTCATGCCTTAAATTAAACTCTTTCCACTTCAGCAGCGATCCCAGCATAGGCAGCCGCCTCTGCCCAGTGCCGGGAAGGAAACACACAAGGTGGTAGCTCACAGGAGTGGCTTAAAAGTGACTGAGATGTCATTTATATGGGCTGCACAGGCAGCAATGATACAGAGTTTATTTAAATCCGTGCCCAGATGGCCCATGAACAGAGATCACTAAAAATGTAATAACTGGACATGAAACAATCATAACTAAAATCTGTGTGAGGCACTGAACAAAGCATGAGGCAAATACTTTGGCTGGGTCTTAAAAGCCCCTGGAAGGAAAGCTGTATCAGAGCTTTGATTTCATTGATTTTTATTAACGCTAAAGCTGGTAAGATCTTTCTCCCCCTCCCAAAACAGGCTGAAGTTGCTTTTTTTTCCAAGGGTTGGAAACCGGCCCACTTCGCTCTTTCAAAAATTGTCACCAATTTCTTTAACACTGTTATTCAAAAAAAAATAATAATAATTTCAAAATGGTTGTTGAAACTTTTCACCCTCTAAATCCAGTGTTTGGTAAATCTTTAACGGTTTTTTAGAAATATTTGGATTTTTTTTATAAAGGGATGAAATTTAAAAACCACAGCCCTACAATTATATCAAGCTTTTCTCCCCAAAAGCTTCTTTTAAGGAACAAAACTATTTTTGGACAAAACCTAGCCTTTTAAATCAGCATGCCCAGTTAAAAAACAGCTCACTTTGAGTGGGTAGATATGTATGTAGACTGTTTCCAAAAACTAATCAAAATAGCAGACACATCGGTCATGTCGTAACTTGCAGCTAGGTCGCCACTAGCAATTTACGAGCTTTTCTGTAAAAGATCATGGGTTTTTCTTTTAAAATTACCTCTATTCTCAGTAACCCCTAAAAGAACCAATTGTGGTCCAGACCCTATTGTGCTGGGTACAGTCCAGACACAGTACAATCTCTGCCCCCCAGATCTTGAAGACAAGACAGACAAAGGGTGGGTGAGATGAAGGATTATTACTCCAGTGGATAGATGGGAAACTGAGGCACAGAGATGTGGTGAGATCTTGGGGAAGTCTTTTAGGAAATCTGTAATAGAGTCAGGAATTGAATCCAGAGTTCAAATGAATGCCTTCCCCACAGAACCACTTGGCCTATAGGTGGTGACTGAAAGTGTTTTGCAAGATTAATTGTCCTGGGTTCTCAATTTAGTCAAAGTTTTATTATTCTGCAACCTGGCACCAAAGATACAAAAACCTCATTAAGAGCCGAACTGAATATTGATGCTAGGATTTGTCTCTCTGAATACGTATCTCAAATGGAATTATTAACCATAAATAAGCATGCTTTTAATAATCCACGGGCACGTCAATGAGATACGCTAGCTGTCCAACCACATCTCAAACGCGGCAGCACATCTGACTGAAATGATAATTCAGTGCTAATTAAATGCCAATGGATTCCTAAAACTCTTGATGATTTTTAACAATTATGAACCAGATATGTATCTGTATAATGAAAGACTGATTCCAAAATGCACTAGTGTATACGGTGGGCATATTTTGTTGTAGCTGCTAAAACGCGATAAAAAATACCAGGCACTCTTCATTTTTTTTTTTCAAATAAAGATTAAATTCAACCTTAATAATACAACGACTTGCTTATTTGTACTGGAGTAACAGTTAAAGATCCTTTTATGCCAGATCCTGCACACGTTATTAACAAAGACAGTCTTTGCCACAACAATACAGCCTAAGCAAAAATCTTACAGCCTCTTCCAAAGTTCAGTAAAAAACGCTGGCAGACAAACACGAGGGTTTCTACTGGGTTTATATCGAGACCAAATCATTCATTTCCTGGGACATAAAGCAAATCGCTTGACTCCCTGGCATAAAATCCCAGCACTATTAAAGTCAATCAGAGTTTTGCTGTTGACTTCAAAGGTGCCAGGATTTCACCCTGGGTTTTTTGGTCAACAAAGAAAGAAATAAGAGTCTAATGCAGCAAACACTGCCTGGTCCTTGCTGAAGTCAGTTAACACATGAAGAAGGCCCCATGCCATTGTCATGTTGCCTTCTAAAAGCAATGAAGCCATTGCAGAGCAATGGGGCAAGGACAGCAGCCTTCTCTGTTTGTTCAGGGCCTAGCACACTGGGGCCAGCTCCCAACCGGGCCTTGGGGAGCTCGTGCTGTGCAAAAAAGCCAAATCATAACAAAACGCTTCTCTGCATCTTGCTGTGCTGTGGTGTATGCGATCTCTGGCTATCACGCTGGGTTGGGACCCATTTGGTAACGGCTTGTTTGTCCCTTAATGGGACATAAATCTTGTTTTGCAAAAAGCTATCCTCCGCCCAAGCATCTAAGGAACGCTGATCCAGTGGTTGAGGCACTTGGGAGACTTAGGTTCAATCTTTGGCTTTGCCACAGATTCCCTGCATACCCTTGGACAAGTCACTTAATCTCTCTGGCTGGGATTTCCAAAGGAGCCTGAGAGTTATGAATCCAACTCCTATTGAACTTCCGTGGGAGTTGGGCACCTAATTTTGTTAGGCTCCTAGACCCAGCCTTTGTGCCTCAGTTCCCCTTCTGTATAAGGAGGACAATAATCCTTGCTTTCTTCTACCCTTCACCTACTTAGATTCTAAACTCTTTGAGGTATGGGCATTCTCTTGCTATGAGTATATATACGGCACCTCTGCAATGAGGCCCTGCTCTTGGTTGGCGCCTCTCTGAGCTGTTGTTCTAATCAAGTGTCCAAATCCTTGTTGCCCTAACCCCTCTGGCTGCCCAGTCATGCCGAAGCAGAAACTCTGCCTATTACCTGGGGAAGGGCACAAGTATTTTCACAAAGCGTTGGTGCAAAGAACAGTTAATAGGGGTGCAAAGGAAAGGCATGAAAGCCTCCCGTTTGCACAAGTCAGCATGCTGTCCCTAGTCACTGAGGGACTGTTGGAAAGTTTCCAGAGGTAGATGCCGCATCTACCACTAACGATGTGGAACCCAATGTTACCTCGCTACTATCTTGAGCAAACAGTGCTGTTGCCCCACCGTTGAGCTTCTACTAGTGGAAGATAATATCCTGGCTTTGATTTCAATGCTGTGCTGCTAGCCAGTGACATCACTCCCCAGCAAACAAATGCAAGGGTCAGGGACCGCTCCTAAAGGAACTTCAGTGCTGAAATGCAACGCACAGTGCTCTTGGCTCGCAGCTCCTGGGTTGGCCGGAGAGGTTGGCCAGATGATTAGAACTCCACTTCAAGCCCATTGCACTAGCTCAACCCTGCATGGCCCGATGCCAAAGGAAAGGCAGGTCCAGGAACCCCCAGCCAAGTGAAGTCACTGCGTGGAAGAAGACTGGCTCTCCGACAAGGCCAAAAAGCCACCCATTGCAAACAGCAGCAGCAAGAATGCCGAGGTCCCATCTGATAACAGCTATCCTCCCAGTTTGCCTGCATGGAAACAGAGCTCAGATTTGTCCTCTTCCTGAGATACCACTGAGGAAAGTCCTCACGCAAGGACATCGGTCAGGATGAGTTTGTGACACAAGACCCCATCACTTTCATAGCCTGGTAACGGTGAGCCAATTGGGTCTGAGACAGAGTCTGCCCTGTCCTACACTGAGGTTTGTAATCAGGCCCTGTTGGGTTCCTTAGGGCACCTACACTGGAGGTGTCATTTTCAATTCAGACCCACACAGCTCGGATCGAACTAGCGTGCTGAAACTAGCAGCACAGCCCCGGCTGCACGGGCGGCGAGATGGGCTGGCTGCCCCGAGTAGGTGGCTAGCCCCTCTTGTCCCCAACAGCTACACTGATATTTGTAGTGCGCTGGCTTGATCAGAGCCAGCACAGGTACATCTAGCTTAGCGGGAAATGACACCCGCAGCGCCACTGTAAAACACCTGGCGTGCTAGCGTGCCTGAGTTTAAAAGGGAGGGGAGATCCTGGTACACACTGAAAGGGTGAATGTGACGACGCTGTCATGGGAGCCTTGGCCGAGGAGGGAACCAGAGAGCTGCAGAGAGGCGTTGCCAAAGCTTGATCCAAAGAACCAGCCTCGTTGGGGGGGGCATCTTCCATGGCTAGGTCCAGAGGGGGCAGCACACACTGGTCAGGGGATTACGTTAGTGCAGGCGTTCTTTAGACCCAGGAGTAGCGGTGACTGCGCTGCATTGCTTCCAGGGTATCGATTTGGCCGTGCAGATTGTAAACGCCTCAGGGCAGAGACTGTTTTCCACCAGATCAGCACAGAACCCAGCATGATGGGGGCACTGATCACTGCCGGGCCCTCTGGCTGCTACTGTCATACAAATGATTGACAATAACGTACACGGCAATCAAGGACAAGATAATTATCTTCCTTTCCCTCAGCTTCTCTCTCTTTCTGCCCTCACCTAGCGTCATTCATGGGAACGAACCTGGTCCCTTGTCCGCCATACTGACATGTCTAAATCCAGGGGTGAGCAAAGTTCAGCCAGTTATTCTCTGTGCAACACCACAGGTTGGCTGACTGCCTTGCAGAACAAAGCTCAAAGCCGAAATTGTAGCCCTGACACAAGAAGTGAAGCTAATCAATTAAAAGTGGGGCAGGCTCCTGCAGTCAAGCTACTCGGTCTAGGCAAGGAAGTGTCTTGGCGATTGCATTATTTTAGTGGGGTGTGTGTGCGTGAAGTCGCTTCCTGGGGGCACCCTCCAAAGAAGTAACATTTTAGGAGAGATCTTAATAAGGACAGGGTGCTGGCTAGGGAGAGGGGAGATCGTGGTGTATGTAAGGGTCAGCCTGGAAGAAAGCAGGAGGTGGGAGTGAAAGAAGGAAGCAAAGGGGATGATAAAGCCCAGAGCCCCTATGCATTTCAATTATCTGTTTATGGAGAGGTCTCCCACAAAGACTGCAATTTTGTTAGGAATTTAAATTCAAAAATCCCTGCCGTAGATCAGATTCTCCGACAGGGAAATTCACAGCAAGCCACTTCCTAGAAACACTCCTGTCTGTCGGCAAACTTACACACGTTTAGTATGGCCTCCTAAGTGTCCTGGGCCACCTATGAGATCCCAGCTGCTGTGGGGGTGGGGAGGAGGGGGTGCTGAGACACACCTCCTTTCCACAGTGCACAGCATCACATTAAACTTTTTGCCATCTAGAAGACAGATGTGACTCTCACCAGCTGCCAGCACCTCTTCTTGCCCAGCTGTGGCTGAACTAATTTCATCTCAAGGTTGGGCAAATAATTCCAAAAATAATTGGGCGGCTTGGAATCTGCCAGAGAAAACTGGGTCACTGTGGAAGGATGCGGATTACGCTACAGGAAGGATTTGGGCAAACGAGAGTATCCAGCGGAGGGCAACAAAAATTATTAGGAGACTGGAACACGTGATTTATGAGGAGAGGCTGAGGGAGCTGGGTTTGTTTAGTTTGCAGAAGAGAAGAATGAGGGGGGATTTGATAGCAGCCTTTAACTACCTAAAGGGGTTCAAAGGAGGATGGAGCTAGACTGTTCTCAGTGGTGGCAGATGACAGATCAAGGAGCAATGGTCTCAAGTTGCAGTGGGGGAGGTCTAGGTTGGATATTAGGAAAAACTTTTTCACTAGGAAGGTGAAGCACTGGAATGGGTTACCTGGGGAGGTGGTGGAATGTCCATTATTAGAGGGTTTTTAAGACTCGGCTTGATAAAGCCTTGGCTGGGATGGTTTAGTTGGGATTGGTCTCACTTTGATGAACTCCTGAGGTCCCTCCCAACCCTCATCTTCTATGATTCTGTGACTGTGAGAGTTCAGCAGCTGTTTGCATCTCACAGAGAAGTGGTGCTTTTGGGGGGGGGGAGGGTGCTCAAAAAAGTGCCCTTTTTCAAAGTTGTAAGTTTTCACCCCAAGAACTTTTAAAGAAAAATTCTGGGGTTTGGGTAAAATTGGAAAAAAATACAGTCACTTTGTTTGGTGTATTGTTTTTTCCTTCCTTCCCACTGCTTTTTTTAAGAGAAAGGTGGGTGGGGAATTGAGCAGAGTGAGGAAAGATGGAAGGAAAAGGGTGGTAGAAAAAAATTCAAAAATGGACATTTTTTATTTTTAAAAAATTCATTACAATTTTGGAACAAACACCAATGTGTTCCTTTTCTAAAACTGTGGAATGAAAATACCATCAACATTTTTCTTTTATGGAACACCCTCCTGGATCCCATATACTCAAACGGTACTTGGATACCCCTGGTGATGAGCTATGTTGAAGAACCTGAGCAGAAAACACTGATCTCACATTTCATCAAAATTTTAACTATGTTGATCCGCTGCATGTGTGCTATTATAATGTAATTCCAGTATTTACAAATGGCCAACCACACCACACTTTCAAAAATCTTGAGGCAGCTTCCCCCCACCCAAACCATGAGTTTTTAAAAAATAATAAATTTGGGATTCTTTTTATTTGCCTTCTCATATTTGAACATTTTGGGTATATGTTTGTTTTCCCATCTTTTCTCTGCAACAATGAGGGTTGAAACCTTACTTTTAAAAAAGAAAACTGAAATTCTCATGTAATCACAAGACTCCAGCAGCTGGGGCTTTAAGACAAACACCAAATCCCCCAGGACTTTCCAACCAAGATCAGGGCCCCATTGTGCTAGGCAGTGTATAAACACAGAGGAGGAGACAATCTCTGCCCAAAGAACTTACAACAGAAAGGCTCATTGCTGACCAAAAATTATCAGCTGGCCAGGGACTTGTTTGCTATTTTTGCCTCTCACAGGGCTGAGCTCCATTTCCCCAGTCAAGAATCCAACTCTGAGATTCCGTCTTTGCTGGGAAGTGATATAAAAAGGTTCCCGGAGCTCCGCTACTGTAGCCTGTCACTTGGGGCCAAAAGACAATGCCCCGTGCTGTCTTGATTTCAGTGGGAAGTCAGGCCCGTACAATCACATGCCAGGAAATCGCAACTGGAGGTATGTGCTGCTGGAAAGTCAGTTGTTCATGCTTCCCGGAGTGAACAGTTGGCGTGGGAGGGACACAGGATTGCTCTGCCTGGCGAGAGAGAGAAATGAAAGCGGGTGGGAATCGCAGAAGTGGAAGCAAAAGAATGTTCCTTTGCACATGAGGCTCCATGAAACCCGTCCTCCCTGGGCACTCTCTGTAATTAGGGTACAGGAGCGCCTTCCTTCCTGTCCAGCACGCTCCCTTCCGAAACCATCGGTGATCTCTGGATCATCAACCTCTGCGGAGCTCTCTCTGAAGGCCTGGTGCTCTCCTTTCCCCCTTAGTTTTTCCTGAACCTCCTTTGATGATCCCACATGCTGGGGACCGGTGCCCCTGAATGGCCTGGTTCCAGTCTAGTAAAGCGGACAGTCCATAAGGTCTGAAACCAAACAATTAAGGGTTAAAACTGTTTGCTTGAGATGGATCTAAAAAGTCTTTAAGAAAAACACTCAGCAGGCGGTGATCGGTTACTTAGAAGTGGGAAGCTCACCAGGACAATCTCATCAGAGTCACATCCACTCCGAACAATACAGCTTCAACCTCCTTTTGTTACTTCTTAATAACTTTTTCATCTTTTCTTATATGTCTGTATCGGTCTCTCGTTTCCATGTTAACTTTCCCCCTGTTAATTCAGACTGATCTTGGCTAGCTGTTTAGTTACATTATCTTTTCTTTTTCTCACAACCATAACGACTCTGCAATTTGTTACACGCACGCACAGCTCTGCTTCTGCTTACGCTGTTAAATGTTATCAGAACAGAGTCTAAAAATTCATAGCAAGCTTCTATTGGGCCTAAATATACCTTCGCTCCCAACAAACCACATTGTAAAGCCATCGAGTCCTTTATCTACACCTGTATTTCATGTATCTCTCTTCTCTTTCCCAGCTGCCTAGTCAAGCCCCTAAGCTTCCAAATCAATGCAATTTATACCATTACTAGCATGGTAATGCGTTGTAATTGTTACAAAGCTCGTCGATATCACGCCTCGCCACAGATGTTCCCCAGTATTGTACACTGACTCCCACCAGGGGCATTTCCCAATGTATTTTATGTCACTTTGAATATTTTGACTTGCCTGTTTTAAGGTCAACAAATGTCTCATAGACTCATAGACTCATAGGTCAGAAGGGACCAATATGATTATCTAGTCTGACCTCCTGCACAAGGCAGGCCACAAAACCCTACCCATACACATATATAACAACCCCGAACCTATGACTGAGTTATTGAAATCCTCAAAAGTGAGATTTGAAGACCTCAAGCTGCAGGGAATCAATCAGCAAGCGACCCATGCCCCACGCTGCGGAGGAAGGCGAAAAACCTCCGGGGCCTCTGCCAATCCGCTCCGGAGGAAAATTCCTTCCCGACCCCAAATATGGCGATCAGCTAAACCCCGAGCATGTGGGCAAGACTCACCAGCCAGCACCCAAAAAGGAATTCTCTGCAGTAACTCAGTTCCCATCCCATCCAACATTCCCACAGACCATTAAGCAGATTTATCTGCCGATAATCCAAATCAATTGCTCAAATTAAACTATCCCATCATAACATCCCCTCCATATACTTATCAAGCTTAGTCTTAAAGCCAGATAAGTCATTTGCCCCCACTACTTCCCTCGGAAGGCTATTCCAGAACTTCACTCCCCTAATGGTTAGAAACCTTCGTCTAATTTCAAGTCTAAATTTCCTAATATCCAGTTTGTACCCATTCGTCCTCGTGCCTATATTAGTACTAAACTTAAATAATTCCTCTCCCTCCCTAACGTTAATCCCCCTGGTATATTTATATAGAGCAAGCATATCCCCCCGGAGCCTTCTTTTGGCCAGGCTAAACAAGCCAAGCTCTTTGAGTCTCCTTTCATAAGGCAGATTTTCCATTCCTCGAATCATCCTAGTAGCCCGTCTCTGAACCTGTTCCAGTTTGAATTCATCCTTCTTAAACATGGGACACCAGAACTGCACACAATATTCCAGGTGGGGTCTCACCAGCGCCGTATATAACGGCACTAACACCTCCTTCTCCTTGCTGGAAATACCTCGCCTGATGCATCCTAAAACCGCATTTGCTTTTTTAACAGCCACATCACATTGGCGGCTCATAGTCATCCTGCTATCAACCAATACCCCAAGATCCTTCTCCTCCTCCGACGTTTCCAACTGATGCGTCCCCAACGTATATCTAAAATTCTTATTGTTAATCCCTAAGTGCATGACCTTGCACTTTTCACTATTATATTTCATCCTATTACTATTACTCCAGTGTACAAGGTGGTCCAGATCTTCCTGAATAGTATCCCGGTCCTTCTCCGTGTTAGCAATACCCCCCAGCTTCGTGTCATCCGCAAATTTTATTAACACATTCCCGCTCTTTGTGCCAAGGTCAGTTATAAAAAGGTTAAATAAGGTCGGTCCAAAAACCGATCCTTGAGGGACTCCGCTAGTAACCTCCTTCCAGCCTGACAGTTCACCCTTCAGCACGACCCGCTGTAATCTCCCCTTTAACCAGTTCCTTATTCACCTTACAAGCACTCGTCCTCCAGTCTATATCCGGAAGTTGAAATCTCCCATAATCACACATTGCCCCTTAGTGTTTACTTCGTTAAAAACATTAAAGAAGTCTCTATCCATATCCAAATCAGACCCTGGCGGTCTGTAGCACACCCCAAGCACTATCTCAGGGGAAGCTCTAGTAGCTTTTTTACCCAGTGTGATTTTTACCCAGACAGACTCCGTCCTATCCATTCCATCACTTCTTATTTCATTACAGTTCACCTCATCATTGACGTACAAAGCTACTCCACCACCTTTGCCTTTCTTCCTGTCTTTTCTAAACAGCACATAGCCTTCAATACCCGTACTCCAGTCATGAGTATTATTCCACCAGGTTTCTGTTATCCCTATAATATCCGGTTTCACTTCCTGCACCAGTAGCTCCAGTTCCTCCATCTTGTTCCCTAGGCTCCTCGCATTAGTGTACAGACATTTTAATTTTTGACGTTTGGCGTCAGTAACATTCTTTCCCCCGTCATGCACAGACCTTCTACCACCAGCATCACCCGTTAGGCTAGTTTCAACTCCGCTTTTCCTCCTTTGGTCAATTCTTCGGTCCACAAGGATATCCCTTCTCACTTTGTTTGCTTCCCTCTCCAGGTTAAATTCCGGCGTGGAGATCTCCTGAACATCTCCCAACCATCTCCCCCAACTTCCTAGTTTAAAGCTCTCCTAATGAGGTCGGCAAGCCTCCATCCTAGAAGTCTAGTTCCCTCCTTGCTTAGATGAAGTCCATCCCGAGTGAACAGTTGTCTGTCCGTAAACGCTTCCCAATGACCGTACATCCCAAAGCCCTCCTCATAGCACCACTGCCTGAGCCATCTGTTAATCATCATAATCTTGTCGCTCCTTTGCTGCCCCGCTCTAGGAACCGGCAAAATTCCACTGAAGATCACCTGAGCCTCGATTTCCTTGAGCGTCTTCCCCAGTCTGACATAGTCCTCCTTGATAACAGTCCAGGGAGTGACTAGCCGTATCATTCGCTCCCACATGAAGGACAATCAACGGATTCTTTCCCGCTCCCGCTAGGATCCTTTTCAGCCTCAGGTCCACATCCTGTACCTTGGCCCCCGGCAGACAGCACACCCTTCTGTTCTCCCGATCAGCTCTAGTTACGGGCCTGTCTATTCTTCTCAATAAAGAGTCTCCTATCACGTAGACTTGCCTTTTCCTGGTGACAGTATGACTCTCCAGTCTATCCCTGGCATCAGCCGGCCGCAAGTCCTCTCGGTTCATCTTTGCCCTCGCAATCCTCCTAGGGCTCATACTGGTTGTCGCCTCCATTGACTCCTCCCCTCCTCCTGCAGGACTAGCCGCTCGCCTCTTTTTCCTTGCCCTCTCTCCTTCAGTGAGCACCAGCTGTGCTCCATCTTCATTTTCCAATGCACCAAACCTGTTCCTGAGTTCTATTTCTCCTTCGCTGGCCCGTCTTTTCCTCTGCCTGGTTCTCCTAGTCACATGCTTCCACCGTCCACGTTCCTCACCCAGCAGCTCCTCAGAATTCTTTGGTCCTGCTTCCATCTGCTCGTCTGAGCTTATCCCCTGTGCCTCATCATGTCTGTCTTCCATCATCTGCTCAAACCCCCTTCTAAACTCAACCAGGGTTTCCACCTGCATCTCCAGTCCTTTTATCTTTTCTTCCAGCAGTTCTATCAGGCGGCACTTCATGCAGACAAAACTCCTTTTAGGTGTCCCCTCCAGGACCATGTACATGCCACAGCTTCCACATCCGGTCATCCTCAGTGTGTCTCTCACTGCTGTCTCTGTCTCACTCATGGCCTTCCAACTCTGTGCCTGGCGGTTCAGGCCTCACACTGCACCGTGGGACACCAACAAGGCCTGGGCTGCTGGCAGGCCCCTGCCCCTTCCCTCCTCTGGCTTGTAGGTTTCTCTGCTGTGGTCTCCTCTGGAATCTCCCCCTGGAAACTCCCACTGAAACTTCCCTGTTAGCAGCCCTGTTCGCTGGCTCCTGTGCCGCTGCAGCTGTCTGGTGTCCTGGGTGTCTGCTCATGAAGGCCTGCACATTTAAATGCAATGGCGGTCTGACTTGCCTTTGCTGTACCCCCAAGCCTAGGGCAGCACCAGTGAGAGGGGCATCAACTAAGACATGGTAGATCTCATGCTGGGAACTGGAAAAATGACCTTGTCCCCTATTTGGATAACCTTTCTTACAACTAAGCAGACCATTGGCCAGTCATAATAGCATGTTTGTGTCCTGTACTGGAAGTGTCCGATCCATGAGATTACACAATATTTGCCTTCTTCAGCCTTTGCAATGTTGGCTTGACCTTGTCCCCGTTGCTGCAGCCGTATGTGCAATTTGGAGTCTTTTCATCCAAGGTGAACCCACATGCCAGCAAGCCACTCACGCCACAGTACATCACAACGACATAACCAGGTACCACAGTTCTTGAAACAGCATGAGGCCTCTGGGGCTTTCCAGACTCCCCCACCCCGCCCATTCTTACTGCTATCTGAAGAGGAGTGGCATATTCCTTTAAGATATAACCCATATTGGTAGGTTCCAACACATCTGTGGACTGGAAACTGCACACTCATTGCCACCCTTAGTCCTGTGGCCGCTGGTGCTGCTAGGAAAGATCCTATTTCCTCAAGCTTGCACCTTTCCTCCGCATAACTGAGTAACGCCCTGCACCAATCTGCTCCTCTGATTTTTTGCCATTGTCCCAGCATCTGATTCGTTCTGAACCCAGGCACGTCCCCACCTTGAATTTCCTTTAGTCCTACCACTAGCTTCTGTAGTAGGAAGTTGCCATGCTGCGAATGGGGAATTCACCTTTGATACATTAGGATTGTTCCTGAGTTTTCCCGTTTCATGGATTGCTGCTTCCAATTCTTTAAACAGCTGTTTTGTTATCCTCGCATCCTGAACGTCCTTTAAGCCCTCTCCTATGTGCCCTCCTTCTGTTGTCTGTTTAACTTGGTTAACAAGTTCTGTAACTGAACTCTCATTTTCTGATTTTCCTCCCACAAGACAGTGATATCCATATGATTCCATGCTGATGTCCCCAACACCCCAGCTCCTAGTACTGTTCCTATATCTCTTTTCGATCTCTTCCCATGACTCTTCCCTTCTCAGGCCACCAAATGTCCTCCAATTCCACTCCATCCCCCGCTTGTCTAAACTTTGGCACTGCTTTTGCTAGCATTTGCATGTAGATGTGCACACATTTTGCAAGACCAAGCTGCTGCAGTAAAGGAAAACTGGTTAAATTCACCTCCACAGGCATCATTTGGTACTGTACTTTATTATACATGAGCTGACGTTCACAATTTATCACTGGTCCATTGTCAGGTCCTGCTTCCATGTCTGAGCATAGTTCATTATCTCGCTTCGGTTCTGGAGCGGAAGGCATCGTTACTCCAGTATGTTCAGGAGCGATAGTGATCTTCCTTAATCTCGTTCAGAGAGAAAGTCAAAGTATCAGGCACTTTCCTGGCATGATAGGTGGACTCGTGGGCAGTAACTCAATGATCTGCTAAAGCAATTGTGATGTTTCCCACGTGCGTTAGCTGGGTGCTAGGAATAAAGTTCGCCATTACCATCCCATGTAAACACCCCGCCCTCTCTAGGCCCCCCAGATCACGTCCCTGCTCCTGACCATTGCTTGTGCTGCAGGGTCCTCCACGTTGGCTGTAGTCCTCTCAGTACCAGCACACTTCAGACTTTCTTGCAGGATTACCTGGGACTCATAAGGCTGCGGTGGCATTCCCCCCTTTGTCACCGCTGTGGTCCTCCGCTGCACCCCAAGTTCCACGAACCCCGGCGCAGTGCATATCATGACTCCCACAGTGAGCAACGCCTGAAAGAGAAGACAAACCTTTTTCACTTCGCTCTTTTGACATGAGTAGATTCACTTCTGTCCTTCCCTCTGTACGGTTTCAGCCGCCATCGATTCACCGCCCCTTTTCCATCCTCTACCTGAACCAGATATACTGACAGGCTAGCCTTGTCTGTTACGTAGCGGGGATCCGCCCAGCCAGCTTTTGGAAAGGGCTTTTTATCAGAGACACACTGCACATGTACCCAATCTCCCACGTCCTACTCTTTGCCAGAAGCTTGGCCATACAAATATCTTTTCATTTTTCACTGGGCTTCCCCTAAACTAAACACCTCCGATTTCCATACTGCAATTTTATGTTTCTGTTTCAGCTCTGAATACACTTTTCACAGGTGAGAATTTATTATCTTTTATTGATTTATGGAGGGGGCTATTAACTGCTGAATTTCTAGCAACATTCTCTCTTGCTGAGGCTTTCATTTCTGCATTCTTTTCTGAGCAGTGTCAGCCAACGTAGACATCAGTACCTGTGCTGCTACACTTCAGCTGTTCTCCTGACAGGCAGTGTTAACTGCTCTGTTACTCATTTTTCTTCTTCTTCAACTTGCTAAGTTTTCCCTCCCTCCCATCCCCGTGTATTTTTTTGTTTTTTTGTTATCAATGTTCTTTTTAACTCTTCCCCTTTTGAACACTCGCACTACCCCTGGCTGTCTAGTCCCTTCCGAGCTCTGCAGTGTTTTAGTCTGTGCAAAACTCCTTTTAAATCCATATTCCTTTTCCTTAAATCACTCGGCCGCGGTTTCTCAGTGTCAGACAGGACCATTCCCAAAGCCTCACTAGCTACTAAACGCTGGATTGTCAACTTTCTACCTTTTTCGCCCAGAGCGACCCAGCTTTCAGCCAATGTGTTCAGCGGCTTCTCTCTGTGACTTTTACACTCATTTTTCAGCTGAGCACATTTTGTAGCTTGTCTGCAAAGCTGCACTCCAGGTACAGCTGCAATTTGGTGCGTCAGGCTGCCACTAACCAGGTGGATCTAGTCCGTTGCCTCTCTAGGGCCAGGGGGATCCCGTCCCTCAGCTGGATACACCCACCCAGATTCCCACACTCAAACCTGCAGACCTGAAGCAAAAAAGTCAGGAAGTCGCGTGCAGAACCTCGACATCCGTCACGTCCTGCCTCCAATTTAACGAATGAATCTCCTTAATTGGAAACACTGCATGTGCTGTCGCCGTGGGTGTGTTGCATTGACCTGTGAGATATTCCTCTTCGAAAGATTAGCTAAAGCCACCGTGCAACCTCCAGCTTCCATCCAGTCCGCTCCTAAAATACCCCTAGAAGCATCAGCCACAAAGACTTGAGTAACAGAAAAGCTACCTACTGTGACATCTAAGGGATTGGTAAACCAGAAAGTGGTGCCTGGCCCTTTCATCCCAGTCAAGATAATATACTGGTTTGTGACAGCTCCTGCCTGAAGTCTAGATGTTAAGGAGACACGCGCCCAACTAACAAGTAAACCTTGCATACGAATGCCTCCAGTAACAGGTCACACACAGGGGAGTCCCCACTCACCCGAGGTGAGGCGGGTAAGAATCCTGGAGGAGTGGGAGATGGCAGGGTATCCCTACTGGGGGATGGAGAAGGAGGCTCTGGCTGACGGCTCCTCATTCCTGAGGTCAGCTCCTGAAGGCCACCTCCATTCCTCAGGATGCCTCCCTTCCTCATGAAAGAATGGGGACTGACGAGCTAGGCAGCAGTTCAGCAGAAAAGGACCTGGGGTTACAGTGGATAAGAAGCTGGGTATGAGTCAGCAGTGTGCCCTGGTTGCCAAGAAGGCTAATGGCATATTGGGCTGCCTTAGTAGGAGCATTGCCCACAGATCGCGGGAAGTGATTATTCCCCTCTGTTCAGCATTGGTGAGGCTTCATTTGGAGTATTGTGTCCAGTTTTGGGCCCCCCACTACAGGAAGGATGTGGACAAATTGGAGACAGTCCAGTGTATGGCAATGAAAATGATTAGGGGGCTGGAGCACATGACTTATGAGGAAAGGCTGAGGGAAATATGCTTGTTTAGTCTGCAAAAGAGAAGAATGGGGGGGGATTTGATAGCGGCCTTCATCTACCAGAAGGTGGGCTTCCAGGGAGGCTGGAGCTAGATGGCAGATGACAGAAGAAGGAGTAAAACATTTTCCCTAGGAGGGTGGCGAAGCACTGGAATGGGTTACCTAGGGAGGTGGTGGAATCTCCATCCTCGGAGGTTTTTAAGGCCCGGCTTGACAAAGCCCAGGCTGGGATGATTTAGTTGGGGTTGGTCCTGCTTTGAGCAGGGGGTCGGACTAGGTGACCTCCTGAGGTCCCTTCCAACCCCCATCTTCTCTGATTCTATGACAGGAGATTGATGGGCGCTGACGGCCAACTCCTTTCCCTCAATAGCACCCCTTGCAGCACCCAGGGGTTCCTGTGCTATATGCAGAATTGGGCTCCCGGCCACTTTCAACTCTGTATGATAATGGCTAAAGCACTGGGCCCTTACTTGTCTTCTGCTTCTTCAACCCAAGCCTGACCATGAGTCCATCCCCTGTCAAACACCATTTTAATCGCCTCCCTCACCTCGGGAAGGAGCCCATCTATTATGAGCTGGGCATAGCCTAGATCGTCAGCAGCTGGATTATCTGTGACCAAAGAAGCACCCCCAAAAAAAAGTCATTTTTCATATTCTGCCGGGGGCTCCTTTGTTTTTTGCTTAACAGCATCAACCTTTCTGACTGTCGTGTCATTCCCAGATAAAACTCAGAGAGCCGCTGAGCGCAGGAGTTGCTGCTTTTCCCAAGTCACTATAGCCCTGTGGGATGCGTAGCCAAACCCAAGATGACTCCTTCAAAACTCTCCCAGTCCCCTCACAGTCAGATCACAAAATTCATCCTGGTGCCTAATCTTCATAAACTGCTTTAACACTTCCTCTGTGTCCTGCTTCTGGGACGAGCTCCGATTGCTTCCATTGATGGCTGATATCTCCTCCGGTGAATGTGTTTTAACTCTCACCTTTATAGGTATACCACCCTGGCTGTTTTGGACTGAGGATGTGATTATAGGCTCCTCAGGGATAGGCTCCACAGGGACAGATAGCTCAAGGGAGGAAAAAGGGGATTATAAGAAGATGAAGCTTCCTCAGACAACACAACGCTGTCCACATGGATGCTTTTTCCTGCCTAAATTTCACTGTCTGATTAAAGGCCCCGTCAGTTCTGTATTCGCCAGTGGCGCTGCGTCTAGCTGCGCAGGCAGAATGCCGTTCAGTTCCTTGAGACTCTTGCAGTCCTGAGTTTCTCAGTCAAAGCCTCAGAAACTGTAACACACGCTGCTTGCCGCGCAGTGACCTTGTCTCTCAGTTCTTGTATTTCAACCGCCTGCCTTTCTTGAACGGGAGTTTTATATTTTCTGCCTTCCAGTTCCAGTGCTTCGTTTTGTTTCCCAAAAGCTGTGGGCTGCCACTATCAAACCAGGAACAGCCCCGGCGTTTATCCTTTTCTTAAAAAAGAAGTTGCAAGAAAAGTTGCTTTCCAGTGGATTAGCTACAACTTCAAGTGTATTCTGGCTTGTGAGAATATCTGCCTATTTAAGATGTCCCCCACCACGTCTGGCCAGATATCCATGCAGCAACTCCATTGTCCCTTAAAAATGCTTTAAATCCCTCAATACCCTTAGGTCACGGTCCCTGGGATATTGGCTGTTAGCCCAATCTGCGAAGTGCCTGGCTCGCCAGAGTGTTGGACTGAGATTCACTTATTCAGCAGATGGGTCTAACAAATCTTTATTAAGGCAAAACGTTCAGCAAGCGGCGATCAGTTACTTACAAGTGGAAAACTCATCAGGACAATCTCACCACAGTCTCCTCCACCACCAGGCAATACAGCTTCAACCTCCCTTGGTTACACAAACTTATTTATAACTTGATATCTTTTCTGATACCTATTAGCCTCTCATTGCCATGTTAACTCTCCTCTGTCAGTGCAGGTTTTGTTCAAACCGCTCTGCTCTAGATTGTTAGCTACTTTATCGTTTCTTTTTCTCACAAACATGATTACTCTGCAATTTCTTGCACATGCGCAGTTCTACTTATGTTCACGTTGTTAAACGTTATCAGAACAGACCCCAAAGCGCCATAGCAGGCTTCTATCAGGCCTAAACGCACCTTCACTCCCAACAAAAACTCGGAATCAAATTAAGGCATGTATGTAGGGCATGCTGGATTGGAGCAGTGATGGTGCAACATCTGGCTGATGTGAATCAGGTAGGGAGGTGTTGGGAGAAGGAGTCTGGAGAAGGCAAAGTATCATCCCGTACAGGAAACAAACGTGAGAATAATAAGTGTTCTCGACATTTCCACAGTTCCTCTCACCTGGGCACCTCGCAAACTGCCCAGGTGTTCATTGAGATTAACTTTTGCTGTGGAATCTGAACATGAAAGCCCCAAACCATCACCCAGTGGAGCATTCAGCACCTGTTCAATCATATAAAACCTACTGCATTTCCTACTGCCGCCTGCAAAACACATCTTTCTGCCCTACCATTCCCCCACCCCCTTACTCCTCCTTTTTCTATAGCATTAGTGTTATTGTTTGATACCGGAATGACCTAGCTAGTGTGGTGTATGCAACATTGCCTTGTGTAAAACGTTACCAGAACTGCTCGACTGTGTGTCATAGCACCTATACTGCTGACAGCGATTCTCTTTTTGCCAATATGTTACTGTAGCAGGATCTGATCAGAGATCTAGCCTTGCTCTTTGCTGTGAAATTTCAAGTGGCTCTGGACCACATATGTTTTAGAGCAGCTAGACCCATAGAGGAATGTCTGGCCCAAACCAGGGCTTCTCTGTATACACTATTCACAGAGGTGATGTAAACATAATTCCTGTGGTATGGGCTCATCAGATGTTCTAGAAGCTTCATTATCTTTGGTCAGAGTGTTGGCTCATCTCTTCCATTTCAGTGTCTGTGCATGGCTGTTAAAGAGAATACGGTACAGACAAAAATAAAGTGGAGACAAATGGTTTTAAAGTGGACAGCTGTGCTGACGCCCATATGGTGCCAAGCACATCCTGCTCAACACCCTAGGGTTAGGTTTTTTCACTGAGGCATCACCAGCTTCCAGTGGCTGGGGGTCTTGCATTGGCATTTATGACCCACATCGCTTTAGCAGCTTCTGTCCCTTTGGGGCAGCCTTGATCCCCAGTAACGGCAGAGATGCCCATTTGGGGTCCATGTCTCACAGGCCCTGACAAGGATTGTAAGAAGGATGGTTTTCTCCCTAGGTTCCGGCCATGAATGTATGTCACAGCACAGTTGAAACTTCATCAGAAACAAAGACTTTCTCCTCTCCAACTCCTGCCGCATCTTCCCCCTCCACTGGAAGAGCAAATCCCTGGGGGGGAATCCTCGATTTGACAAACATTGATTTTAGGAATGACCCCAGTTGTATGAACCATTTTCTTCCAACTGGAGGAGGGGGGTAAAAAACCCCACATAACGAAAGAGATGTTTAGGAAGAACAAGCCAACAAACCCTTGGCAGTGGTTTGAAGGACAAGACGAACGTGATGCAGTGCACCAGACGGCAACTTACGTGCCAGACCTACTGGTATTTTGAGATATTTGATTTGATGAACTCCTCATCCCCAACTGGTTTGTAAAATAGGGACTCTGCTGTATTATCACAAAGCATCTAAAAGCCACACCTGAGATCAGGACCCCCTTGTGCTAAGAGTGTGCACACATAGGGTAAAAGGCAAGGCAGAAAGGAAGTGTTATTGTCCCAGGTTTACAGATGGAGAACTGAGGCACAGAGAGCGATTATCTAATCTGACCTCCTGTACAACACAAGCCAGAGAATTTCCCCCAAGTAATTCCTCAAGCAGATATTTAGAAAGCAACTAAGCGACCGGCTCAAGGTCAGACAGGGAGCCTGTTGCAGAACCAGGAAATGAACTCAGATCTGCAAAGCTCCAGTCCTGTACTATGCAATTCATCCTTCCCATGAGAGCTGGTAGGGATATTTTCATTGAAAATGCTGATTCACCAAACCCAAAGCTTTTCATCAGCAAGGGTCGGTTGCAATCAATTTCAACTAAAAAAAAAAATTGATTTTTTAAAAATTGCCTACACATCCCATTTCCTAGAATCATAGAAGAGTAGAGTTGGAAGGGACCTCAGGAGGTCATCTAGCCCAACCCCTGCTCAAAGCAGGAGTAACTTCAGCTAAATCAACCCAGCCAGGGCTTTGTCAAGTTAGGCCTTCAAAACTCTTAAGGGTGGAGATTCCACCCCCTCCCTAGGTAACCCATTCCAGTGCTTCACCACCCTTCTACTGAAAAACTTTTTCCTAATATCCAACCTAGACCTCCCCCACTGCAACTTGAGACCATTGCTCTTAGTTTTGTCATCTGCTACCACTGAGAACAGCCTAGCTCCATCCTCCCTGGAGTCTCCCTTTCAGGTAGTTAAAGGCTGCTATCAAATCCCCCCTCATTCTTCTCTTCTTCAAACTAAACAAGCCTCGTTCCACCAGCCTCTCCTTATAAGTCATGTGCTCCAGTCCCCTAATCATTTTTGTTACCCTCCACTGGACTCTCTCCAATTTGTCCACATCCTTTCTGTAGTGGGGAGCCCAAAACTGGACACAGTACTCCAAATGTGACCTCACCAGTGCCAAAGAGAGGGGAATGATCACTTCCCTCGATCTGCTGGCAATTTTCTAAACAAAAATGCGGTTTCCTGGTTCAAAAAGAAACAATTATCATTTTCCAATTATAATGCAAAACATTTAAAAGGGATTTGAAAGTTAAATTTGTTTGGCATTTTTTTGGGTTATGAAAATTGTCAAGATTTTGACCTTTTGTCCCAATTCAGGATAGGAAAATTGTCTAAAATAGCACATTTTTGAAAGATGGGCAAACCATTTCCCAAACACCTCTGCTTCTCACCACCATTGCACTATGGTCCCTTAGCTTCTTTTAACACAGATTCCATGGACTTTCCAGTGTCAGGTGGTTTGTGGGTAGCTATTCACATGACACATTTCCATCCAAAACAAAGACAAATGCTCACAAACATCCACCACTTTTCCGCAGCTCCCATAAAATTCTCCAGTTTCTGCAGGGATCTCCTCGTGCAGGTTAAGCAAATAGTTCCGGAAGTATGGTCAAGCTTAGCCAAAATACCTGTAGTGGGGCTAATCCCTCCCATTCCCTTCGGATTGTGGGTTAGCATCCCCGAAGACAATAGAATCTGCTTCCCTTGAAACTCCTCTACCTTGGGCAAATGAATACGATCAGTTTTGAGTGAAGGGATCCACCCCATTTCCAGTGGAATCATTAGAAACTCTTTAGCTCCCCATCATTTAATGCCCCCTGTTATAGTCTCCACGCTTCCAGATGAAGAAGACTTGGCAGCCCCTTCAGTGCCTCTCTTATTGACCAGAGACGTCCCTGGGAGTGACATGAAGACATGGCCATTGCCACTCATCCCTGGGCCAATGGTGCCTTAGACTATATTGTCCCTGGGATCGAGACATCAGCAGATGGGACTGGATATAACTGTTCAGTAGGCAGCTAGGTCACCAAGTCGGTGCCAGAATGAATGGGTCAGAAGGTCGTCACATGGCCAGGGTCTCTGGCCTGTGAATTTCTTTGCACTGGTGACATCAATGAAGTGCTCAGCTGTGGAGTTCATCTACAGTCCCCCTTGTAACAACCATCTGCCTTCCACTGTAATGAGACACCGTGCTGTGGCAACCCGTTCCAGGAATGCCCTGACCACCAGGCGTGGGGAGCTCTCTGTGAGACACTGATGGACAGCTGGGTGTGCATGTTGTGTATGTTTCATGTTACAGGTCAGGAGGGGCATTGATCAAGCTGCGGGAGTGGCGGGAAGCTGAGAATGTGGCTGTGCGGCAGTACAGGAATGGGATTAGTTACCCAAGGGCTGACCAGCCCTCCCATTTTCCTGTTCTCAAAGAGGAACGTTTTCCCCGTCCCGCTGCACTGCGTGCAGATGCTGTTTCCGTCTTGGGCTGTACTATTTCATTCAGCCACTTTGCTTTGAGTCTGGGAAAAATATATATACAAGCAGAATTCATTAATCAGCTTTTACACTGCAGGGCACATAAACAACATTGTGCAGAGGGGTTTTCAAATAAGCGACAGGAGAATAAAAATATAACTAAACCTGCCAGCCATGAGTTGGCCATGTCTTCTAAACATGGCCGATGAACCATGGGTCAAAGAAGGCTGCAGTGACCCACCGTCCTGCTCTGAGCTCCTTTTCTGAAAAGAAAAACATCGCCAAGTCAAAATATCTTCTAGACGTTTATAAAGGCTCTGCAGAAAGGACTAAACTCTGCAAATTGCACAGGGCTAGTGAATACGTAGCAGTCTGGTTCCCGGCCTGATGGTGTCTCTTTAATAGCTAACACACTCAGGAGATGAATAACTGATGGAGTAATCAGGTGGGCTGGAAAGGGTTAAAAGTTTGCTGTCACCAGGCACATATTTTCCCCCCAAATCTGTCTGGAATTAAGTTCCCATGAAATCCCCAACTGTTTCCCTACCAGTGGTGGTGACAGATGGTGCTATTCAAAAGCCAGTGACCTGAGGACATGCAATAAAATCTTATCCTGGGGAATTTAGGGACTTGTGGAGAAAATAACCCCCAGGTCTTGGTGTCTGTCAGTGTGGCAGTGGTATGGATTCATTGGCTGACTTGTTTTATTTCATCCAATGAGACTGAAGTAAGCAAATGAATTGAGGGTAAGGTTATTTTAGCTAGGCAATCACAGCCGGTGATGGCACGCACAAGTCAACAAGCTGTTCTTGAGGCAGCTGGAGAACGGGACAGATGAAAGCATATTTAACGTGACCATTCCACCAGCCAACAAAGATCTTCATTCTCAGGCCAGCAGCAGCAGGAGACAGAGGAATGCAAGAAGGAAGGAAAGAAAGGAGCACAACGTCAGTCACCACACCCACACTGGTATGGGCTACCAACTAGCACAGCAGAGTGGTCAAGTGGCTAGGACTAGGAGTCAGGCGATATACATCTGGCTCTGCCACCAACTTTGTATGGGACCTTGGGTGAGCCACTTAAGCTGAATTTTCAAACCCAAGTGCCTATAGTTAGATATTTTATTCCATATTTAGGCACCTGATATTCAGAGGTGCTAAGCATGCACATTTCCAGTGAAACCAATAGGACCTGCAGGTGTTCGGCACCTCTGAAAATCAGATCATTTATTTCGGTTCCTCAACACGACGTTAGGTGCCAAAATACGTCTGGCTTTCCAGTCTGGCTCTACTCTGCCAACAGACTTTGTCATGGGGCTCCTTTCGCCATCTCTTCCATTCAAAACATGCGCACCTGACAGACAGGAAAAGAGATGCCTTTTCTAACGGTCAGCCCTGCAAATTCAGCAGGGATCTGAAAGTCAAGCTGAAAGGCCCAACAGTGCTACAGACAGAATTAGGCCTTCAGTGCCATCTGAGCAACGTCATTGCCTTCGACAGGTTTGCACCTTTTGTGCCTTTTTCCATCAACCTTTCATTACTATAGGCCATTGTCCCATTGTAGGAACATTCACGCACTTCTTACAACTGAGTTGACGAGTAAATCTGTAGACCCAGTCATTACAACACATCCTTCCTCCTCCGCTTCTCCCATGCTCTGAGTAAAAGGGCCAGAGCAGCACAAATGACTCTAAAAGCCACAGATCCAGCCAGGAAAAGATTCCCCCAGCACAGAAACCATGAAAGACAGCCACAGTGGGGGGAATGCCAGCATCAGGGCTGGCAGAGGAGGAGACAAACAAAGTACACGCCCAGCCAGACTACACATGGGGGGTGTGTGTGTGGGGAATGTGACTGGCTGAAGCCCTGAAGCATGAGATTTTAGGAAAATGTGTGTGTGTAATAACAGCCACCTCTTTGGAAAGTGCTTTGAGATCCTTTGATGAAAGGCACTACGCAATGCAAGTTGTTGCTATTACTAAACACCACAGAGGAATAGGAATTGCATAGATTGAACGACAAGTTGGATGAAGTAACATCTTTTATTGGACCAACTTGTGTTGGTGAGAGAGACAAGCTTTTGAGCTACACAGAGCTCTTCTTCACGTCTGGGAAAAGGACCTTGTCACTCTAATATCCTGGGACCAACACAGCTACCACACTGCATAGACTGGGCTAGTCTTTCATGGCTTGACAGCGATCCCTTGTGGGGTTACAAGCTGCCATGCTTTAGCTACAAGGATGGTGAGAGTAGTAGTTAATAGTCAGTTTTCAAGTTTAATTAGCTGGTCAATCTGCCGTAAATCTGTGACTTCACATCATAAAGTTATGTCCAAATCAGGAATATATTTTTGCTCTTTGATTCATGTTTATAAGCTCCCAGTAGAACTAACTGGAGTTTAGATTTATAACGGAGAGAAAACACTCCATGACAAACTGAAGCACAGCATCAACAGATATTTAAAGTAGCCACTGCTCAACAGAATATTTGAGCATTACTTTAATGAGAAGACATCTTCCCCGCTCCCCCCACCCCACTGTTGGTGGTCTCTCAAAGAAAAATAAGACATTAGTTCACAAACATTTTCCACGTTGAAGAAATGACGCATGGGTAGTAACACATAAGGGGATTAAAAACATCTACCAGAGCACTGGCATCCGTGAGTTTATGAAGCAGAAAGTTTTAATATGTAAGCAGAATGTATTTAAGGCAGTGGTGGGCAAACTTTTCCAGTCATGCCCCCCTTACCATTAGTGAAACCTGGCTGCATCCCCCCGTCCCAGCTTTCCTCAGCAGCAGAGCATAGGCTAAAGGCAGAGCTAGGGGTGGAATTGGGGATGGGGAAGGAGCTGATCTGAGGAGTGGAGAGGGAATAAGGGCAGAGCTGGACTAGGGGTGGAGCAAGACTCGGGATGGATCTGGTCTGGGGACATAGTGGGTCTGGAAGCACGCACTCCCTTCAACCCCCCCAGAGGACTGGCACAGGCCCTGCTATACACCCCCAAAGGTTCATCCACTAGCTCTTGGGGAGGCACATTGACAGTTTGGGGACTGTGATGCAGTGTGGGTATATAGGGGTTCTGACCTAAAACAGGACAATACAAAAAGGAAACCACCAAAGGACATATGTTTTCTCTGAAAAAAAAGAATTAAAATCCTCAGATGCTGTAGCTCAACATGTGCGGGATTTCCACAGCAGCCAAGAGCTCAGACTTACATCCCCAGAAACTGTCATTTTGTGTAAAATGAGTCTCCTTTCTCCCCAGTTTGCCTCACTTTTTGCCTAGCTATGGGTAGGCAAAGCAGGAAACTTTGAAAAGGAGAACCTGGTCTCATGCATCAGCCAAATCTAAGCCCTTGGTTTTGACAGCAAGGGACAAAGGAAGACCAAAGGTAACTCTCGCTTGTCTCAAAGGCCAGCCCTGGGAAATGCTGTATTTGTCTGAACGCAAAAAAGCAGGCCAAAAGGTGTTAATGTAACCCAATCACAGGCCAAGATTAAATGGTGTTAAACAAGGTCCAGGTTTGATAGAGACCTCTGCCTGCTTAGTACTATGGCAAACTGACAGTCTGCTATTCTGGTCACCCCTTTTACAAAATGATAAATTTCGTACAGAGCATGCCTTGGGAGGCGTCATTTGAAAACTAAGTTAGAAGCACAGGCTCCAACCAGTTGTTCAGAGACAAAGATGCACTGGCATCCCCAACAGGTATTCACAAAGGCAAGTGGGCTGTCTTGCTTACTTAGGTGGCCATTCTCCAGCAACAAGAAGATGCAAAAAAGAAGTTTACATTGCATTATAGGAACATTTCAAACCTCACACCCAGAATGGACGATGTGTTATAAGGGGAGGAAAACACTTTAGTTCACCTCTTCTCCTCCAGGCTCTCTCCTCATGATGTCAACAACTCTCAAAGAGCCCAACTACAGGTGGCATGGGCCGTGGCTGGCTTTACAGCAGCGTATGGTGAGACAAAAATTTTTGATTAAAGGCCATTTAGCTTGTTAAGTTAGGTATTAGCTTCTTCTCATTTTTTGTAAAGAATCTTGACTTAAGCATTATCACCTGTAATCTCTGTCATTAACAAACTATCTGATTGTTTTATCTTAACTAATGTATTTGGACTAATGAGGGGGGGGGAGAGAGGCTCCATTTGGGATCAGCAGGATGATGAAATGACTGACTTTCCATAAGCTTACATTGTGCAGTAGTGTGCTGGACAGTACAAGACTCACGTTCTGGGAGAAAGAGGCCAGGACTAAGAATTCACAGCTGTCACCCTGTAGGTAAGTCATGAGCGACTGGTCAGAGTGCCTGTGTATTTACCTGGGAGTGACTAAAGGCTAAGTGAGCAGGCCAGGAGTGGATGTGTTGACAACATAGCAGCGTAAAAGGCACCCAGGCTAGAAAATTAAGGGGACAGCTGTTCAACAGCTGGATTGTAGCCAAGGGAATGTTACACAAACACCATTAAAAACGCTTTTAGCCTTTTATTAATACAGAAAAGGAGGGAAAACAGTTAAAGCAGGTGAAATGTAAAGTATTAAATGAGGCTTTCATTTTAACACCCTTTGTTCCCTTTCCTGACAGCATGAGAGAGTTTTTAGAAAGAAAATGCCCTTGGTTTGACAGTCTCTTAGATGGTATGACATATGGTAATAACTGTCCTTTCGAGGAAAAGAAGTTAGTTGAGAGGAGTGGGAACTGTTGTTGCTGCTGAAATCCAATCCCATTTCACCAAGATGCTGTTTGGGATTCAGCTGGTGCTCGTGGAGGTGGTGATGTCATCTTAGTCCCTCTTGGCCTGGTCAGGACATGTGCCAGAATGGGGATGATGAAGGGTTGGGGTTCCAGGAGATGGCAGCCATAATGGTGACGCTCACTTCAATAGTCTCCATCTTTCTATATTCTTCTCCTCACCCCAAAGTCTTTTAAGGATGGAAAAAGGGGGTGGTGCGTAGAATAGCACATTGCTTAATTATCTGCCCACCAGTTCGGCCTAGTATCTAATATACCAGATTTTTGCTATTATGCAATTCTACATCTTCTGTTTTTACCAAGCATGATTTCAGCATAGTCCTTGAGTTATATCAATGTGGCTTTTTTGGTATGGACTAATTTAGTGACTGTCTAGTGCACATGGTTATAACATTCATTATTGAAAGCAGCTTGAGCTACTTTCCACCACATTTATTATAGGCTATTGTAACATTTGATGGACTTTCATATACTTTTACAATAGAACTTACAAATAGGGTAAATCTATCATCCCAATTATTACAACAGGATCTTTCGAAAGTTGTGTTTATGTTAAGTACAATTTAATTAAGGACATGGGAACGGCCATAGCAGGTCAGACCAATGGTTCATATAGCCCAGTACCTTGTCTTCCAACAGTAGGCAATGCCAGGTGTTTCAGAGGGAAAGAACATGTAATCAAATGGTCCATGCTGATGGCCATTCCCAGCCTCTGGCAAACAGCAATCCCTGCCTATTCTGGCTAGCAGGTCCATAGATAGCTTTCTTTTTTGAACTCTATTGTAGTTTGACATCCTCTACGGCCATTGGCAAGGAGTTCCACAGGTTAACTGTGTTGTGTGAAGAAATTTTCCTTTTGTTTTCTTTAAAACTGCTGCCTATTTTCATTTGGTAACCCACAGTTTGTGTGTTAAGGAAGTGTTACTTATCCTCATATTTACTTTCTCTAAATTCGTCATGATTTTATAGAGCTCTATCATACCCCCCTTTAGTTATCTTTTTTCCAAGCTGAAACATCCCAGTTTGATTAATCTTTCCTCATATGGAATATTTTTCTATACCCCTAATTTTTGTTGCCCTTTTCTGTACCTTTTCCAATTCCAATATATATTTTTTGAGATGGAATGACCAGATATACATGGAGTATTCAAGATGTGGGCATACAATGGATTTATAAAGAGGCAATATGATATTTTCCTGACTTATCTATTCCTTTTCTAATGATTCCCAACATTCGGTTAGGTTTTTTGACTGTCACGGCACATTGAGTGGATGTTTTCAGAGAACTATCCACAAGCATCTTTCTTGGGTGGTAACAGCTAATTTAGACCCCTTCATTTTATATGTATAGTTGGGATTATGTTTTTCAGTTTGCATTACTTTGCATTTATCAACACTGAATTTCATCTGCCATTTTGTTACCAGTCACCCCATTTTGTGAGATCCCTTTGTAACTCTTTGCAGTCTGCTTTGTACTCAACTATCTTAAGTAATTTTGTATCATCTGCAAATTTTGTCATCTCATTGCTTACCCCTTTCTGTAGCTGGACCATTTATTCCTAGCCTTTGTTCCCTATCTTCTCACCAATTATTGATCTTGGAGAAGATCTTCCCTTTTATCTCATGAGCATTTATTTTTGCTTTAGAACTTTTGATGAGGAACCTTGTCAAAGACTTTCTGAAAATCTAAACACACTATACCCACTAGATGACCCATGCCCACATGCTTGACCACTTCAAAGAATTCTAGTAGATTGGTGAGGCATGATTTCTCTTTACAAAAACTATGTTGACTCTTCCCCAACAAATTGCATTCATCTGTGTGTCTGATAATTCGTTTTTTTACTATAGTTTCAACCAATTTGCCTGGTACTGAAGTTAGTCTTACCGACCTGTAATTGCCAGGATCACCTCTGGAGCCTTCTAAAAAAATTGACATCACATTAGCTATCCTCCAGTCACCTGGTACAGATACAGATTTAAATGGCAGATTACAATAGCACAGTTAATCGTTCTGCAATTTCATATTTGAGTTCCTTCAGAACTCTTGGCTAGATACCATTTGGACCTTGTGACTTAGTGATAAATTAATCAGTTTGTCCCAAAACCTCTTCTTTTGTCACCTCAATCTGGGACAGTTCCTCAGATTTGTCACCTAAAAAGAATGGCTCAGGTTTGGGAATCTCCGTCTCATCTTCAGCCATGAGGACCGAATCAAAGAACTCATTTAGTTTCTCCACAATAGCCTTACCTTTCTTGAGTGCTTTTAAAAGAAAATTAAAAGATAATAGGATTGGGTTTATTTTGTAAACAAAGTGGAGTTCTCTCTGTAAGAGCCAATAGCAAAAGCCTGAATTCACAACAGCAGTTATGCATAGTCAACTTCAGAATGTGTAACTTTTAAGCACCTAGAAAACCACTGATTCACAAAGCCTGACATTAGACATCTAAGCACCTATATAATGAATGAGCAGAGACACCTCCTTAGACTCCAATTCATAAAAGCCTGCATGCTAGGTGGAGTGACGCCTAAGATAGTCAGTGGGAAATGCTGATGACAAACGTGTGTTAGGTCCTGCCCCCATTTTGGAAATAAGAGTACATCTGGGCTACAGGGAGGCACATATCTCTGCTTGGGATTCTCAGTTACAAACTGTGTTAGAGGCCTATGCCATTTTAGCAAGAAGCAGGAGAGACTAGGAGCTTCCTCATAACTTTTAGCTCAATTATTAGAGTATTTCACCTGGGATCCTGTTCATAACCCCGTTCCTTCACCTGATGGGGAGAAGAGATCTGAACTGGGATCTGCCTAATCCACTGGGCTATGGGATATTCTGATGAGAAGCTCCTTCAATCTCTCTGGTTGAAGCTGTTGCACCCTAGACAAACCATTAGAGTAACTTGAGAGCACGGGATGGGATTTTGAGTCTCCTACCACCCACCCAAGTGTTCTAATCACAAGGCTAGAAGAGAGTCGTTCTCATGCATGTGTGCTCTGAGTCATTTGGGCTTACCAAATCAGGCCCTACATGCGACCTAAGCCACACAAGGCTCATCTTCCCCTGGGTTGTGAACCACTCTGGGGCTTAGACAGGAGATGAGTGGCAGAAACATCAAGCTTAGGTGCCAAGTGAGTTTAGGCACCTACAGGGTTCAGCAGGAATTCTGTGCATTGTACTGATGCCTGACTCCTTTTTTGCATTCAGGCTTAAGTGGCCTTCTGTTAAACTAGGACAGTTATCACGTGTAACAAACAGCAAGAGAAAGGAGAGGAGCAAAGAGTCATCTACAACACCACAAAGTTTTCTCCAGTTTAAAAAAAAAATAGTAGACAAAGCCCAAAGGAACATTTGTCCTGAATGAGGGACCAGATTTCTTAGTGACAGGAAAGACCAAACTAGCAAGTCTTAGAACCTTCTGTCCCCATTAAAAAACTCATGTATCAGTCCCAGAATCTCCTGTGTATGACACTGACGAAGTAGGCTAGCCTTCAGGCACCGTAGCTAGAATTTGGTGGCAAGATGAGGTCGTATATTTCCCCCACTCTTTATATAGAGGATTATGGAACATCACAACTTAGCCCCCTCAATTAAACAAACAAACATTCGCCCCTTCCCATTTATAACTCAGCAACTAAAGCAACTTGGATTTTCAAGTATTAGATTCAGATGACAAACTAGGAGGCTGTCTTTGGCTCCATTACTTGAACGTGTGAAATAAATAAATGAATGTTGGCACAGTCTGTGCTTCTGGATTCCACTACTCTGAAGAACACGTTTATTATACCTACACATAAACAGTATCTACAAATACACATGTCTAGCACACAATGTGGCATGAACAGAATAGGTATTGTCAAGACTGGCTCAGCTTTAGGACAAGTGACTCAGGTCTCAACCCACCTTTAAAATTGGCTCGCTGCAATATATGATTACAACAACGTAGCAAATGGAACTAGAAACAGAGCAATTAAAGGGGATATCATCCCTAGGCATTACCTACTTTAAATAAGATAGTTATAGATTTACATAGGCAACACAGATTTTAGCATCCCAAATTCATCTTTAAAATGAAACTGAAGTCAGCAGCATTTCTAAAGAACATGAAAAAGCTTGTTTTGAAAACCGTGTTTTAAAAAGCGTAAAGAATTTAAGCCTTATGCTCCCTTACATTTATGGACATCATCAGATAAATGCTACAAACACTTTGAATCTTATCTGTAAACAAATGCCAGATTTATGTAGCACTATACCCATCTATAAGTAGGAACTATTAAATTAATTTTTAAACAATGGCCATTAAAAGTTATTCATTTAAAAAGGAAACCTTTTATTTAAGTTTAAAAATGAAATGGCTCTTCTGAACTCTCAGAGGGGGAAGGAAGGAAGGAACAATCCCACCTTCCTACAATCCGCAACTAGCTACCTCCACTAAGGAAATGACAATTAATACAATTTGTTAATTCTGCAGTATGTGCCAAAACACAAGGCTTTGTAATGTTGGTGTGTGTAGTTTTCAGAAGGATACTCAGGCAGCAGGAATGACTGGATAGCCTTACCAGCTCTGTAGTGAGATTTTTTTTCTAGCTTCTTAAATGATAAAATCCAAGAACCCTATGTGTTTCTCATTTCATTGTTGCTGTCGTGCTACTGAATGTTTGGAACTGTCTTAAATAACCACAATGAATCAAAACTATAGTACTTCAACCCCAACTCTATTGCAAAGTTTATAATTTACCTGCTATAAGACTTAGAACACAATGAACTAATTCAGCAGTTTTTCCCCTAATCCTCTTTTGGAGTTTGGAAACCACTTCTTAAAAGGAGTTTCAGTTAATCTGGGCAACCCTGGAGTCAAAGCCAAGGATGTTAAGCATTGTAGTCACCAGTTCAGAAAGATCCACGTCATGTTTCCATCCCCAATCCCTCCGAGCATTGCTGTCATCAAAATTCATTGGCCAGCTGTCAGCTACAAAGAAGGAAAAAAAAGAACCCCATCAAAAGCGTGAGATGTACAGCAAGTATCTTTCTAAATTTCATAAGCAAGTACTAGAATAGAGTTTGAAATAGTACAACCTTTACTGCAGCAGCAACCCTTTTGGAGGTCATCAAGATCACAACAAACTGCAAGTGTGTAAGGAGAACATACACAGGAAATTGGAGGGGAGGGGGAAAATACTGTCCTGTCCCAGCTTCTCATCTTTCCCTCTACTTTAGCCAGACAACTTTCATTCAGGATTATTGAAGTGGAATGAATAAGCAGGTACTAACCAATAGCTTGTCTGACAGCATCCACATTGTAGGTCACCTTGAGCTCAGGAATATGCTTCTTGATCTCTTGCACCAGCTCCTCAGGAGAGAAGCTCATGGCACTGATATTGTAAGTCCTCATGCTAAGTGAAGCAGCAGGTGCTTCCATAACATCTAGTGTAGCCTTCAAACAGTCATCGATATACATCATTGGGAGGCGTGTGTCTGGTTTTAGGTTACATTGGAATTTGCCACTCTTTATGGCATCATGGAAAATCTGGACTGCATAGTCTGGAGGGGGAAAAAAAATTTCCTTTTACTCACCGCCCATCTGTAATATCTTATCTTACACTTCGATTGTGAGCACTTGGGGCAGGGACTGTCTTTGTGTTGTTCTGTGTTTGTATATCAGTATACATATTAAAACCTCTTTTCAGAAGTGTAGAAATGCAGCCATCTCTGAGATGGACAGTGGCAGATGATTGAGGCATAACTGTGTGTAGATGTGGGGGTAAGGAAGGAGGACAAACTACCAACTCATGTCATGTAAGCTGCCAAACTGCCTCCAGATGGTAATGACTTTGGGTCACTACTACATGGACTGACTTTCAGCAGTGAAAGGAACCATATTTCATTCCTATTCCCAGGGACCAACCCGCTCCCCTCAGATTAGTTTCAACAGAAGTATGATTTGTATTTTCACCACATTTCAGGAGTTGTTTAAGTGAAAAACTTTCAGTTTACACAACCCTAGAGGTTCCTGAAAGTTCCACTTTTTTCTCACGAGACTGTTCCTTTTAAAATAGGCTTAAATCAGCAAAAATGCTCTCAAATGACTTTCTCTGGAAGATATATGCAAATTAAACATTGATGGACAAACTGTACAACACATAGAAAGTGCACAATATTTGGTATTAATATGTTACAACAGATCTCATGCCTATGACTGCACCTATATACGATTGCCAAAAAAAGCCCCAGCCAGTCACTTTTAAATGCATTCACATATATGAATAATGGCTATCAGGTCACCAGACAATTACACACTGATGTCCCTCTGACCTTTGCTATTTGGGGCATTCAACTCGCACACTAATGTTTTCACCTATAAAACTGAGACGTGGAAAAAAAAAGCTCCTACCAGTTGTCCCCCCACCAGGCTGAGAGTCAGCAGAGATGATTCCAGGATACCTCAGACATCGGAAGTCCAGCCCATGCTTATAATGGTAGTACTGTTGAAGTCAAGAAAGGCTTTAGATATAAAACTAGGAGGTTGCACACTTTGTTGCTTCTGTAGGTTAAACCCATTGCATACACCAAGGGTTCCTTCCATCCCTCCCTTCCCTCTCTACTGAACAGATTTGCTACAACCCTCCACGCTAATGGCTCTGTGTGCACCCATATCCCATTCCCCATACCACTGTCCCCTATTCCCTCCTTCCCCCTCCCCCATGCCAGGGACTCTGCTACGATACATTTCCACAAGCCAGGGGCTCTGTGTGACTCCCATGTACCACTTCTCATAACATTGCCCCCATATGTCAGAGGCTCTGTGACCTCCATTCCCATATACCAGAAGCACTGTGTGCCTCCCCCCCCACCAGATCAGGGTATGCAAAATGTAAATAATAAATATTAAATAAAGAGTATTATTTTGCTTTGATTTAATCCACTCTGATGATCTGTATCCATCCTGATCCATGGAGTTATTAGAAAACATTTTAGGAAAACTTTTTAGGTACTAATGTGCCATTCCTTAGCTCTCCAAGCAATGCTGTGCTAGTATCTGAAGCACAGGGAGGCAAAATGATTTTCCTGGTATCACAAAGAATCAGTATCCAAGACAATATTAAACTCAAGTGTTTGCTAACTTCCAACTTCATGCTAATTCCTAAAATAGAATTTATAAGATCTCCCCACTCCTGAGCCCTTCAGGTGAAGCATCAACAGCTCCTCTTATTATTAAGAAAATTATATATATAACATATATATATAGGAAGAGAAGATAGGAAGAAGAAAGAATATGGCAGTGATCCATCTTCCATTCAGATTTAATCTATAACAAAGTTCTTACTTCTCCCATGAGCTCAGCATGAACCTTGGAGACTCCATAAATTGTCCTTGGTCTCTGAATGCAGAGATCTGGAGTTGGGTTTCGGGGAGAAGTGGGTCCAAAGGCTCCAATTGTGCTGGGGACAAAGAGTCTCAAACTATGCTCAGCTGCAATATCTAGAATGTTGTGCAAACCTGGAACAAACAAACAGAAGTTATCAGAATCTAAACGAAATCTACTCTAGCCTCTGAAGGAGTCATGAACTTGAAAGGCTAGTCAAACAGTGCTGAAATCACCTACCAGTGATGTTTACAGCTCTGGCCAAAGGAACATTTGCTTCTGCAACAGCACTGAGCAACACACTGTAATGAAACAGCCAAGTAATTCGATTGTTCACCACTATCTCACGGAGGTTCTTGTAGTCCAAGATATCAGAATAAATAAAAGGACCTGAAGAAAAGGATCAAATAGAAAATTGGATGCTAAGATGAAGACACTTTGGAACAAAGGTAAAAGACAACAACAAGAGGCCCAATCAGATTGCAGGTTTTTGCCCAGATCTTTATTCAGGAGTATCTTTCAGTTCAACTTATGCACCCGATTTCTACCTTCTGTAGACAGCTGCCACTGGAGGGCACTCTCTCTCAGAGTCTATCACAAAGGCTCTGGAACTTTTTTCACAGCGTGGGACATATCTTAACTTTCTCATGGACATCTGCTCTCCCATTTGCAATCACAAAATCACTGTAGCAGCTACAGCACTTGGTTAAACACAGAAGAGTATTTAATATATTTTATCAGTCTACATTTAAGCATGAGGACAAGGAGAGCTAATGCTGTGAGATAAGCCATCTCTACAGACCACAGGCCAGTTTGGGAACCTCTGTTCTATCAAATATACTCTGTCAACCATTGGCATATACCACTAATGTGAGATCAGAGACCAGCTTAAATAGTATTATTCAAATGCCCCTACGTGTCCTCCTTTTAGTTTATCATTTATGGCAAAAGGGACAGAAAGGAGGCTAACCAAGTTACAAGGCACTACTGCTATTATTTGAATCCATACTGGCAAGCTTGTATGGATTTCAGCATATACCATATATAAGAGCGATTTCTGTATGGACAAAACATGGATTTAATTTCCCAGTTCTTATTCTTTTGGGAAAATGTAAATTGCATTGACACTTATGGCAGGTGCAAGAGGGTTAAATCCACTGGGATGAAAGCCAGAGCACATTTAACTTTAGGATTTATTTGGTCAGCAAACAGCAGGATGGAAGAAGAGCAGCATGAGATATTCAAGATGTGTTAATGTATCTTGCTCTAAAGAAAAATGCTGCAAAGGAAAAAAATTCAATTTCTGGCAAGATTTCACAGAAGTCAGAATGAAACAGCCAGAACTTCTGAGATCAGAAAAATACTTTGAAAAGTGATTTGTTTGCTTAATTTAAGAACGACACAGTTTAAACATCAGCTCTGCCTTGCTATAGGTGATCAACGTCACAGGGAATAAGAAGATTTCTCTATATGCTTGTCAGCCACTTACCATTATAAAAGACATGATCTGGTGGTTTTCTAATGTCAGACAGGATCACATTGTTTTTTCCAAAATGCTTCCTGAAAAGGAATCCAAATGGTACAATTAGTTTGTACTGTTCAAGACAATTCATCAGTCACTGTTCTGCTACATTACTTTTAATATTAACTGTAATCTGGAGAAGTCATTTAGGAAGAGTAAATTTTATGGTACGACTTCGTCTAGAGAAAGCACTGATGTCAATCTGTCTTCTTAATTCTCAAGGTATGTCTACATTCCAGCCGCTGCAGCAGTATCGCTACTGCGCTGCAATTGCATTGCTGTAATGTAAATGGCTCCTGGAGGCGTTTTTCCATTGATGTAATTAATCTGCCCCTGCAAAAGGCGGTAACTAGTCTGACAGAAGATTCTTCTGTCAACCTAGCCATGTCTACATCTGGGCTTAGATTGGTCTAACTGTGTCACATACTAGGCAGAATTTTTCACAGCCCTGAGCAACACAATGAAGTTGATCTAATTTTTAAGTGTAGACCAGGCTTCGGACTTAGTGCCAAAGTTTTTCTCTTTTTAGAAAATTAGCGAACAAAAACTAGGTTTAGTGGCAGTTAAAGTTTATAGCAGCACACACACTATTCATCCAAAATGTTAAAAAAGCCAGTAAGACGCTAAGGGGAAAGACGTTCTTTTTCACCTTGTTATTGTCTATGATACACTTGATAACACACTCTAATACTCCAAAAGGCTCATTTCCATCTCCAACAGATACCACAAAGCAGTATGTACCCCTACTTTACCAGACTGACACTAACATAAAACCTTAATAATGACCTCATATGCTTTCATAACTAAAAGATCAGCAGATCTGACATTTTGGAAGTTACTCTGCCTTAACATTGCTGATGTCACTGCTAAGGTTTTGTGTTAGAGTGCAAGTTTGATAAAGCTGGGGCATGCATTACTTTCCAGTATCAGTTAAAGAGAAGAGCAGAAACTGCTTAAAGAGAAAAGCAAAAACTACCTCTAAGTATAATTGATATCTAGGAATCACCATATGAGGATCAACAATGTGGATGAAGGAAAGTTCCTAGAGTGTTTCAGATTTATTGAAAAAGCTATACAAAGAAAAAAAAGTGAGATAATCCAGTGAAAAACTGCCAAAAGGGATAATTTTTAAGTTCTTATTCTCTCTGCCTCTGTCCAAAAGTTTAGATGGGTAGTAAGTTGGTGGGTTTTAGAAAACCCAAAATGGTTTTCTAAAAAATGTACTAACAGAATTGTTAATAAAAACAACTCATGAAGACACACATAAATTAAACATTTGCCTGTAGGTATTGGAAACGCAAACCCAGCAGCACTGTTAGTGCATGAAAAACAGAAAGGGAAACTTATCACCAGCTGAGGCTTTAGATTCTCAAAACACATGCTTAACTTTTTGCACCCAAATTGTGTCACTGAACCCAAAGACAAGTCACATGTACAAAATTACATACATTTACAGAACTAAGGACAAAGTACAAACAAAAGGAAGGATGACCTGTCATTTTTCAGCTCTAAAAGCTAACTGAAAGGCATAAGAACAAACAATACAAAAGGTGAAAAATTATGTTTTAAATGTTACTTCAGAAATCCAAGATGCAATTCATGGCAGTTTTAAAAGGATATTTTAAAATATGGAACTTTAAATATCCAATTCAGCATTTTAAGATTTTTACTACAGTTTTCATGAGAGATTTTGGGTGCTCAACTTGAGACATTCAGCATAACTATTCACTTCAGAAATATCTTGATCTTTTTAACTTCTTACTATCAATGAAATCACAAAATCATGACATACCTCAAGAGTTTAGCGAGTCCCACCCCAAGTTGGCCCAGACCCCCTAGAGAGGAAGAGAGAGATTGTATAAACAAGCTATGTCAAAGACAATATAGTGACATAGAAATATTTGACTGTTACTTGTGTCTCCTTATAGGCCAGAGGTTTTCAACTTGCAGCCCAAACAGCACACAGCTGTGGCCCATTTGGCATCCTCAGGGCCATAATTGGGGCAGAGCAGGAGGACCATCTGTCTAGGTGCAGAGCCAGTGGGGGCAGGGGGAGGGAGAGGATGCAAAAAACGGGGCGGCACAGGATCAGGCCCAACGGCAGCAGCCCATCCATCTCCGGCAGGATCAGGCCCAGCAGCATCAGGAGGAGGCCAGGGTGCTCAGTGCCCCCCACCCCGCAGTACTGCAGGTCCACTGACCCAGCTAGAACAGGCTCCCCCGCACTAGGACAGTAGTGGCAGGCAAGTTGAACGGCTGAGCTACCTGCATCTGAGATAGGAGACCAGCAGGGAGAGGGGTGCTGGGGCAAGGAAAGCTGGTTTCTGGGGTCTTGGGGAGGGGAGTGCAGCCAGCACATGGGGGACAGACGCTAGATGGGAGGTCTGGGGAAAGTCCCTGGATGGAGGGCTAGATACTGGAGCATAGCCCCTGGATGGAGGGGTTGAGTTCGGGAGGGCAGTGCTTGGGGGGTGCCAGAGGCAGTTGCTGGAGGTACTAGGGAGAAGTCCCCAAGTAGGGGACTGGGTGCAGGAGAGAGCACAGTCCCTGAGGGGGCTGATCTGCCCTGGACAAGGCACATTGTCTCTTTAGGGCAGGCAGCATGCCAGCCCAGTGTTGGAGGGGTCTGGATGCTGGGAGGTCAGTTTCTGGATGGGACACTGGGTGCCTGGGGGGGGTCCCCATTTTTGCAGGCAGGTTCCACAGCTGTGCTTTCTGGGCGCTCAGCCCAGCCACACTGCAGCAGCAGCGTGGAAGTGAGGGTGGCACACACCCTGCCATGCCACCCTTATAGTACATTCATTCATTTGACCAGTTAACGTTTTGACTTATTTTGCTAATTTCAAATGGCCTTGATAGACATTTGCCAGTGTTGAAATGAAAGGTACTACATTGATTTGCATTGTACTGCTGCCACGTAACAAATACTAATCCTTTTAGGGGGGGGTAGATGTACAGGTAATACACATATTGTATGGGTGCAGCCCATATAACAAGAGAGCTGCATATGCGATCCACAGTGGTATAGGTTGAGAACCACTGTTATAGATCAATAGAAGTTCAAAAATTAATACTTCATCTACATTGTTATGGGAATCAAATAGAGTTTTATTTACACAGAATTAAGAAACTTGTATGCTGTTTTAAGAGAAAGGGATGAATTTTTGGTATGCACTTCAGATGCTTTCTAGACCTTCACAATGAAGTGGCCAAAAAGGCTGGAGTGGAGTGCTAATCCTAACGGGGACCATCAAGTATTTCTGCAGTATAAGATAACTTAATAATGACCTTGAGAGGTGCTAAATACTCAAAGTTCCTGTTTTTTTAATGGAATTTGTAGACACTCAGCAACTTTGAGGATCAGGGCTCTATAGAAAAAGTAATTGCCAACAAAAATAAGAATGAAGTAATTAAATGAAGACTAACCTGTAATTAGCACTCGAGGATGATCAGTCTCTGAAAAAGATACTGAATGAAAGCTGGCATCTGAGGTCACCTGACGTGGTGAGACACCAATACATCTAATTGGCACAATGGAAGTCTGACATCCACAACCAGGGCTCTGTAACATCTGACTAATGGATCTGCTCAAGTGCTTTACAATTGCCATTTTCATCATTTAAATATGCTGTGAGAAGAGAGAAAGTGTTAGTCACAAATTATTCTTTTAAAAAGTTTCTCAACATTCGGAACTGTGTAGAACAGTCTGCGTTGAAGGAAGGTTTGATGCAACCCCAGTTCTGTCTGAAGTACCAAACCAGTGCCACAACTTGCTGTATGCAGCATGTGAAAGAGAATGAATAGGGGTAACATCACAAGTGTGAGCAGAAGAAAATATTCACAACAAGTATAAAGAATCCAGTGTAGCAGACAGTGAACCCAGGGTGGTGTCATTTCAACTTTCTGCCTTAGTCCCTTTTATTGTGAGCATCAAAGGATTTCTACAAAAAATGGAGGCACAAGTTCAAAAAGCATCAGTATTTACTACCATGATTGGGTACTACTAATACATGTGTTAAATGGATACATTCTAGGGACTACCTCAAGTTAAGTCATTGCAAATATTTTTATGTCCAAGCTTTTCTTAACACTGCATCAAGAAGAAACAATTGCATCAGTGGAAACCGCAGCAAATCATCCTGTAGAATATCACTGTCCCCAAACAAACACTATTGACAGAATAAATAGAACCAGAGAAGCAAGAAGAAAAGCAGAAAATGATTAGTTATACATAGAAATGTCTGTTTTCAGGGTTTATTTTTAGCGATTTTTTATTTTTAGGTAGATGTGCATAAATTGTGAGCTTTGGGGGAGGCACCCTCTTTGAATATATGGTAATAATGTACCCTAGTACGTTTTAATGTAATATTGTTTCAAACAGCACTATGTTAAAGTACACTAGGGACACCTTTAGTGCACACTAGTAGGGTATGCATGGACCAATTAAAGTGCCACTCATTGCTGCACTAGAAGTCACCCCTCACAAACTGCATTAGTGCTCCCTGCAGACATGTCCATAAGTACAAGTTACTATTTCTACTGTTTTTTCTGGTGTTTAACACGAATTTTTTTTTTTTTTTTTATTAGGGATGATTTATGTCTCTATTGGTCAAAACCGAAAATCAGAAGCCCTATTTGTATAGAATTGAATCTACAAAATTAACCTAATTGCTTTACAATGAAATACTGTTTCATAGCAATAATGGCACACACTGCAGGTAGTTCATGAACATAAAAATGGCCATATTGGGTTACACCAATGTTAGTCTAGCCCAGTATCCTATCTTCCGACAGTGGCCAATGCCAGATGCTTCAGAGGGAATGAACAGAATGGGTAATCATCAAGTGATCCACCCCGTGTTGCCCATTTCCAGCTTCTGGCATACAGAGGCTATGGACATTTTAGAGCATGGTTTTGCATCTCTGCCCATCTGGCTAATAGCCATTGATGAACCTATCCTCCATGAACTTATCTAGTCTTTTTTTGAGCCTGTTATAGCCTTGACCTTCATAACATCCTCTAGCAAAGAGTTCCACAGGTCAACTGTATATTGTGTGAGGAAATACTTCTTTTTCTTAGGTTATCCCTAATCATTTTTGTTGCCCTTTTCTGTACCTTTTTCAATTCCTCCACGTATTTTTTTTTCAGATGGGATGACCAGATCTGCATGCAGCATTTAAGACATGGGCATACCATGGATTCATGAAGAGGCAATATGATATTTTCCTTCTTATCATCTATCCCTTTCCTAAGGATTCTCAACATTGTTAGCTTTTTGGACTGCCGCTGCACATTGAGTGGATGTTTTCAGAGAACTATCCATAATGACTCCAAGAGCTCTTTTGTGAGTGGTAACAGCTAATTTAGACCTCATCATTTCATATTTATAGTTGAGATGATGTTTTCCAAAGTGCATTATCAACATTGGGCAACAAAATGGCAGATGAAATTCAATCACCCAGTTTTGGGAGATCCCTTTGTAATTCTTTGCAGTCTGCTTTGGAATTAACTATCTTGAGTAATTTTGTATCATCTGCAAATTTTGCTACCTCACTGTTTACCCCTTTTTCCAGATAATTTATTAATATGTTGAAACAGTACTGGTCCCAATACACACCCCAATTTACCATTCTGAAAACTGAAATTTATTCCTACCTTTGGTTTCCTATCTTTTAACCAATTACTGATCCAGGAGACTAACTTCCCTCTTATCCCATGACAGCTTACTTTCCTTAACAGCCTTTGGTGAGGGACCTTATCAGAAGCTTTCTAAATATCTAAGAACACTATATCCAGTGGATCGCCCTTATCCACGTGCTTGTTGACCCCCGCAAAGAACTCTAGTGGATTGGGGAGGCATAATTTCCCTTCACAAAAATCATGTTGACTCTTCCCCCAACAAATGGCATTCATCTATGTGTCTGATAATTCTGTTCTTTACTATATTTTCAACCAATTTGCCTTGTGCTGAAGTTAGGTTTACCAGCCTGTAATTGCAAGTATTGCCTCAGGAGGCTTTTTAAAAAAAAAATTGGCATCACATTAGCTATCCTCTAGTCATCTGGTACAGAAACTGATTTAAGTGATAGGTTAAATACCAGAGTTAGTAGTTCTGCAATTTCACAATTGAGTTCCTTCAGAACTCTTGGGTGGATACCATTTGGTCCTGGTAACTTACTGTTTAATTTATCAATTTGTTCCACAACCTTCCCTAATGACACCTCAATCTGGGACAGTTCTTCAGTATTGTCACCTAAAAAGAATGGCTCAGGGAATCTTCCTCCCATCTTTGCTTCAGTCTTCACTGGGTGACAAATTCATTTTCTTTCTCTGCAATGGCCTCTTCTTCCTACAGTGCTCTTTTAGTATCTCAATCATCCAATGGCCCCACTAGTTGTTGAGCAGGCTTCCTGCTTCTGATGGACTTAAATTATTTGCTGTTACTTTGAGTCTGTGGCTAGCTGATCTTCACATTCTTTTTGGCCTTCCTAATTATATTTTGACACTGCACTTGCCAGGGTTTATGCTCCTTGCTATTTTCCTCAATAGGATTTAACTTCTACTCTTTAAAGGATGCTTTTTGCCTCTAACTGCTTCTTTTACTTTGTTTAGCCACAGTGGCACTTTTTGGGTCCTCCTATTATGCGTTTTAATTGGGGTATACATTTAAATTGAGCCTCTATTATGGTGTCTTTAAAAAGTTTCCATGCAGCTTGCAGGGATTTCACTTTTGGCACTGTACTTTTTGTTTTCTGTTTAACTAACTTCCTCATTTTACGTAGTTCCCCGTTCTGAAATTAAATGCTATCAAGGTGGACTGCTTTGGTGTGTCCCCCTCCCTAACAGGGATGTTAAATTTTATTCTTTTATGATCACTATTACCAATCGGTTCATCTATATTCACCTCTTGGACCACACCCTGTGCTCCACTTAGGACTAAATCAAGAAACGCCTCTCCTTCTGTGGGTTCCAGGACTAGCTGCTCCAAGATGTTGCTATGGCATTACTGTGGTTAATATCTGTGACTATCAGTTACTTTTAAAGAGCATACATATGTATCCTAAAATATCAATAACTTATGTTTGCAGTTTCTTACTTCATCCTAGTCAACTGACATACTTAGTGTATTGGTTTATCACCAGTCTTCAATCTCACCACAAAAGTTCACTACCCTGTCATTTACTTATGTCAGGCTACACTCTGGTCTTTCCACTAACGCTTACTCTCAATACAGGTCCTTAGACTAGTTCACTACTCACATTATAGCAGAAGCCACACTTTGAAGCATTACCTGAAATCCTACACTTGCTACAGCAAGCGTCTGTTATTTGTCCCTTCTGACATATGTTTTTGTTTTAAATGATAAATGTTTAGATCAATCACTGACGCCCTTCCTATCTCCTTCTCACATATCCCAATCCTCGCCGCGACAGAGTGACTCAAAGAGTCACTGCACAGATGGGCAAGCTGGTTTATAGATGCTATTAAAGATGATCATCTTAGCTCCCCTTCTCATATGAACTTTTCAAGATGTCTTCAATTCACTAAGGCCAGATGAAATACATCCTAGAATACTGAAGGCGTTGACTGAGTAAATGTCTGAACCATTAGCAATTACCTTCAAAAAGTCATGGAAGACTGGAGATATTCCAGAGGACTGGAAAAGAGCAAATACAGGACCAATCTATAAAAAAGGGAAATAAGGACAATTGGAGGAATTACAGGCCAGTCAGCTTAACTTCAGTACCCAGAAAGATAACAGAGCAAATAATTAAGCAATCATTTGCAAAAACCTAGAAGATAAGGTGATATGTAACAGTAAATATGGATTTGCGAAGAACAAATCATGTCAAATCAACTTAATAGCTTTTCTTTGATAAGGTACAAGCCTTGTGGATAGTGGGGGATGTGGTATATGTTGACTTTAGTAAGGCTTTTGATACTGTCTCATATAACCTTCTCATAAACAAACTAGGGAAATACAACCTAGATGGAGCTACGAAAAGGTGGGTGCATAATCAGTTCGAAAACCATTCCCAGAGAGTAGTGATCAATGTTTCAGAGTCAAGCTGGCAGAGCATATCATTTGGGGTCCTGCAGAAACCAGCTCTGGGTCCAGTTTGGCTCAGTATCTTCATCAATGATTTAGATAATGGCATAGAGAGCACACTTATAAAGTTTGCAAATGATACCTAGCTGAGAGGGGAATTCCAAGTGCTTTGGAAGGAGTTTAGGATTAAAATTCAAAATGAGTCGGACAAACTGGAGCAATGGTCTGAAGTAAATAGAATGAAATTCAATAAGGACAAATGCAAAATACTCTATTTAGGAAGGAACAATTAGTTGCACGCATTCAAAATGGGAAAAAACTGCAGAAAGGAGTACTGCAGAAAGGGATCTAGGGGTCAGTGGATCACAAGCTAAATATGAGTCAACAACATGATTCTGGAATGTATTAGCAGGACAAATGAAAGGAAGACACGAGAAGTAATTTTTTCCACTCTACTCCGCGCTGATTAGGCTTCAACTGGAGTATTGTGTCCAGTTCTGAGCATCCCATTTCAGAAAAGTTGTGGATAAATTGGAGAAAGTCCTAAGAAGAGCAACAAAAATGATTAAACGTCTAGAAAGCATGATCTATGAGGGAAGATTGAAGACTGGGTTTATTTAGTCTTGAGAAGAGAAGACTGGGGAGGGGGCATAGCATATTAGGATTGAAAGAGACCTCATGAGGTCTTCTGTTATGCCCCCACCAGTCTTTTCTCCTCCAGACAAAACAAACCCAATTCTTTTCAATGTTCCCTCATAGATCTTGTTTTCTATAGCTATGATATCATGTTTTCTAACCATGATAACAGTTTTCAAGTACATAAAAGGTTGTTACAAGGAGAACAAAGAAGTTGAGGAGAACAATCTGAGGATAGGACAAAAAGCAATGGGCTTAAATTGCAACAAGGGAGGTTTAGATTTGACATTAGGAAAAACTCCGTATCTGTCAGGGTAGTTAAGTATTGGAATAAATTCGCTAGGGAGGTTGGAGAATCTTCATCACTGGACATTTTTAAGAGCAGGTTAGACACATACTTGTCAGGGATGGCCTAGATCAGTGTTTCTCAACCTTTATGATGCCAGGGACTGGCTTACTGCCTTCCTAAATTGTGTCATGAAGGGTCTCAGGGACTGGCACCGGTCCGTAGACTATTGAGAAACAGTACTTTAGATAATACTTAGTCCTACCACGAGTGCAGAGGACTGGACTAGATGACCTCTCGAGATCCCTTCCAGTCCTACAATTCTATGATTCTGTGTTTCCATGGTGAGGAAAAAGGCTCCCGCTGGAAATTCAGACAGCATTCGTTATCCTAAAATCATTTCCAACCTAGCCAATTTCCAGGCAAAGCTGCAACACTACTCCAATATAAATTAGTAGCATCAGTTAATAGAAGAGAGACATGAAGCACAACTTAGTTCTCTCAATATCCATGTGTCGATTTAAAAGGGCAATTGTAACAAGAAAATCCACTATATTCTTCTATTTTATAGTCTCCTTCATCACTTTACCACTTAAAGAAATTACTAGCTTTGAAGATAAAAGGTGCTAAGTATTATTACTAATGTAAAACTCATTTTTTCAGGTTGCTTACTCTTTCCTGACCACCCCAAAGAGAAAATATTCTTGTCTCGTTACGAACATCAGAAATCTGTTACCATCTAGATTCTCTGGGAAGCTTCTCATTCACTATTTTAGCTTGAGGGAAACGAACAAAAGAAATCAACAATTTGTTCACTAACTTGATTAAATAAAAGCAAAGAGTTTCTTCAAAGAAGTGTGCATTTAATTTAACATTCATTTTTAATAAAATGAAATAAAAACATTTAAGATGATTCAATAAATCAGAGAGCTGTATTGCTTCTATCTGAGCTTACCTTTTTCTTTCTCCCGGTGATTTAACAGAAGTGAAAGGGGTGTGTGGAATTTATAGAGCCCTGCCTCTTTGCTAGGCCAATGAAAATCCTACAGAGAGTAGGAGTTGGCCTGTACGAAAGGGAAACGGGGGAAGGCAGATCAACAGCAGCCAGAAACATCACATTTGTTTGATTTAAGATGACATGGTGTTGTAGCCATGTTAGCCCCGGAATATTAAACAGATAAGGTAGGTGAGGTAGCTCGAAGCTTCTCTCTCTCACCAACAGAAGTTGGTCCAATAAAAGATATTACCTTGCCCACCTTATTTCACCAGGTTATAGGTAAAGAATATTAAAAATATTTAACAAGATCTCTTAGCTAAGGGGAGAAAACAACATATGATTAACGCTAAAAAACATTTAAAGAGGACAACTTTTAAATAACTCCTATCAGTGCAGAGGGTTAATAAAAAGCAAACAGGCTTGTGTTAAAATGCAAAGCAGCAATTCAGTGCTGAACAGCAGGAAGTGTCCAAGTTCTGTAATAAGATTGTGAAAAAATTGTGTAATAGCCTCACAACTGACAAGCATTTAAGAATTTAATCTAACTTTCCATCTACAGTCCTTTTCCTGGAGTCTGAAAATGAACTTCACATGTGCTGATAGGGTAACATGAGCACCTGTTGCTCAAATAAGAGACAAAAACATGTTTATAAGTTAGCTGACTGCCAACGTTAGTTTGGATACTAGTGAATTGTTATAAACCTTTAAGAAATAAGATAAGGGAATTTGTGAGTTTAATTTGTGATAAGAAAAGTTTTTGTAAGCCTCAGCAACAGATTAAACTAGAAGTCAAGGCCAAGACATAAAAAGAAAGGTCAAATCCCAGAACATAAAATCTCTGCTGTAGCTTTAGTAGGCTGCACAGCTGTTGTATGACCCAGCTACACTCATGCATACACTTATTTTACAGAATGCTCATTTTACCAAGAATACACAAAAACATTGGAGGCTTAGGTGGAAGAAACTCACCACAATCTGTGCTTTCATTATTAGAAAACATGCATATACTGAGAGAAAAGGACTAAGTGGTCTGATGTGTTAAAAGTAGGGAGCATGTGGCTGAAAGTGTGCAGTTGATGCTAGGCTAGCGGGAGTGGTAGATACGCTGGAGGGCAGGAATAGGATACAGAAGGACCTAAACAAATTGGAGGATTGGGCCAAAAGAGATCTCATGAGGTTCAACAAGGACAAGTGCAGGGTCCTGCACTTAGGATGGAAGAATCCCATGCACTGCTACAGATGGGGGACCAAGTGGTTAGGTCCCAGTTTGGCAGAAAAGGACCTGGGGGCTACAGTGGATAAGAAGCTGGACATGAGTTAACAGTGTGCCCTTATTGTCAAGAAGGCTAACGGCATATTGGGCTGCATAAGTAGGAGCATTACCAGCAGATCAAGGGAAGTGATTATTCCCCTCTATTTGGGGCTGATGAGGCCTCATTTGGAGTACTGCGTCCAGTTTTGGGCCCCCCACTACAGAAAGGATGTGTACAAATTGGAAAGTCCAGCAGAGAGCAACAAAAATGATTCACATGCTCCAGTCCCCTGCTTATGAGAGGCTGAAGGAACTAGGCTTTTTTCATCTGCAGAAGAGAAAAATGAAGGGGGATTTGTTAGCAGCCTTTAACAACCTGAAAGGTTGTTCCAGGGAGGATGGAACTAGGCTGTTCTCAGTGGTGGCAGATGACAGAACTAGGAGAGAGTGGGGGAGGTGTAGGTTGCATATTAGGAAAGACTTTTTTTCCCAGGGAGGGTGGTGAAGCACTAGAATGGATTATCTAGGGAGGTGGTGGAATCTTCATCCTTAGAGTTTTTTAAGGTGCGGTTTGACAAAGCCCTGGTTGGGATGATTTAGTTAGGGTTGGTCCTACTTTGAGCAGGGGATTGGACTAGGTGACCTCCTGAGGTCCTGTCCAACCCTCATCTTCAATGACTAACTCCACTCATCTCTCCCTCCCCTAGAGAGGAGCAGGGCAGCTCTCTACTAGCTTCTTCAACCTCCTTCTCAGACAGAAGACTGAAAAGGGGGATTTTACTATCCTCATCCCAGCATTTTTTTTTTTGAATCCCCCTCTGGCATTTGCCTCTTCTGCTGGAGCAAGAGAGTGAAATGGATACGTTTCTTCTTCTCAGTGGGTTTTGAATAGCAGCAGTGAAAGTGACAAGAATCACAGCAGTTTTAAATAATCTGCAGTTTATACAGTTCCTTGTCAACTGCAGATGCACAAGAACCGTTTCTAATTTTTGAACACAGCTTTGAAGCATCAGGTCACATTAAGATTACCTTCATAACAAAGACAGACAGACTGAGTTACCAGTTCCTAAAAATAACATGCTTTTGAAGTGGGTGGCACGGGGAAGATCTTATCTCTATGGTGGGACCATCTTGGATCATGGTCTCTTTGACCCCTCTGCAGTCCTTGCTTCCTCCCCACCCAGAGAGGTGGTAGTATAGGAAACACTTACTTCTGCCCTGGGAGGATCTGTGAGTTGAGAGTACTGATTATCAGCTACTCCTCTGCAGTTTTTAACTCATCTTCTTGGGCTCTCTACAGCATGCCCTCAGTATGAAAGTATCTACAGCAATGCCTTTCATGCCTTCTCCCTTTGCCCCCCACATGGGAAGGCAGCACTTGACCCAACGTTGGTTGCTGAAAGCAAGGGGGAAAACTAGATTCATTCAGTAGTAAATTGAAGGATGATTTTTTAAAAAAGGACAATGTTAATTACAGTAAGACAAAAAGAAAAGCTGTAACCATTTGCCATGTTTTTCACAGAAGCCCCACTGTCACTAAGGTCTGCTTTCGAAATTACAGCAAAAACAATGAGAGTCCTGTAGCACTTTAAAGACAACAAATTTAATTTCTGTAGGCATAAGGTTTCGTGGGCTCTTTTACAGTTAAAGTGTGGCTTGCAGAGTCCTCTATGCCGCCCAATCCCCATTCTCTGTCTACCAGACAAGGGTGGGGAGCTCAAAGCTTCTGCCCTGGACTAAGGTAGTGGGACCAGAGGATAGCATGGAGGATAGTCTCAAAGGTCATTAAGTTTGGCCACCCCTAGACTGACATACAATTTACAGAAAATAGGTATTTAAAAAAGAACCCCTTCAAATTTTTTCAATGTAAGCATACAAGAATACAGCATCAGACACAATGATTCATTAAACTAGGTGAGGTTTTTTTTTTTTTGCAGGTTAAGTTCTAGTAAATGGACTCTTCTAATTACCAGACTACAAACACAGTAACTACATGGAGCATGAATTTCTTAGCCAACAGGCTCCATTCTGGGAAATGCTTTTAGATCCTTGGATGACAAGCGCTAGAGAAATATTAAGTATTATGAATAATGCTCAGCTGTAAAGCCAGAGACGCTAATCTGCCAGTGCTGGCATTGAGAGTGTCACAGGTAGATGTCAGAATTACTCTAACTGCTTTTTTCCAGCTATTTGGCTACCTTCCTTGTTCAGGCAGTACCTGCTATTCTGGTCTGACGCAGCAAGCTTTTCTTTTTAATTTTGAGAGCTATTTGATCTTTACAACCCGCCAGCTCAGCGCTTTGCTCTCATGAGCCACGCTAACACCAGCCTTGCCTAGGCCCGTTAGGCAAGAGAGTCTCCGCTCACGCCGCAGCGGCAACGCACAGCTAGGGTGACCCGACGTCCCGATTTTGTAGGGACAGCCCCGACACTGGGGGATTTTTCTTATGAGGGCACCTATTGTCCCCCACCCTGTCCCAATTGTTCCACGCGTGCTATCTGGCCACCCTATGCGCAGCATGCAGCACGTTAGCCACTGCTTTGACAGGTCTGGCGTCCCCCTTTCAGCCGGGGCTGGACCCCAGCGGGCTGGTGCAAGAACCCCAGGCCAGCACAGGCGGGATCTCCTCTTAACCCAAACTCACCAGCAGGCTGCACCTGGCTCTCCGCAAGGCCTAGCTCCCAGGGGGCACGTTGCACCGGCACATCTCCAAGCACTGGGTGGGGGGGGGCAGGGATCCTGCTGGACCCCCTTTCACCACAGCGAGCCAGGATCACAGACCCTCTGCCCCGCACGGCCCCCGGGTGGGGGAGCGAATCCCCCCCCAGAGTGAAGGGAACCCAGGAGTCCGGGATCGACCCCCCTCGGGCCAGGCAGGGAGGGGGTCTCCCCGGTTCCCCCCCAGTTCGGGGGGGACTTTTCCAGGACCCCCTCACTTCACTAGCGGGGGCGGCCCCAGCCAGCCCTGAGCCCCCGCTACGGGGGGGGGAGAAGGGGGCGCCGTGGCGGCCATTAGAAGCCGCTGCACCGGGGGGGGGGCTGTGAGGGGGTAGGGGGCAGCCAGCCCGAGGCAGGGTCGGCTCCACTGCGGTGGCGGGGGGATCTCCCCGATACACTCAAAGGCAGCGCCCCGGGCCAGGCCCATCGCTGCTCTCCCAGCTGCCCCCCCCCCACGGTACTGACCCCTCCAGCAGGAATGCGATTGGTTCCGCCCGCCGGCTGCCCAACGGCGCTGAGCGAACCGGCGCGAGCCGCCGGCCAACCGCCGGGCCTTTATCGAGCCGGCTCGCGCCGCGCGGTGGGCGGGCGCCCTTCAAGCCCCGCCCCCCCCCAGCGCCGGATAGGCGGGGCCGGAGCGTTACCATCGCCTCCGCGGTCACCATGGCGACTGGCCAGCATGGGCCAGGTTTAAAGGGGCAGGGCCACGCTTCCCCCTAGAGAAACGGGGGCCAGGGAAGGGTCAGTCCGGGCGCCGGGGCGTAGGCCCGTCGGGTGAGGGTGACGTCATCACGCGACGCCCTGCCATGACATCACAAGGTGATGACTGACGTTGGGCCGGGAGACGTCATTTCGCAGCAAAGCTGGGAAACACGTGCTCAGGGGGTGGGGCGGCTAGAGCGTGGGCGGGGCATCAGGGCTCTGGGGTTCTATGTCTGGGGCCATGGGGTGCCATGGCTAGAGCGGGGGGGGGGATGGGAGCATCAGGACTCCAGGGTTCTATGTCTGGGGCACATGGGGTGCCATGGCTAGAGCGGGGGGAGAATGGGGCATCTGGACTCGGGGTTCTGTCCCTGCCTCTGGGGGAGAAAGGAGGTGTAGCAGCTGGAGGAAGAGGTTATGGGGTGTCAGGACTCCTGGGTTCTCTCCTCTCCTCAGGCAGGGATAATCTCTGGAGGTGGAGGATACTGACCCCTTGTACCTAACCGTGATGTCCCTCACCCATTTGTATCCTGACACACGGTAGCGGTGCGCTCCTGACTGGAATGCAGCTTTTGAAGGTGTGTGCTGCTCGGGAGAGAGCGGAATAAGCATAAAGGGTGGGGGGCACATCGACAAAGCGGTAAACTAAAGAAATAAGAAGTGACAGTATGAGCAAAACTGAATCCGTTTGGGTCAAGATCACTTTAAGAAAGTATGGTAAAAGAGGTCTGTGATAGCCCCACAGGGGCAGACTCTGGATTGAAATCTCTTTAATATTATTAGAAAAATACTTTTGGGACCTGTATCATAAAGGGAGACTTTAACTTCCCAGAGCTAGATGAGTAAACAAATACTACTAATAGTAGTGGGGCCCAGTTCCTGGAAGTGACGGATGGCAGGTTTCTTCATCAGTTACCAAACCAACAAGAGATGATGCAATTTTAGACTTGTTTTTTGTAAACAGTAGGGACATCCTAGAACAGCTGGTCATAGGAAGTAACCTTGGAATTGAGTGATCACAAGTTGATTCAGTTTAAAACTTTAAATTAAATGGAAAGATAATCAAAACTGCTAGGACCTGTTAGTAACTATTACCCTTTTTTCCTGTATGTTAAATTCATTTGCATATAACCTATTACTCCAGAATCTTTTACAATATTAGCAAAGAGTGTGTCTGCATCCTAAGGTCCAGAGTGTTGGATTTTAAACTGTAGGTGACCTATCTACGGGAACTTCATGTGATCACTTATTGATCTGTACAGCATTGTTGATGGTTCCTCCAAGTCTGTGGGAATATTGATGTCTAGAGGAAAGACCCCTTAAATTAATAAGTGTCTAAAAAGTATAATTATAAACAAAACTGGGTAATTAATAAGGGATATTTGTTACTGAATATGGGTTTTATAATGGAGGAAATCTCACTGAAAAATGGGTATAATTCATTAAGAACTGTTGGTTGTCACAACTATTAGTAACAATTACTGTATTAGAGATTCTTTTTTAGTCATCAATTAAGTAAACTTAAAACCTGTTTAAAAAATTCCATCAGTAATTAGAAAAACAAAACACGTTGTAAAATTAATCATGGGAAAGTATTTTCCCTCCAAAAGGAGTTTTTTTTTGTCTCACACCCTATAAAAGAGTGTTGAAAAGCTAACTTGGAAGTAAACACTGTCAGTATTCCACCAAACACAGAGAAAGGCAGAGACGAGGCTACCTACAGGGAATGGCAAAGTCTGTCTTCTTTCTGTATTCTGTATAGTGATGTATTAATCTTTGATTAAATAATTGTCAGGCTCAGATGGAATCTCAAATCATTATTAAATTCAAACACACAACAAACTGGTGACCCTGACGTGATTGTTCATAATGGTATCATTTGGATCCAGATTACCTGGGATAGCAGTCTTCGTTTTCTGGTAGAGGCTGGGAACACCGTACAGAGTTTTACTCTACTGTTATAAAGCCTGAGTGACTAGCCCACTTCAGCACATGGCAGTAAGGGTACCTGGTGGGGGAGAGAATAAGATAAGTCTAAAATAATAAGAAAGTCTTGAAATAGGTTAAAATAAGAAATGTTAGCAGACAAAGGAAATACACTGAAGAATTTTTATAATAAACTATGTTATTAAACAAGGGACTACTTTATTTGCACTAAAGAGCAGTTAATAAAAGCAATTTTTGATTGGAAATATGTTTGTAAGTTGTTTCAAAAGAAAACCAAGAGAAACGGTAAAAAGCATGTAACTAACCATGGGGATATTTCATTTGCAGAGGTTGCAAAGTGTAAAAATAATTCCTGGGGTTATGCTTGTCCAAATACATTAGTATCGGAGAAGAAAGATCAAAAGTCAGGCTGCCGAGAACAGGCTGCACAAAAAACAACTTCTTGCTGTTTTTATGAAGGGCCAAATTTTACTTGCCATACTCATGCAACTCTTGACTTCAGTGGGACTTTCTTGGAGACAGTGTGGCAAGCAGGATTTGAGCCAAAGCCAAAGCATGTAGGGCACTTTGAGAACAGAAAGCATGATCTACAAACGAACAGTGGGGCCAGGAACCAGATCACTGCAACAAATTTGCATGAATATTTACATCTACTGATCAGAGTTCTGTGGCAATTTGTAGTCCCTGCATGATACATTTAAGTTAAAAATGTATTCATAAAAATAAATAGCATCTGATCAGCAGCTCCTTGTCAGAAAAGAACAGTAAAACATTCAAAGGATATAGAGGAAAGAGAAACAGAAAAAGAACAAGGAAGGAGTTAAAACAACAATTGGAAGGTGTATGTAATTTAAATATCTCCTTGTCTTGTAATTTGCAAGAGGCAAGAAATAAAATTGTAGGATTTCAGGAACAAATTAGTCAGAAAGCTTAAGAGAAGCTGAGATGGAAAAAACAGGCTAGAAATCTCAAAAACACAATACAGGGAGTACAATATCAGGTTATAGGTGACAGGGCTAGAGAGCAAAAAAAAAAAAAAAAGTTAGTGGAGGAACAGGTCAGAAAGTTCAGAGGACAAATAGCTTCTAAATCCATCTTCTTCCATCAGGTTATTTTTTCCCCTCTCTCAAATATATGCGTAGCTGTGGTTTATGCATCTGCTCTTTCTATGGCAATCCTGCTTCCTTTTTTCTTCTCTAGGTTGTGTAATGACCAAAACAGATTCCTTACTTTATAAACGTCCTTAATGAGTACCCATTTGGCTTATCTATTCCTATTTTATATTTATTTCTATTGCCTTAAAGCGGTCTTACAATGTAATTTGTTATCCGAAAAATCAGAATTTAACTATGTTATAGAATTTAAATCCAACACCTTGTCACCTGTTTTTCCTTTAAAAAGCGTTGTAGTTATAAAAAAATCATGTGTGTGTTAAGGCTGATTTAACCGTTATTAGCTGCTAAATCTATTTTTGGTTTTTATTAAGACATTTTTGTTGTGCATTTTTTTAAATATGGCTAATTTTGTTCTGTTGTTTAAATTTAAGAGCTGCTAAGAACTAGCAATTTTGTTAAATCAGTACTTATCTCTTTCCTGTGCATTACGTACTCACTTCATAGTAGCTGGACTGTCTTTGTGTAAGTGGGAGGAAACAAAAGGGCTTCTTCAGGTGTCTTTCTTTCCTTTGTATCATGACATTGCGTCTAAATAACTGACCTTGTTACTGGTTTATCTTATCTTAAATACTAACGAAACTGTGTTAATTTAGCTGACATTGATATTTTAGGTATATAAGAAGGTTTTGTGGTAAAGGTTTCTCTTTTCTCTACTCTCCTTTTCCCTCTCCCTCTGCTTTGAAAGAAAAGCTTACACATCTCGTTTTGCAAAGAGTTAAAGGAGGGGGGAAAGAATAAATCCATTAGCATGAATTGTAAGCTCTACTGTCTGGCGGTCAGCACGGTAAAAACCAGAATATTTAATTTGTAAAAATACAGTGTCATAAAAAGTAATAAATCAGGTAAAAGTAAAAGCAAAAACAAAAGACCAAAAATGCTAAAAAATTGTACTTTTTAAAAAAGTCCAGTGGAACTGATGATGAACAATTAACATCCAAAGGTCAAACAAGCAATATGATTTTCAAGCAGCGAAATGTTAACTTTGGGTTTTTTTGTTTTTAGTAATCCTAGTATAACTATTGAACTCAATCAGTTTTCTTTTAGAAATTATCTTATCTAAAGGCAATTGGACATCATCTCAACAAAAGGTAAACCAAATTTTGCATTAACTTTATCTGTTAGTGTCTATACTTTATAATCCCTTCTTGGCTTTATAGGCTACCACAGAAATTGTATACCTAACTTTGACTCAATCTCTGATCCCCTCTACCACCTTCTGAAGAAGGAAGTAAAGTAGTGCTGGACAGAGGAAAATCTCTAAGCTCTTCTGCAAGTCATTTTCGTTTGGAGGTTACTACACAAGAAACAGCACTATTTTCTGTTCCTTGTACACTCCACTCAGCCCACTATGCTAATCTCATTGCTGTGCTGTGTGCACTGAAACATTTTGCTTCTAATCTGTAGTTGCTTTTCCTATCTAATTCCACGTGGGTTTGTAATGCCCTTACAGAATTTCTCCCTTTCCAGCACTCTCACAACTTTGTATCTGATGAATCTCCCTGGGTGTATGCCTCTCTCCTTTCTTGCATTTCTCCCTTTCCTTCCCCTCATTTGTCAAGTTTAAAGGTACTCCAGGTTAAAAGCCATAGTAAAATGACTGTTTTAATTTCAAAATTCTGTGGCTAATCCTCTTGCAAAATGGAAGTGCTCAAGGGGGCAAGACTTAGACTTTTTCACCCAAAATCACAAGCACCCCAAGTCCTCCAGTTAATATGGTGGAAGTTATATACTCAGTCAGCCAGTTGGAGACCCTCTGTGAAATTCACAAGGAAAAGGAAGCCACTTGAATATGTCCGTGTCAGGGGTGAGCTTGTCACAAGCCTTTTGTTCTTCAACATTGCCTAAGGAAGTAATGCTACTTTATGCTTATGGACTGTTAAATAGTTTTGGGTAGAAAAAATGAATGCTGCTCCCTAGTGTTGCCACTCAGCATAAATAAGGGAGAAGGTGTTTGCAGTTATGAAAGTATGCAGTATTTGTGCTGCTGCTAGTGGAAATCATAGACTTGTGGGGACAAGCGTATAGAGGGAAGATTCAAATCAGGAGCATGGTATCAGATGCAGCTGAGTGTTGCCAGCCACACCCAGCTATTTAGGACTTGCCATGACCCATTGGATCATTGATCCATCAACTCTGGTATCCTGTTTCCAGCAACCTGCCTCTACCTAATGCTTCAGAGAAGAGGAAACACGCTGATAATGTCATAGTTTTGTAGAGCTTAAGGCAAGGAGGGGTTCCAGGATCATCTCATCTGATCTCCTGTATATCACAGGCCAGCCGTTTCATTCAGTTAACCCCACTTTGAGCCCAACCACCTGGGTCAGACTAAAGAATTTCAGTCCTCAGGAGACTAACCTGTTGCGTGCCACAGGCAGAGGACAGAAAAGACTGAGACACCCCAATGTCAGAGGCCCCTGAAGTGACAGGGAATGGATCAAGGGAAACATGCCCAAATGGTCTTAGCAGGTGATACATGGTTGCGATGGTCTTCGCTCCTGGGGAGCGTTGCCTACTGGGCAGGGGTTTAGGCCCTTCTACCTGCAAAGGAGTGTTTTTGGTATGGGAGCCTCTGCTCTCCCACGCCATGAGGCTCCAGCCCAGGGCCCCGTGAGGGTGACAAAAGTATCTAACATCCAGGAACACCTTAAGGCTGTCCTCCCTGGCCACTTCCTACCACCCTCTATTGTCCACAATTCAGTTGGAAGCTCTCTCCCTCTTTGGGCAGTGGCTGCTTCCTCTTGTGCCTTGGCCCTCCAGCCAGGTCAGTTCCAAGTCTCTAGCCCTTTAGAAGTAGGCCATAAGCCAAACACAAGGAATCAGCACAAATAAACTGGGTTAGTATGTGGAAGGGGAACATGCCTTCTCCTTGGGATCACTCCAAAGCAGGTCCTCTCTTCCCTTCACTGTCTACCCTCAGTCCTTTCCCCAGGAGCTGCAAGGTGAAGGCCCGTTCTCTTTCCTTGTGTACCGCCAAGTGAGCTGTTCAGCTCTCTTATCTCCCCCGGAGGTGTGGTGGAGGCATGGCTGGCTGAGCCCAGATCAGCTCCTTAAACCCCTGGCCCAGTGTACAGTTTGTATACCCTGTCACAATGCTCCAGGTCGCAGCGGAAGACAAAACAATCCCCAGGGCCCTGCCAGTTTCGCCTGGGGGAAATTCCTTCCCAGTCCCAAATCTGGGAATCAACTTGACCTTGAGCATGTGAGCAATACACACCAGCCAAACATCTAAGAAAGGATTCTCTGTACCACCTCAGAGCACTGTCCTGGTGACCCACAGAGCATCCTTCTTTTAGATGGCCAGGTGCTTCCTAGTATCTAGCAGTCAGTCTCAGCCTACCTGATCACCTTAGTACACCCCATCTCATGACTGTTATAAACTATCTAAAAGGTGTCACGTAATGTCACTGGAAAACAACCCACTGTATAGTCTTGCATGATGCACATATGGTCAGTCTACAAAGAATTATACACACATGCTGGGATTCTGACTAAAATGTGTTTAAACCAGGCATGTCGGGAGAGTTGATTTAGGAAAAAAAAAGGTTCAGAGAAAGGAATGTGGTTCTGCCTGTTTGACTGTATCCCACGTTGAGCAAGATGTAGCCAAAGACAATAAAAAGCACATTTGCATGCCAGGTAAACAGAGCCATCGGGAGAGCAAGTGGGGAAAAGCCATCACTTATCAATCTCAACCGGGGATGGCGATGGCACCCCAAGAAAACCTTCCTGCTTCTTAAAGCAGGGTAAACGAATTTTGAGAGACTTATTTCAAAGGTTCGCTGGACTATAAAGAGAAAGGCAGTTAAATATGTGAGTGTTAAATATGTGTGAATTCATAGGGTGAGAGTTGATAAAAATCACAATTTTAATAGCATCATTTAAAATGCTCTTTAATTCTATTGACATTTTTTCACTGCTAATGCTTCACAATGTATGCTACAATGTTACCACTGCATTTCCGGCACCACTTGATGTACTCGGGCGACACCACCAGTCAATTTCCCTGTCATTGCTTGTGCTCCATCAGTACATAGACCAACACAATGCTCCCACTGAGTATTATGTTCTGTAAAAAAAAAAAATTATTCAACATTTGAAAAATATCTTTTGCTGTTGTGCATGTGGGCAAAGGATGACAAATCAAAGTCTTGGATCACCTCATCATCAAAAATATAGTGAATGTATGCAAGAAGAGGAGCCACACCAGCACCATTTGTCAATTTGCAGGGCAATATACAGACTCAACTGCAAGCAAAACACCAGTTGTTTTTTCATGTTATCGCTCATATCACTTACTGTACTAGAGACCATATTGTTTGACCAGCAAATCATTTCTGATTGCTTTCCTTGCTTTTCTCCTAGCATTATGTTTACCATGCTCTTTACTGCGGAAGAATCAATTCTTCAGCAATTGCATGTAGTTTTCCAGCCTTAGCAATTCTGTAGCTAACTTTATATGAAGTCTTGAGAGCTTTACTATTGACATGGGTTGTGTTAATAACACACAGTTTTTCTAGCCTTCAACTCACTTTTCATTTGAAAAATTCTACAGCCTTATTTTTATACAGACCCTGCTTTGTAGCTAAATAATGGCTGAGTTTGGCTGGTTTTAAACACTCCTTAGAAATCACTTACCACATAAAACACACTGCTGCAACTGTATATCTTCTTGTATGACACAGGTGTAGCCACGTATAATGTAATCTTATCATACCTCCTCTTCTTTGTGCTTTCATTGTTTGTTACCCTCTGTATTTTTATGTTCCACACCAGTGACTATTATTGATCATTAACCACACTTTTGTTGTTACTTTGATCCTTGTTGATTTCATATTCTTTTTTATAGTAGATATATTTTTCTTCTTAAGGCTTCGACTTTTTAACCACTTTTTTGTCACATCACCTTTATTTTCACTTTAAAATTATTTTCAGTAATCTTCACCATGGAGCTGTTATGATCACTCCTCCCCCCCGGACTCAGTTTCCAGCTTCGACATAGAATCCTGACACCCTATACACTTCACTTTATCGGTATTTCTTTTTTCCTGTAAATGGGGGTTTTACTTTCCTACCTCATAGAAATGTTGCGAGTCTTGACATCTGTGGCAGAAAATTACTTCTAAACCCTCACAGGGAATATGTAGTCCTGAATGAGCAAGTAGCAGAACTACAAGGACGCTCCTGCCAGCGTGGGAACATCCCCACCAGCTAGACTTCTCATGCTCAGTGCTTGTGAGGTCACACTGTGCAGGGAACATCATTTTGAGAACAAAATGGTGTCCTCCATGCAGCAAAAGTGCTGGAATATCATTTTGGTGTGTTCTGGCGCTGGCTTAAGGGATGGATCCCAGCATAACATACCATGGGGGGGGGGTCCTGCTTAGAGTATGGACTGAATTGACCAACTTTGGGTCTTCACCTTCAACCAAAGGAGACAGCATCATGGCTGCATACTCCTCAAAATACTTTCATGTGCATACCAGCATCACCTCTGTCTTGCTTGGGTTCAACTTTAGCCAGCTGTTCTTCATTCATGACCTGATCTCATCCAAGCACTGGGCCATTTTGGTGTTAGTTGTGTGGTCGTACATGCTGAAGGATAAGTAGAGCTGTATTCTTGGTGGTAGTTGTGTGGTTGTATGTGATGAAAGATAAGTAGAGCTGTGTGTCATTGGCAAATTGCTTGCCCTGGAGTCCATGTCATCTTACCAGATCACCTAGTACTTGCATGTAAATGCTGAAATGGACCAGAAAGAGAATTGATCCTTGGGATACCCAAAGGAGGGGTCTAATGGCAGATATGCAATTTTCCCTCATTACTCTTTGCATGTGTCCCTCTAGAAAGGGCTCAAACCATTTTAGTGCATTCTTCTGTGCCCCTGGCACATCATTCAGGCGAGACAGCAGTCACAGTTGACTGTGTCAAATGCTGCATAGAGGGCCAGAAGGATGAGAATTGATGCCTGTCCTCTATCTTTAAGAGATACATACTAGACCTCACTGGAACAGGGACTTTTCCTTGATATTCAGCCTACATTTGTTTGCGGGTTTGGTTTTGTTTAAATTTAATCCCTTTGTCATTTGACCTGGACCTCAACCAAAAGCCCACATTCCACTACCTCTGAATGCAGAAAAGGAAGTTTGGAGCTGGATCTTGATTTTGAAGCTTCATTGGGAACAAAGCTCAACTACAGCAGTAGACTTCAGAAAACACTGCAAAGTAAACAGTGGCTCTGGTAAACTCTAGGCTATGGATCCACATCAAAAATGGATTTTAACATGTTTTTGGATAATGCTGGTCTAGGCCCAAATTCTGCCCTCCGCTACATGCATACAACTCCCATAAAGGGCAGTGTGAGTTTTGTGCATCAATCGAAGGATGGAATTTGGAACTTTGGAAGACTTCTCTGAGATGAATGAACTGTTAACAAAAGAACATAGACAATGTCAGGAAACGTGCCCCTACAGTGAGTATAGGGTGGCCAGATGTCTCAATTTTATAGGGACAGTCCTGATATTCAGGGCTTTGTCTTATATAGGTGCCTATTACCCCTCACCGCTTGTCCTGACTTTTCACACTTGCTATCTGGTCACCTTAAGGGAGGGCTATAAGACCACGTAGCCATCTCTCCAAGGAAGCGGCATAGTCTCCCCAAGGACGTGGCGATGGAAGCCTCATTGTTTAAGACAATTAAAACGAAACACTAAAAAATATGTTGTAGGGAACAAGCTTGCACTGGCTGATACCAGCTCCAGAGCTGCACAGCAGATTAACGTAAGAGAATGATAATAGCATTGAGACAGAAAAGAGCTCTGACTATCCGACAGATTACAGTAGCCAATATTAATTAGTAATTCTATTAATAACCAGTTGTAGATACTTTGGGTTTCCATAGCTCCCAAACAAGGCATTGTAGCCAGGGAGAGTCATTATTCAGAGCGAACAATTAAGGGATAAGTTGACAACCTGGTAAACCAGAAGGTGAGGAAAAAACAACTTACCTCCAATAGCACTGAAAAGCTTTAGCTCTCATGTTCACGATATCTGACAAAACTAAGAGTCTGTGCCCAGACATAAGGGATCACACTGCATTAGCAGGCAGGCAGAAATAAGTCATTTTAATTCTGTTTAAAGGATGACAGGCATTGCCTTCACACTAGAATATAAATGCAGCCTGGGATCTCCATTGAAACGACTTCTCCTCAGGAAATATTGATTTACAAATCCTTTTTAACTGAAGAAAAACAGGATATTTAGAGGTTGCTTCGCCTATTAGCATTGCTGCATTTACCTCAATGGTTTTTTATTTATTTTATTTATTTATTTTTGAGTGCACTCTGTGCCTCATTTTTAATTTAATTCCTGGGCTCATTCCAGGTCTCATGATCTTCTACTGAAAACAGGCTTTAGCTCTACCAGTACCTTGTCTGGCGTTGGTGGGTGGGGATGGATAGTGCTTAGTGTGTAGTTAATGTCAATTTGGCATTTCAACACTTTGCCTAAATTGCAAAGAAGGCTTAGGGGTGTCAAACGATTTAAAAAATAATCTGTTAATCACGACATTAAAATCACAATTAATCGCTGTTTTAATCACATTGAAAATGTAGAAAAACATCCAAAAATATTTATAAATAAATTTAAATTGGTATTCTATTATTGTTTCACAACTATATTGATTTCAATTACAACACAGAACACGAAGTGTTCAGTGCTCACTTTATATTATTGTTTTTCATTACAAATATTTGCACTGTTAAAAAGATAAAGAAAAGATAGTATTTTTCAATTCATCTCATACAAGTACAGTAGTGCAATCTCTTCATTGTGAAGTGCAATTTACATAGGTAGATTTTTGTATTGATTTTTTTTATATAACTTCATTCAAAAACAAAACTGTAAAACCTTAGAGCCTACAAGGTGAAACATGAAGGGGCATGCAAATGTTTAGCATACCTGGCACAGACTACCTTGCAACCCTGGCTACAACAGTCCCATGTGAACGTCTATTTTCAATTTCAGGTGACATTGTAAATAAGAAGTGGGCAACGTTATCTCCCGTAAATGTAAACAAACTTGTTTGTCCTAGCAATTGGCTGAACAAGAAGTAGGACTGAGTGGGTGTATGTAAAAATGGAAGAAAAACAAAATGTTGCTACGATACAGCAATTATCTTGAGCCTAGGCCAAAAATCGACTCCTCGGTGAAAAACTTCTTCAGAGCTTAAATATCAAAATAAAACTGCACTGTAGAAATGTGAGCAACATAAATTTGCCTGTAACTTTCAATTTACAAAGGGAAAACATCAGGATCATAAAACTATTTTAGGACAAAAAGATCAGAAGCTCAGCTGGCCAGACTAAGCCAATCACATTTAACATATTTATTGGTGCCTCATAATAAACTTTACAACACAGCCAAGGACTGCAGAAGTTAAGAAAATGCCAATTTAAAAAGAAAATGTTAGATATATGCATCAAATAAATTGGCTTTTAAAAAATCCCACTAAAAATTTATCCTAATCTTTCATTCAAGTTTCCAAAGCTGACACGGACATTCATTGAGCAGCAGCCAATGTCTCCTGGCAGTCTTAGCTGTGTTAGACTCTGGGTGTCTCAATGCTTTCTACAACATTTAATGCTTTTTTTTTAAAGTAGCTTATGAATGTTAAATATAAAGTAATAAATGAAAACAGGGACTAAAATGGCAGCCAAAACCAGGACAGTGGGGAGAGACCCTGGATCCCTTGTTCAGTAATAGAGTGACAGAAGAAAAATAAATACCAATTATATATATTTTATATATAATTAAATTGATATGGCTAGTGTATTGTTAGAGCAAATAAAAAGTGGAAGTTCAAGGAAGCATGAAAGTCGTGTGCATTGCTAGGGAACCTGCGGTGTATACAGTCGAAGGGATAAAACAAATGCAAACAAGACACGTTCCTTAATTAAAATCGTGTAAAGGCTTCAAAGAGGAGCCACAATAGGGCATGTTTTCTTCTTCAGTGGGCTGTGTGCTTTGAAACTAGAAACCAACCCAGCACCAGAGAAACTCAGTAAATATAAGGAGTAAGTCCACCTACCAAAATCCTATTAGAAAGTGCCATCCAAATTCTGGTTTCTTTAACCGCTGGTTAGTTGTTGACAATTGAGCTACTGGGAACGGTGCAGTGGCCATTCAAAAACATGACAAAACTTCCTACTGAAAATCCTCTTTAACTGTTGTGTAAAATAAATGCTGCTAAGGGAGTAAAAACAAAAACTGTATGGCAGAGTTTTGTAAAGAAAGAAAGGAATAGATAAAAGATTACAATGTCCTAGATTCAGCACGTCCAGATGAATTAGGGTTAAAACTTACTGGGGAAATATTGTACAAAAATGTTCAGGTTATTTATGTGCCAGCGTTATTGAACTTTACCAACTTGAAGTTACCTAAAGGCTTGTGCCCTCTGGAGGTTGGTGGCATACAGTTAAGAACTATTGAAAAGACTTCCTCGCTAAAAATGTATACTTTACAATGCGTAAAACTACCGACGTGGGACCGCAACGACACCAACGGAAACTTAATAAGTGGGTGTAAACTGCTACCAAACTAGAACAATAGCATTATAAGCTCACTTTGTACAAATGTAAATGACAATCCAAGAGATCGGGCAGCAGCAGAACAGGTTTCAAGTATTTCTTTCATCATGCAAGTATCATAGTTTAACAGCCTTCCGAGTGTTAACGATTTCATTATAAATTAGGGTTTTTACCTGTAAGGGATTTTTGTGAACCTCAGAAGCACCAGTCAGCAGTGTTTGACTTAGTCACCCAGGTCTCAAGACTGGCAGGCAGAAGCTTTAATTAGACTGAGCAAATGATACAGTGCCAGTAACTGTAAACGCAAGCATGATGATCTCCCTAGATTCCCCAAATGCTGCTTCCGGAGCACTCAGAGAGGAAAGTGACATGGACAAATTAGGATAAAAATGGGTGAGTCCAAAAGGTAATGAGCCCATCTACATTATGGTAGCATGAATATTAGTAACTATAGACAAAGAAACTGGTTCTGAAACAATTAGCAGGAAGAAAATTCTACATTCTATAGTGTGTAGGAAACAGAGAAGACCAGAGGTTCAACTGGATGGCGAATGCATCTGATGGAGGTCACCATGAGTGGAAAAAACGGCTGTGAAATCTCTTAAATTTGGTGTTCATGGATACCGCTAGGAGATCATCGCCATCTAGCTTAGAGCTCAACCAATTCACATCTGTCCAATAACAAATATCTGTCTCGATGAACCAGATGCAAATTCAGGTAGTAAAATGTATCACTCTTGGTTTGATTTTAATTCCAGTTTGGGGTAACTCAAGTTTGGTGGTCTCTCAGGTAGGGTAGTCCCTGGTTATTTAGGGATTGTTCAGGCATACAGATTACATTCTCTAGAGATACTACATAAAGCACACAAAGGAGGATACCAGAAGTGTTATATTTTCTGTTGCGCATATTGAACATATTTGACCGGCTTTAGAAAATAAGTTTTCTGATTAGAAATGTATTTTATGTGAAATTTGAGTGCTGGCAAGTTCTGGACTCTCTCTGGCTGTGAATATTCTCCTGCCTGATGGCTCTATCCAAGTCTGCAAAACCTGTAAATATTGCAAACCCAGAAAACTGCCAGGACTGGGACCAGAGACACTGGGACAAGCTCCCAGGTTCTGGGACCCTACATCGCCAATAAGCTCCAGAGAAGCCCTTTTGACTTCACTGGCTGACTAGTCCTAAAAATTCTGATTCCCATGAAATTACCTGCCAGAGACACACCTGTCTGGCTTTTAAAGTCTGCAGGAAGCTCATGGATTTAAATCTCCAAAATGCTTTGTTCAATTAACCTGACACACCCCAAGAATAATAATGTTCTCTGGTAGGAGAGCAGGAGAAAAAATGTCAAACGGAGTCATTAAATCCAGCTCAAAACTGAGTTTAAAATGTAAAGTTACAGTCACCACTATGCAGTTGTTACGATGGCTCTACAATTATTATTTGTTAAGTGCTAGCAGGGTGCTTTACAAATAAATAAGACACAGACCCTACCCAAGGGGTTCATTGTATCGTTCCCGTACAAAGACTAAACAAACCAGCCACAAACGGCGTGCATTGTGCCAGTGTGAAGTGGCCTAAGAATCTTGCAGTGGTTCTTGCCTTTGCTCGAGGGTAATAAAGTATTTTTCTGGCTAGGATGAAGCGAGAAATTAAATGCATTTTACATAAAAGCTTAATGAGTCTGTAGAACCTGACAAAGAGGAAGTTACCACTTTGTGCCTGAATTTAAATAGTTTCTGTAGATGATACAAGGGTCTCTAATATTGCTTCTGATTCCAGGTCTGGTTTTGTTCCAGTGAGTTCAGGGCTGTTTAAATCAGCTTTCTGAGTTTGTTGTGAAGACAATTGTATTGTGGCTGGTGTAGCTAATGATTTCCTTTCAGATGTTTATATTTTGATGCCAGCCCTCTAAACCTAAATGGAACTGGCTATTTCTCTGTAGCTTTCATTTCCACCTCTCTTCACGAATAAGCTGAGGATTGTTCAGAACAGGGAGAGAATTTAATGTCCCCCCTCCCCTACTCTGGGTGTATCCACAATCAGGATGTGACAAACACACAGCAGCATGTACATTACAAAAGAAATAAAGCCCAAACCCTACCAATTAGAGCAATTTCTGGACAATTGAAATTGCCCATATTTTTTAATCCTTTAATTATTCTCCTGGCTCCTTTCGGAGCCCTCTTCAATTTATCAACATCCCAATTTATACACCCATTCCAGCAGTAATCACACCAGCGCCAAATATAGAGGAAAGATAACCTCTCTGCCGCTCCTGGCGATTCCCCTGTTTATGCACCCAAGAATCACATTAGCATTTTAAGTTCAGCCCATTATCCACCGTGACCTCAAATCTTTTTCAGAATCACTGCTCCCCAGGAAAGAGTTCCCTGTTGAGCAAGTCAGACCTACGGTTTTTGTTCTTCCATTCCCTCCAATGAACGACGCTTCCTATGAGGCTCTGTGGCACCCTAGGGAGATGGAGTTTAATGTTGAACTGACAGGAACTTCAACAAAGCAAGTGGAACATTTGGACTTGAGACTCTCTGAATGTTCAACTGAAAATGCAGCAACAAAATGTTTTGCTGTGTCTGAATCGTAATTGTTCAGAACTTTTTGCTCTGCAAAACGTTTTGCTGTTAACAACAAGCCGCTGCATAGACACTTCTCCCGCTGAGGGGTGGACGAGAGAAGGAATAAACCAAATGTGACAGATGTCAGTTGTGTCACTCAGATACTTCTGGGAGCAAGGCAGCACACTATAGGCTAGAATGTTACAACAATGATAGCAGATGCCAGTAGCGACAGGCAGAATTAAAATGAAAAGATGGGTCCCATTACAACATCTGTTTTCAAATGGAAGAACGTTCATTTTGGGGATAAGACTTTTCCCTTCTTGAGCCCCAAACCTGCAATGAAATTCATGGTCAGCTCTGGGTAGGTGCAGGGATCTGCCCACATCAAAGTCATAGCAGAATTGGGACCCTGGTCTTCACCCTCTTGTTGTTTTTAAAGGAAATTTGAGCAAAATGCCTTCAGTTAATGGGAGGAGATAGAGCAGGAATGGATTTTAGGGCCAGTATTTTCAAAAGAACTCAAGCTGCTATTCAGACACCTAAATGAGTGGCCAGACTTTCAAGACTTTACCACACTGGATGCTGATCTATCAAAAAATCTGGCCTTAGGTGGCACAGTGAGAGATGCAAGTTTGGAAATCTGGCCCCAAGAGTATAATTGAGTCAAAGAATTAAACTTTGTAGGCAAAAATCTGCTGTAGATTTTCATTACAAAAAATCTATTGTAGGGAAATAAATGCAATGAACTCTGCAGATGTAACACTGAGGCTGCACAGGTCAAATTACAAAGACCCAGGAAATGAAAAGCTACGGCTCCAATAGCGATGTTACTTCAGTCGTGCCACACATAGTGAAGAAGAAACTGCACTGTTTTCAAGAGGGAAAAAACTCTCCCCCCATGGAGGGTGAGATGTGAGATTTTGCAGCCAGCTGAAAGAAAATTAAGGAAAACCTCATCCATAGAAGATGAGGGTTGGAAGGGACCTCAGGAGGCCATCTAGTCCAACCCCTTGCTCAAAGCAGGACCAACCCCAACTAAATCATCCCAGCCAGGGCATTGTCAAGCAGGGTCTTTAAAACCCCTAGGGATCAAGATTTCACCACTTTCCTAGGTAAACCATTCCAGTGCTTCACCACCCTCCATGTGAAATTTTTTCCCCTCATATCCAACCTAGACCTCCCCCACTTCAAATTGAGACCATTGCTCCTTCTTCTGTCATCTGCCACCACTGAGAACAGCTTAGCTCCATCCTCTTTGGAACCCCCCTTCGCGTAGTTGAAGGCTGCTATCAAATCCCCCCTCATTCTTCTCTTCTGCAGACTAAATAAGACCAGTTCCCTCAGCCTCTCCTCATAAGTCACCTAGAATCCTTGGCACAGATTGCTACCATTTTATTGCTGCTCCAGTCTTATGCAACTGCTGCCGCAGTTGGTACAGTTGCTGCTGGAACAATGGGTCCTTTTCGGGTGCCCACAAATCAAGAAGGATGTTGATAGATTGGTGAGGGTTCAGAGAAAAGACACAAAGATGTTTAAAAGATTAGAAACCTGCCTTCTAGTGATAGACTCAAAGAGCTCCATCTATTTATTTTAACAAAGAGAAGATTAAGGGCTGACAATTACAGTCTACAGGTACCTACACTGGGAACCAATATTTAATAATAGACTCTTCAATCTAGCAGAGGAAGGTATCACATGATCCAATGGCTGGAATATGAGACCAGACAAATTCAGACTGGAAATAAGGGTAACATTTTTAACAGTGACAGTAATTAACCATTGGAACAATTTACCAAGGGTCATGCTGGATTCTCAATCACTGACATTTTTTAAACCAAGATTGGATGTTTTTGTAAAAGTTCTGCTCTAGGAATTACTTCGGGGAAATTTTCTGGCCTATCCGGAGATCAGACAGATGGTCACAGTGGTTCTCGCAATCACATGCCAGGAGACCTAACTTCAGTGCCAGGAAAATTGGTTGCAATTATAGTAAAGAACAGACTTAGACAACACATAGATAAACGTGATCTGTTGGGGAAGAGCCAAGGAGGCTCATGTAAAGGGAAATCATGCCTCACCAATCTATTAGAATTCTTGGAGGGGTCAATAAGCCTGTGGATAAAGATGACCCAGCTGATATAGTGTACTTGGGCTTTCAGAATTGACAAAGTACAGAGAAAAGTAACAAAAATGATCAGGGGTAAGCAACAGCTTCCATGTGAGGAAAGGTTAAAAGGACTGGGACTGTTCAGTTTAGGAAAGAGACAACAAAGGGGAGAGACGATAGAGATCTGTAAAAATCATGGCATAGAGAGAATGAATCGGGAAGAGTTATTTACCCCTTCACAAAACACAAGAACTAGGGGACACCCAGTGAAATTAATCGGAACCAGGTTTAAAGCAAACATAAGGAAGTATTTCTTCACACAGTGCACAGTCAACCTGCGGAGCTGAGTGCTAGGGGATGTTGTGAAGGCCCAAACTATGATTGGGTTCAAAACATAGATTCATCAATGGCTATTAGTAGGGCCGGGGTTTTCTGGAACTTGCTCCTATTGCCATGGTGTTTTCTGAAATGACTCTTCATTTTCGGAGTCCCGGATCAGAGGATGAGCAGGGCATGCAGGGACACGTGCCCGCCCAGATTTCTACCTGGGAGGGATGACAGGGCCAGGCCCTAGCCGCCCACCCCAGGGAAGGGAAAGGCGTGCAGGGAGGTGCTGAAGGACGGCTGGCGCTGCGTCCCTGGCCTGCGCCAGCTGCCTCCACCATGACAGGAGCACAACACTGCTCCTCACCTTGACAGTGAGCTGCAGTACACACACACGACCCCCCCCCCCGGTGTGTACTTCCCAGTACACACACACACAAACGCCCCCAGCACCTCCCCAGATATACTTTCCCAGCACCCCCAGCTCCCGTGCCCTGCACTTTATTTCAGTGAACAGCTTGAGCTACTTTGGGGCTTGTTTTAAAGGGACTGAAGTAGCACCTTGCTATTGGATTTCAACTGGGTTGCCGCTTCCCCTCCTCTTTCCCCAAACATTTAAAGCTTCTCATTTTCAAAGCTTTGCATAACGCAACCCCTCCTTACAGCTCTGGCTCAATCTCTTGCAGCATCCCTTTCCACTCCCTGCGCTTCACCCACGCGTCTTTCATGATCTCTTCTTAGGTCCCCCCCCCGCCCATTCTCTAATTAGTGCCTTCAGGCTTGCTAGCCATTGTGCCTTCAGATTGCTGAACGCCACAGGATCTTCCTGGCCTTTCAGAAAGCCTTCTCAGGACACACCTATGCAGTGAACAACTCCAGCGGCCGCTTGTGCTTTTCGATCGCAAGGTCTTCAGAACAGGGATCCATGTATTTAGTGCTTTTTACCTATGAGGCAGCTCCAAGCAAGTAGACAGCTCTATTATTTATATTACAATAGCGCCTGGATGTCCCACCCGGCTGGAGAGTCCCATTGTGCTAGGCACTGTACAAACACAAAGTGAGAGAGAGTCCCTGCCTCCGGCAGTTCACATCCTAAATAGGCAAGACAGGAGATGCACAAAGAGTGGGGGAAATAGGAAAGCGTGCTTACCTGAGAATTTCTTTTCTTAGAGTGACACAGTCCACAGATCCTGCCAGGTTTGGTTCTGCTCTGCAATCAGGCTGAAGTACGAGCTGTAACTGATCTGCGGCCCACAGTCTGATGAAGAAAATCGAAGCATCATCCCCATTTTATTGATGGGGAACCAAGGCACAGGGAGGTTAACTGACTTGCCCAAGGTCACCCAGGAAATCTGTGGCAGAACCAGGATTTGAATTCAGATCTCTTGGTGTCCTAGCCCAATGCCTTAATTACAAGGCCATCCTTCCTATCTACTTGAGGACACATTGCAAGTTCAGGGCCCCAGATCATTCACAAACACATGAGTTTAGACTTACAAACACCCTTAATAATGCAATTGTTCAAAGTGAGAACCACATTCCCAGCTTGGGGCCCAATCCCGCAAGCACTGACTCACTCAAGCAAGTCCTTACGCGTGCCAGGAGCTTTGTTAAATTCAATGGGATCATTTGGGTGAATAAGGGATTGTAGAAACAGACCCTTAGAGTTAAGCTCTTCAAGATAAGGACCATGCATCATTTCTACTAAATACCAGGGCAAACCTACAGGACTGAACAAGTAAGAATTACACTGAAGCTGCCATTTTCCACCTGCAATGACTGATAGAAAGCAGTCAATGTAATACAGAGAATGCAGAAACCTGACTCTTTTAGGCAGTAGAAGCAGCGTCTATTGCCAAGAGGAAAAAAATCTTCCAAGCCAAGGAGAAGCTTTTCATTTAGTCTTGAAAAGGAGGAAAAAATATCACCTATTGAAGGACATTTGTTAACTGCATGTGTTATTTTAAACTCTTTTGACATGAAGCAATCCCCTGAAGTTTGGTGCACGAGTGCGTATGCTCAGCAGTCCAAAAACTCAATCCTTTATGCCAAACACACCACTAAAAGTGAAAGCTGCAAGGCAGACAATCATCCACACGCAAACGTGGGGCGGTTCATTTGACTGAAGATGTTCTCTGTTAATCGGTTTTGGGTCAGCAGCGCTCTTGCAAAACGTCTCCCAGTTCATACCATAAAGGAACCTTTGTGAACCTTGGAAAGAGATTTTTAGTTTCATGTTCCCAAGAAATTACAAGCCAGGAAAAACTGCTCAAAGTTACAAAGTAAGCCTGGGGGAATACACGTTAAATGTCGCCCCACCTTACCTGCACGCCAGAAATTATTTTTACTGCCCCAGCGTGGAGTCCTTGTTCCAGCATGTAGCGACTCCTCCGTAGGTGCTGCACATCTGAATCAACCACTTGTAAATAAATATCAAAGCAGAATATCTGCCCCTATAATGAGATGAGAAGTTAGCTCCAAGATGGAAGGATGTATTTCTTTCAAGGGGGTGTCTTTCTGTGTGTATATAGAGTGCTTAGCCTAGGGGGACCCTAAAGAGTGCTGTAATACAAACTGTTAAGTGACCAATTTACACCATCCCCGTCTTTCAAAACCCTCCTTTGTGCCTACTACTTTGGGGAAGCTTTTGATTATTGATCTCACCAAAGACATTTCTTGGCCGTGTTGTGCATGTGAAGGTGTGTACTAAGATCATTTGCCTGATGTCAGCTTTTTGAAGCAGAGATCATGTCTCAGCTTTGAGAAATACTAACCTCAAAGCATGCTATTCGGCTAAGGAATCCCATGTCTATTATCAGTTTGGGGGAAAATATTGTCTGCTAGGGAGCTATGAAACTAGGCATTGTAAATGTGTCTCCTCTTAACAGAATAATTTTACACTGATGTAACTCTACTGATTGCAATGGAGTTGCTCCTAGTTTACACTGGTGTGAGCAGAGAATCAACCCTTAGTAACTAAAGTTAATTACTCCAAACTACATAGGACAAGAGGAGAAAAATTGCAGATGTTTGGAGATACAAAGCAAGAAAAGAAAATACAGATCATAGTACATAGGATTCAGGAAGGTAACTGTATAGCTAGCACCAATACACTGCTAGAAGATCAAAAGGCACTTTTCCTTGTAACAGTGAATTCTCTACTTCTGTATAACATGGGCTGTTTGCAGCGTTTGCTGTGTTGGTCCAGGATAAGGGAGACACAAGGTGGATGAGGTAACATTTTTCATCAGACCAACTTCTGGTGGTGAAAGAGACGTTTTTGAGCTCCACAGAGCTCTTCTTCAGGTCTAGCCAGTTATCAGGGTATGATTCTGTAGATTTTCACTAGTCAAATGACCTTACCTCATCGTTAACTTTCCCACAGAATTACACATGCTCCCAGGCTAATAAGGAGTCAACACATGTTGCAAGAAACCATTCAAAATGAGTGGGCAACTATTGTAATGAGACATAAATCCACTGTCTCTGTTCGGTCCATGACTTTCAGAGTCTAGCAGTGATCTGAATTTAAGCTCTGAGGCTCAAAGGAAACCTACAAAACACCTTTACAAGACAAGCCTGGGAACTCAAATTCACACCACTCTGTAATCCACCAACTATTTGTCCGAGGACTGCAGAGGTGTTACTTACACACTTCACTTTGAATGGTTTCTTGCAGGGTGTTAATTCCTTATTAGTGTGTAATTGCATGGGACAGTTATGATAAAAAGGGAAGGGAAGTGTCAACTGATTAGTAAAAATCTACAGAATCATTATTTCAGTGGTGTCACGTTGTGCGGGCTGGCCTGGGGACTCGCTGCCCCCTAGTCCCAGTCCTCCCGCCTGTGGAAATTTGGTAATACGACACTAGAAATGGGTCCAAAGTTCTCCCACAAACACAGATGGACCAAACATGAGAATCCTAAAACAAGTTACCTATGTCGGGCCATGTGTTCATGAGAAAATATTTTAAAGTCAATTTTTTTTTTAAATTATACTTTGCCACCAGCAAGTCAAACATGCAGCCCCCCCAAAGTTAAATTGTGGCTCTGAGCTGACAGTATTGTGTTATAGTTAATGCTCGGTACAAGGTATCAGATACATTTCTGTTTCATGCTGCAGCTTGCTGTAACTAGAAGGAGTGCGTCAAGTTGATTTGCCATCATCAGTAAAATCAGAAGTGGTTCAGTGGCACTGATCATCAGCTTTATTCATTATGCCAAAAGAGTAGTAATGAGGCCCAGGCGAAGATGTCAGCCTCTAGCCAGAGATCACTGGAATCCATCTGCAAATGGTTACATAACGTACATGACATATCATCAATTACAGTCCCAAAGTAATTTATTTCAAAATCCTTGTTTTTACTTTGATCTCGATCATTTTTAGGTACCACAGGGAGACAGAGAGCACCAACTATTGGTGAATCTTTGGGGGAATGCCACCGCAGAGGACCTGGTTAAACACAATGCTGGAAGGCACCTTACATGCTATAAGTGCACACATAAACCTAATTTAGCAAGGCTAAAGAAGAGTACATCAAGCCTCAGGAAACGTTGAAGATGTTGGGACAAGTGACAGCTGTAATAAACCCCACACCTTATATTAGGTCCCATGGCATATGTTTCAAGAGTACTTTTCTTCTGCTTGCAGCTGGAAGCCTGAAGGCATTCAAAAAGCCTTCAACACATGAGAAGAGTTTTGACATATGAGAAACCATATGAAGCAGTCACTCTTTACAAGAGCATTGCATGGAAAGTAAAGTAAAAATGAGTGTGCATTGATTCCAAAAATACTTACACACGACATTGCATATCACACTGAGTACGGCACTAAGAATGTACATAATGAGCTGCACCAAGATGTGAAAGCAACAAAAGCGAATGCTGCTTTTATTACTGCAAACCCTGTGACTGATGTTTGAAGTAATTTTCCAAAGAGCACAGGACTTGCAAGGCCAGTTCCACACATTCAGTGTACACTCCGTTCTCAACGACCTATTGCGCGTGATGAAGAGCTAGAATATCACAGTACAGAGAAAGCAATTCCACTAGGCTGAAATCGGGAGGTTGCGGTGATACATGAAGATGGTTGAGTCTTTACTGCTCTTTATTTGATTGGTAAGGATGGCTAATTGGAAACCGCCTCACAGCAGAGGGTGACAGTGAAATTTTTTTTGGTTTAGATTTAACCAAGTAATCTGTGATGATGTCCTGCTATCTCGCTGAAATAAGAGGGGCAGAGAAGTCTGACCCTGACATACGGGAGGAATTTGAAAAGGAAATTATGTTGTTAAAAGGTTGCTATGGTTCCCTTCTGTGCGCTTGGTCCGGACAAAGTCCAAGAACACGAAAACAGAGCAATGAAAGATGGCAGGGGGCAAGGGGAAGCGGGCGAGGGACGTGGTTGGTAGGCACAACACAACATCCAAATGCTCTTCTCCAGTTTTTCCTGACGACCCCAGAACTTCAAATTTTGAAAAAACATGAAGCCTGGCTGGGATGACTTCCTCAGAAGTAAGCAAGCACCATCTAGACTCTTTACATGCCAAGACTGCTTTTCAGTGCAGCCCTCATCAGATACACGTATAAGCAACATACGACGTCCTTTTAACAGAACAAAGGATCAACGTCTCTGGCTCTGAAAACGAATACCTCCAATCTGCCTTGGCAGTTAGGTAAGTAGCAGGAAACTTATGGCAACCGAATGCAGTCCTTGGTTATGACTTGTTATTCAGACGGATTCTTTCCTGGTGATTTTCAGCATTTTGTTCTCTCTGGATGTTTAGCTTATTTCCTGTGGGAAACTGGCAGGACTGTTCCAGAGGGGTAGCCGTGTTAGTCTGTATACAGTGAAAACAACGAGAGTCCGGTAGCACTTTAAAGACTAACACATTTTATTTCTGTAGGCATGAGCTTTCCTGGGTTGTAACCCACTTTGCCAGATGCAATGAACAGAAATCAAATAGAGGGTATATATGTACATCCGGGGGGGGGGGGGGGGTTACAACCCACAAAAGCTCATGCCTGCAGAAATAAAATTTGTTAGTCTTTAACGTGCTACCGGACTCTCATTGTTTTGACAGGACTGTGGGGAACTTGACAACAGAGATCTACGACACTAAATTGGATTATATATATTTTAACTCAACGATGCACAAGGTAGCCACTATCCTCTCTCCTTCAGTTCTTTAAAAACCCACTTGTCCTGTGATACTTACAAAAAGGGCCAACTAATGATTGTTGGATTGAGGGACCATTGGGGTAGCTGATATTTAGAAAGCAAAAAAAAAAAAAAAAAAGATTGAGAGCCATCAAATTGTGCATGCATTGGCCACTGTCGGAAGATGGATACTGGGCTAGATGGACCATTGGTCTGACCCAGGACGGCCGTTCTTATGTTCAGCTAAGCTGAGTGAGTTACCTTGTGCTTTTGCTATGATTACTCATCTTTCCTCCTCCTATTTGTGGCTCAGCAAGTGAGCAGACATCTTAAAATGCGATTGCAGGCTCTTTGAGCAAGGATTGTGTTTTCACATGTGTTTGTACAAAGCTGAACCAAGCCCCAATCTTGACCAGGACATTTGGGGGCAACATCAATACAGATAATGAACGCCAGCTTTATGTCTTTTGGTGAAGCCAGACATTTCTAAATAGACTTTGATTTTAAATGATACATCACTAGGCAAACCGAGAAACATGATCTCCTCCCACCTCACCCTCAATGATTTGACAAGTTAAATAAGTCCTAATTTTCTTCTAGGAATGTTAATCAAAACACCACACTTGATCATGACTTGATTAGAAAAGCGAATTCATTGCATTTTAGAGATTTGCACAGAAGAAACAAGCATGAACTAATCAAGCCATTCAGGGGGATTTATATGACTATGTTAACTAAACAATAAACCGGATTCTCCATTAACCTAGACCTTGTTTAGTTATTTACACCAGTGGAAAATGGGTATAAAATGCTACCACATCTGAATAGCGGCATTCTACACCCACTTTTCACTGGTATAAAAGACAGCACAAGGTGTAGGGACAAACCCAATGATCCCATCATTATATATTTATATTTTGGATACCCAACAGGATCCATTTTACAATCTTGCCCTCCCTCCTCCAAAATACCAATAGGCTTAACCAACTTTGCCACGTGGAGACAAACACTAATTGCCCTATAAGCCAGCAGGCCTGTCCCACTTTCCATCAGCTAGGAAGGGAGATGGACACCCTTCCAGTTATCTGGGAGGAATTTAGGAGCATTTCTTAAAGTAATCCCGAGCCAGCAGATACAGGATGGATAGCTGACCCTTTATTCATCTGTGGGAGACTACAACTCCCAGCATCCCTTACTAGAAGGTCAAGCCTTGAAATAGGAGACTGGAATGCTCTCCCGCAGTCAAAGGCCAGCAACCGGTTACATGCCTCAAACAACTTATTCTATTTTTTGTGCAGCCCTGCAATATGGCACTAGTTTATCTGAACCCCTCCCTCACACCGCACCAGAGGTCTCAGGCAGGAACGATAGAGACCAAGTTACGGTTCAGTCGCGCACGCACACAGGCTATGAGATTTATGACCACAACATTGATAAGAAAAGACCCAAGCATTGTAATCAGAAGATTTCTTTTCAACTCTTGAAGTTTTAATTCAGACAATTGACACTACGTTCCCAACAAGTCTAAAGTGAAATGTACAGCCATGTTGTAGCTTAGTTTTCCAAACAGCTGAGCAGAACTTCAGCCAATATATTTTTCTGAGATTCATTAGTCTTTTGGGATATATTCTACATTGTGATGTCTGGGCTCCTGTTCACAAACAGCACACATGTAACATAATAGCACACAATTCCCGTTACGCGGTTCATTTTAAATGAAGTTTGATGCAGTAGCAGCCAGCTCTGATGAAAGAGTCCAGATTTTTGGACAGAACACATTTACTACTGAATTCACACTAGTGAACGGATCCATCATGTATAATACATTACAAACATCAATTACAAAAAAGGTAGAATTTCTAATATATAGACATTTCCCACTGTACAGGAACCTGTACATGATAGCACTTTCAAAAGGCTTTAAGAAAAGCGTACATTACAGATGCCGATTTGCTATACAGTGCAAGTTATATCATATGCAACATGGACAATAGTGCATTTAACAGCTCACCACATTCAAATGTTAGCTCAAGAATACAATCAAAATAGCTGGCTATTGATACATATTCCCTTTGTGTTTACTACGCTGTGCAAGTTTGGTAGACAGCAACGTGTCCACATTGAGTTTTGATACCGCCTTGAGGTTTAGGAACTCTAGGCCCAGCTTCTTAATTACATTTATAACTATATACACACACACACACACGTATGTACAAAAGAAAACTGAAGCAGTTGTCTTGGCAACAGCACAAGGCTCTGCCAGACTGAAGAAGCAAGCTTGGGTATTACCCCACAATGCTTACAGCTCAGGTCCAACCTGAAGGCAAGCGACTATCTGTAACAAACAGCACTTCAGCTCTTTCATGGGGCAACACAGGTGTATGTAACTGGGCCCAGCTTGTGCCACCCGCCCGCTGCTGGTTGTAAACATTTAATAGGGGAATAAACCTGGTAGTCCCAGAATGAAGATACAAGTGAGGAAGAATCTGTGGTCACCCCACCTTAAACCTTGGAAGGTGACAGAGGTGAAGACTAGAGGGGAATTTTATTCACGGGATATTAAAATACTTCTAAGAACACATGGGTTGTTGGGGCTTGATGCTGCAAGGCACCAAGCACTCTGGGCCCCGATCCACCAGGCTCAGCATCTTTTTGCAGGATTGATCCCTCCCCGTTCCCTTTAAATTGGAGTGAGTGTCTGTTTGGAAGAACAGTAATTATTCGTCTCCCTTGATTTTTTTTTGCTGCTGTGAACAAAGGTTGAAATATAAAGGATGAAGCAATAGGAATAATAAAAGCGACTAGTGCTATGAACAGTATTAAGATTTTGAGCCAAACCTATGGTAAATTGAGGGGAACACTCACGTCATTTGCAGTGGACGCAGTTCAGTACCACAAGAACAGGATGAAATGCCAGCCTCAGGTGAGAATTCTCTGCCTTCTGTTAGCTGTCACAGCTGGCAACCCAACTTTCTTAGAGGCATGCAGTTTGCATGAGAGACTGGAACACCCAGGAATTTAGGTCAAAGTCTTTTTGCTGCTTTTTACTATTTAGCTCTATATATCACTGCTGAATCTGGAAATTGCAAACGCTTTAAAAATGTATTTTCTGTAGGCTATTCTGGAGCAGAAAAATCCCTTCTGAGCCATTCCAAGCTGGCTCGTAATTACATATTTCAGACATGATATCCACAGTAATAAAATTCTGAAAATATTTGTTAAAAGTAATGTAACTGAGTAGGTACAGAGAACATGGCCAGGCCTTTAAAGAGTAACTAGTGATTTTGGAGTAGGTCTATGTAGGGTATATGTGAAAGTGTCTGGACTTTGAGGGCTGAACTCAGAACTTCTGGAAACCAGGCCCCGTCTATGTGTCACAAATTGTGCACCCGAGATCACTAGTCACTACAAGAAAAACCTTGGCCCTATATAGCCAAAGTGCCCTCCCACCCACCCTCCAAAAAAAATTAAAAAATGTTTAAAATTAGAATCTGAACGTAAGAACCCCTGGAAAGCTATTTTAATGAAACAAGTGTCTTTAAACAAATTGTATGCATTTTTCTCTCTCATTACCATGTTAGATAAAAAGCAACCAAACTGGTGTGAGCAATAAAACAAAATCATTTTGGGTCTAAATTTAGATCAGTGCAGAGCAACATGGTTTAGAAAAAGGATTTTTATAATAAAAGGCAGTACCGTGATATTTAAAGGTCACTCACTGTCAAGTAATATAGAAAATATTTCAAATGTTTGATTAAGAACATATTTAGAAGTTATAAAGTTTTCTGCAGATTACATCCTTAAAGTAGTTTAGTCTTCAAAATTCAAATGTCTATGATGCAAGTCTTTTTTTTTTTTTAATATTAGTCAATTGACTTTAAGAATAAAAATACCATAAAATAGTGAGTTTAACACAAAACGGGCACCCTAGTATGTGTCGCACTAGCCTCACTCTGCTCCCATTGACCTCACTGCGAACAAAATTAGGCCAATGTGGAGCACTTAAAAAAAAAAAAAAAGGTCACCCAACCTCATTATCCTATTCAATTCACATTTCCTACCTCTTTCCTTGGCCAGTAAGTTACATTTGGTTTATTTCTTGTAATAACCATTTATGGATTTGGTAGTTTTGAAGTTTACAAGTGTGGTGTTTTTAAGCCAATATTTTAAGATCTCTTTCTGAACAACCTCTAGCACCAGCTTGAAAGGGAAAAGATTATGCCTTACTGCGAAGATTTTTCCACCTGCACATCTCAATAGCAAAAACAAGAAGAGCTTGGAAGTTATATGTTCACTTTGGGGTCCTGTTTTCCAGCTAAGACTAATACAACTGGTTGCTGTCCACGCAAAACGTTCTTAGGCCTTAATAATTAACAGACTTGGCTAGTTGCCCCATTTGATAGCACTTGCCTTAAACAGTCCAGCCAGGGAGTTTTGGGGATAAACTCCAGAAAGAAAAAAAAAAAAAAAAGCAGAGAATAATTAAACTATTCTTGCTACAGCACTCCGTTAAAAAAGCCACCTTAAACCAAGATTTATGTAAAATTGTGCTATAAGCAAATTGGCTAAAACATGCCACTGGCCAATATGACAGAATAGCCTTCCTGGAGTCTGCTGCACAGATGCTCCTAGGCTCTGTGGCAAGCAATGCATATTACTTCCTGTAGTAAAGGCTATGACATGGTGCATAAAGCAGCTTACAGCTGCTCCTTTGCCATGAGCTGGATCTGAGAACCGTTCCATCTGATCGCCATATACAACAGCATCTCTTGGGAATGACTTGAGGGAAGGAAGTGAGTACATAAAAGGCTGTTGCAAAGAAGAGGGAGGTAAATTGTTCTCCTTAACATCTGAGGATAGGACAAGAAGCAAAGTGCTTACATTGCAGGAAGGTCGGTTTATGTTGGGCATTAGGAAAAGCTTCCTAGCTGTCAGGGTAGTTAAGCACTGGAATAAATTGCCTAGGGAGGCTGTGGAATCTCCATCTTTGGAGATTTTTAAGAGCAGTGTAGACAAACATCTGTCAAGGATGGTGTGGATAATACTTAGTCCTGCCCCGAGTGCAGGGGACTGGACTAGATGACCTCTTAAGATCCCTTCCAATCTACGATGCTTTGATTCTAGGAGCATTCTCAGCTAGTATCCTCAGCTGGGGGAAGTAAAGGTCCACTTCCAAGGTTATTGGGCTCCTTCCTGACTTATCACTCCATTGTAGAGGTGCTAAGCCAGGGAGAAGAGGAAAGTATCACTGTGGGGTGATGAGTCAGCTCTCCACTTCTTTTCGGGGAAAATAATTGTTCTACAGAGAAACACCGAGCCACGTGGAATCAAGTGGAACAACTGTCTAGGTAAGTTAATATTCAAGGCCTGGTTTTAACTGTCCTTTTAAAAGGGGGAAGTTCAAATGAAAAATGTTGATGAAAGTGCAGACTAACCACATAAATGCAGGAAATAGCCACAGACAAACATTTTGAACATGGAGAATCGGACGCTTCAAGCAGTTTTTAGCAGCTATACATTTTTAATCGATAACGAATTTCCAATACGTTGCTCGATCACATTCAGCTTCCAGTTTTGCATTTAAATCTTATTTGCTAAAGCAGAGAAGAAGTATGCAAGACAAAAATACAGCTTGAGCAAAGTGGGTGCTTTTAAAATTATCCATGGTATTTCTGCACGTTAGCATCACAAAGAACCAGTTCAAACCTTTAAAAAAGGCCAGTGCAATCAGAACTTCCAAGAAGGGCAGTGTGCTCTGGTTACTGGTTTCATCACTAATAAGTGAATGTCTCTGCTAGACATTTGACCCTTTTGTTTTCCAGGTGGGATATGAATAGTTTGTTATCCCTTTGGATATACTTGTCCATGACACACACAGACAGTGCAACTGAACGACAAGGCCGAGAGCTTGGCAGAACAATCCCTATGAGTTCTATACTGCATACTAACTGCTCACCTGCTTCTATATTCAGGTAACCCCACCACGCCAATCCCATTTCCTTAATTCAAATGCATACACTTATCGTCAAGTCTACAGGAAGTTTCATTTAATTACCAGAAACTGTAGGCTGTTTATACCAATTCTGCATCCTCACTGCCTTTCTGGATAAAAGGAAACACAGAATGGTATGAAACTCAACATCAGAACCAACCCAAAAATAAGCATCAATGAACACAACACTGCCTTAGCTAGTCTCAAAAAAGGCACCTTAGGAAGAAAATGCCTTCACCAACCACTCGGAAAATATTTAATACTCTTACAAATAAGTGTTTTGAGGTCAAAAAACCCATCCCCAACTTAAACCTGAAACATCCATTTCCTGACCCGTCCTGGTCATCTGTCTCAAGTTTGACAGAGGTAAAAGACAAAGCTTATGCTGAAACTGTACACAATTTATTAAAGACAGCAACTGTCAAGAGAGACCACTGCTGAATTGTGCACATCCCCTGTAAACAAAATCCAAGAGACCCATCCCAAACAGAAGGGATGTATATAGTGTAAAGTGAGGGTTTCAGCAGGGAGAAGTTGAGGATCAATTGCACCAGAGGATTCTGGAACACATGCACATTCTCAGTTTAGTCTTTAGTGTAAATGTGAGTTGAAAGGAAAGACCTGGTGTCCAAAGCGTTGCAAGATCTCAGGAGCTTTCCTGCATCCCATCATCCGTTTCCAGTTCTGCTAACTGCCTCCTCAGTGCATTGACTTTTGCCTGAAGTTCCTTGTTGTACTCTATGATGTTGTTCATTTCTTCATAGGCTTCGTCCAGAAACTTGGAAGACCTATTCCAACGGAGAAAGACACCTAAAGCCACAAAGAGAGGGAGGAGTCAGAATGGACTAGTTTTACCAGGCGGAAACTGCTAGTTAGCGAAGATTGATATAGCGCTTTAAAAATGCCGAGTGCTAAAGATTGACATCAGAATTCTTAAGGACTTTCCTAAACAATGCTTTGAAATATAGAAAATAACCACAATGGATTCACTCTCTTTTTTAAAAGTCAGTGGTTAGAAAGATATAGACTGATCTGACAGATCAATAGTCAGTCTCCACCTTGGACTGATTCCATCCTTCTCACTTAAATGTAGCTCTGAAGTAAATCTGGCATAGAATCATAGATTCTCTAGTAAGATACACACGTTCAGGAGTTTGTATTTATAGCGGGCTGAATCATGACTGCAGCTATGGGAATGGTTGGGTGCATGCAAAGGAGAAAGGGAAAGGAGAGTGAGCATTCACCTTAGAAATATGTAAGTAACGTAGGTTGCAGTAACTGTCCAGAAAGGCTCAGTCTGACGTAGTACCCGAGCAATGGTTGGAGGTGGCACTATGCCAGGTGGGACAGTGGATGTTAGAAGTAGTTTATAATAACGGATTTCAGTGCGAGTTGGATCAAACCCTTAGATGTCAAGTTGTAAGCATGGAATAAGGGCAGGATGAGTGGACAATTAGGAGAATTTCTACGTTATCACAAAAATACACAATGCAAAAGAAGATTTACCTTCCCAAAGCTGCAGACTCTGTGGTGCGACAGAAGGCCAGATGACGAGACTGTTGGCCTCAAACAGAGGATTCTTGAATTTGCTTAGTTCTTGAGGCTGATTCACCCAAGACCACAGGGACATAGTCTTCTGTGGCAACTTCAGTTTACACCTGAGACAGATCAATATTATTACTCAATTGTCTTTTGTCTTCAAAACTGCTCAATGTCATTTCTGTTAATCAGGTAGATCCCTGGGAACTAAAATATCTGCAAGTTTTCCTCATGTCGCTAATGCTAAGGAACTGTGTTAACTCAGATTGTTAATGAAGAGAGATCAAGGACAATGAAATGATACTGAAGGGTCATACTTGTAAGCCAACTCTGTAGGGACATTTTCATTTAATTCAAAGCAAGAAGGTAGAGAAGAGAGCTCATTTATGGGTGGGAGTAGAAATCAGCCACCTTCACTGATGACCAACTTGCCTCTGTGAAATAATTTGGCAACCATATTTTGAAAGAGAATGGATATTCTTTGCTGTTTGCTACCAAAAAGGAGGGGTGGGTGGGAGCTCTGTAGATTCTGCATCATAGTGCAATTCTCAGCGTAAATGAAAGTGACGTTATTACTATAACTGTGTACAGGGTCCCTCTTGTGGCAGGAAGCATAGAAGAACATGTTTTCTATCAGAGGCTATTCGACAAGCGAGAGCTTTCACAGTTTACTGTCAAATAGACACAGGGAATCAAAACCTAAACCTGTGACCCTATCCTGGGTGGGTCATATCCGCCTCTGTACCAGTACTTAGCCCTGGTCTACTTACCTGGCGATTCGGTGGCAGTTGACAGGAGTTACGCAAGCTAACACAGTCAATTACTGTGCTTCCCTTCTGCGTGGCCTCTTCACTGCACTGTGCCGACGGGAACCACGTTCCCGTCGACGCAGCGCTACGCCACTTGAGAGGGTGGTTTACCAGCATTCACTTCTGGATCGACAGAGCAGGTCTTCACTGACTGCTCAATCGATCCAGATAGGTCGATCTGACAGCGACAACTTTGCTGCCGTCAAAGTAGACATACCCATAGTTTCATAAAGAGGTTTAGGACAGTTTGCATGCAAGAGGCTACATACATCAAAGCTATTGACTACATCCTCTAGATCGCAGACTTAAAGAGACGGGCCAGTGGTTCGGGCACTAGCCTAGTATTTGGAGAGCTGGTTCAGCTACCTGCCCCACTACAGACTGCCTGTCAAATCACTCTGGCGCTGTGCTTCTCAGGGTTACAGCACCTAACTTTCAGGCACCTGGAAAATCATTGTGAGGGCCCAGCTCCTCTGGGGATAGATAGGCACCTTAGACTGCAATTCATAGAAGCCAGTATTCTGGATAATTAGTCACTGGAGCAGGGGGACTGGATCCTGGATACATGCTCTAACCACCAGGCTACAGAGCTGTTCTCCTCTCTCAAAGAATCATGGGGGAGGAGGTGAGAAGGAGAGGGGTGTGAGAGGGGGCCCCCAAGCATGAGAATGATTCTACACCCTGATGATTACAGCATTCATGGGGGAGACCCAGGATCTAGTCTCCTTCCTCTAATGATTCTATTTATTCAAAGCACAACAGCTTCAAAAGAAGAGGTTTGAGTGGACCCCACAACAGAATATCCCATAGTCCAACACTCACAGCCTTTACCCAAGGTCGCACACCCTTATTCTCCCTATCAGGTAGAGTGGGGACTTGAACTAGGGATTTCCTGCTACTACCTAGGACAGTATCCTAACCACTGGGCTACAAGCGACGAGAGACGTGCAGTCCCCCCCACATGAGTGCCTGATCCAGTAGGCACCCTCTGAGCACATCTACCGGCTGAGACCTTGCCTTTGGTGGGTGAATGCCTGTCTTCTCTTGGCTCGTGAACTGCTCTAGGGCTTCGGCAGAGACAGGTGTTTGGACTTCCAGAGCAAGGCAGCCGTGCACATGCCCTGAGGCGGAAACAAAGGCAGCGAGGGAACTTTCGTTGCAAAACCTTAGGTGCTGAGTAAGTTTAAGCACCTACAAGGTTCAATGGGAGTTTCATGCTTTGCAATGAAGTCTAAAACGGACTTAGGCACCCAACTCCTTTTGGGCATCCAGGCCTCAGCCTCTCAGGGCCTCAGTCCTCCATCTGTAAAATGGGGATAATTGCCCTGACCTACCTCACAGCAGTGTTGTGAGGGTAATCTATTAAAGATTGTGTGGTGTTCAGATACTGCCATAATGGGAGCCAGGTAAGTACCACAGATAGAACTTTTATTTATTTTAAATAAAAATTGAAGATGAGTGGAGGAGTTGCACTGTATGTAGGAGAGCACTATGATTGCTCTGAGCTCCAGTATGAAACTGGAGATAAGCCAGTTGAGAGTCTCTGGGTTAAGCTCAGAAGCAAGAACGATAAGGGTGATGTTATGGTGGGTGTCTGTTGTAGACCACCAGACCAGGAGGACGAGGTAGATGAGGCTTTCTTCAGTCAATTAGGGAAAGTTTCCAATTCACAGGACCTGGTTCTCATGGGGGACTTTAATCACCCTGACATCTGCTGGAAGACCAATACAGCAGAGCACAAACAATCCAGAAAGTTTTTGGAGAGTGTTGCAGATAACTTCCTGGTGCATGTGCTGGAGCAACCAACTAGGGGCCGTGCTGCTCTTGACCTGCTGCTCACAAACAGGGAAGATTTGGTGGGGGAAGTAGAAGTGGGTGGCAACCTAGGCAGCAGTGACCATGAGATGGTCGAGTTCAGGATCCAGACAAAAGGAAGAAAGGAGAACAGCAGGATACGAACCATGGACTTCAGAACAGCAAATATGGTAGGCAACCTGCTTGGTTTAACAAAGAAGTCTTTGGTGACCTTAAACACAAAAAGGAAGCTTACAAGAAGTGGAAGCTTGGTCAGATGACTAGGGAGAATTATAAAAATACTGCTCAAACATGCAGGAATGAAATCAGGAAGGCCAAAGCGCAACCGGAGTTGCAGCTAGCAAGGGATGTGAAGGGGAACAAGAAGGGTTTCTATCGGTATGTTAGCAACAAGAGAAAGATTAAGGAAAATGTGGGCCCCTTACAGAATGGGGGAGGCTACCCAGTGACAGAGGATGTGGAGAAAGGTGAGGTACTCAATGCCTTTTTTGCCTCTGTCTTCACAGACAAGTTGAGCTCCCAGACTACTGCACTGGGCAGCACAGAATGGGGAGGAGGTGAACATCCTGCAGTGCTGAAGGAACAGGTCCAAGACTATTTAGAAAGATTGGACAAACACAAGTCCATGGGTCCAAATGCAATGCACCCGAGGGTGCTGAGGGAGTTAGCTGATGTGATTTCAGAGCCATTGGCTATTATCTCTGAAAGCTTGTGGCAATTGGGGGAGGTCCCTGATTACTGGAAAAAGCAAATATAGTGCCCATCTTCAGGAAAGGGAAGAAAGACTGTCTGTAGTTCCCTGGATCCGTCAGCCTCACCTCAATCCCTGGAAAAATCATGGAGCAGGTCCTCAAGGAATCCATTTTAAGGCACTTGGAACAGAGGAATGTGATCAGGAACAGTCAACATGGATTCTCCAAAGGCAAGTCATGCTTGACCAACCTGATTGCTTTCTATGAAGAGGTGACTGGCTCTGTGGATGTGGGGAAAGCTGTGGACATGATATACATTGACTTTAGCAAAGCTTTTGATACGGTCTCCCACAGTATTCTTATCAGTAAGTTAAAGTAGTATGGGTTGGATGAATGGACTATAAAATGGATAGAGAACTGGCTAGAGCATAGGGCTCAACGATGCATGGATCGATGGCTCCATGTCTAGCTGGCAGCCGGTCACAAGCAGAGTGCCCTGGGGTCAGTCCTGGGACCAGTTTTGTTCAACATCTTCATTAATGATCTGGAAGAGGGGGTAGATTGCACCCTCAGCAAGTTTGCAGATGACACGAAGCTGGGGGGAGTGGTAGATACCCTGGAAGGGAGGGATAGGATACAGAAGGGCCTAAACAAACTGGAGGATTGGGCCAAAAGAAATCTGATGAGGTTCAACAAGGACAAGTGCAGAGTCCTGCTCTTAGGACGGAAGAATCCCATGCACAGCTACAGACTGGGGACTGACGAGTTAGGCAGCAGTTCTGCAGAAAAGGATCTGGGGGTTACAGTGGATAAGAAGCTGGATAGGAGTCAGTAGTGTGCCCTGGTTGCCAAGAAGGCTAATAGCATATTGGGCTGCATTAGTAGGAGCATTGACAGCAGATTGCGGGAAGTGATTATTGCCCTCTATTCGGCATTGGTGAGGCCGTATTTGGAATAGTGTCCAGTTTTGGGCCCCCCACTACAAAAGGGTTGTGGACAAGTTGGAAAGAGTCCAGCGGACGGCAACAAAAATGATTAGGGGGCTGGAGCACAAGACTTATGAGGAGAGGCTGAGGGAACTAGGCTTGTTTAGTCTGCAGAAGAGAAGAATGAGGGGGGATTTGATAGCAGCATTTAACTACCTGAAAGGGAGTTCCAGGGAGGACGGAGCTAGGCTGTTCTCAGTGGTGGCAGATGACAGAACAAGGAGCAATGGTCTCAAGTTGCAGTTGGCGAGGTCTAGGTTGGACATTAGGAAAAAGTTTTTCAATAGGAGGGTGGTGAAGCATTGGAATAGGTTACCTAGGGAAGTGGTGGAATCTCCATCTTTAGAGGTTTTTAAGCTGCAGCTTGACAAAACCCTCGCTGGGATTATTTAGCTGAGGTTAGACCTGCTTTGAGCAGGGGGTTGGACTAGATGACCTCCTGAGGTCCCTTCCAACTCTAATATTCTATGATTCTATGAAATATCTCTGACTTTTTTAAAATACAGTTGAATCTTTCAAACTAAGACAGCCACAAGCCACACTCTCTTTCAAATCAACAGATCGTCTTTAACTGGATGTAGCCTGATTCCCAGGAATACTGAACACTTATCTTCACCAACCTTTCACTTTCATTGTTGCCCAGAAATGTGCCGAACTGTGAGGCGTAGGCATGTTCAAAGAGCATGATGAGGAAGTGTTCATTGAATTCAAAAGAGCAAGGGAACTGACGAAGGATCTGCCATACACAGTCCAAGAAGAGGAAAAACACTGGGGACTCCCATTTCTGCTTGCTGTTGGAGTAGGCAGATTGAGCACAGCGCTGCTGAAACGGGTGACCAGCCTATAAGCAAGAAACAAAGAGCAGGTTATATAAAAACAACAGAAGAGGCATCATTGGTGGAGAACCAAAAGATGTCTGCAGAACTATTTGTCGGTGATACTGAGTCCCCACTCCATCATGTTAATAATCATGTTAAAGATGCAACGAGGCTGCAAGTTTGCAATAGTGAATTGCCAGCGATAAAGCCGCTGCGCTTGTCACAGATACTAGAGCTATGCAAGTAACATAGCATTTCATCAGACTACAAGCATATGCATTGAAGAGCATTTAGCAGATTATGAAATTACTGATCATGCAAGAAAAAATGCCTGGCTGAGAACACACGCTGTGATGAATTACAAATATTTGTTAAATTTACAACTGCAGCAGTGTCTTTGACATGGAAGGGGGCTCAGAAATCTTGTGTTCACACATTATTGAGGACACAACACAGATCACTCTCAAAGCCAGTGGGGAAGGTCAGCTAGTACATAATACTCCACTGACAGAGCCAATGGGAGACAGCTATATTGGTGCCCCAGATATCAAGGCATCCAGTCACATCTCTGGGACAGGGACTATGGGTTATTAAGTTTATACAGTGTACAACACAATGGGGTCCAATACGTTCAAGGCCTTTAGGCTCTATCACAATATACATGTTGAACAACTTGTGAGTGCCTCAGTTTAGTGACATCTCTTTTGCTCCACACATACATTTTCCTTAATGCTAACTAGATAGCGTCTCTTACCTGTAGCCACTCCCTCTCCACAAGAGCCTCAAAGCCACGTATGGTCCTGCACCTTGGATCTAAGATGATCTGAGCCAATGAAGTTACCTGGAGCGTCGAATCAGTTCCTTCAGTCCCATGAACTAACACGGATGCACCTTCCCTGAGAGAAAATTCAAGAGGGCAAGAATAGGAGCAAATATGCAAGATACAGGTAAACCAAGGCTCTCAGTACACATCAGCCTAAGTGTCATGGGTTTAGACAACATTAGGTGACTTGCCAGCCCACCACCATTCCTCCATTCCCCCCTCAAACTCACCCCATCAAGGTGAGGAAAAAAATATTGATACTCTCTTCCAAGCCCCAGATCACAGAGTCAACTATGCTTCATGTCATGTAAGGATTTAACAGAATTCCTGGTTGTGTGCTTTGATAATGTGGAATCTTTGTCAGACACACAGAAGAGATCTCGCTGGATCCATCAACTCAGGATCTACCCTATAAAATTGACAGTACCCAAGGACTGATTCTAGCTCCATTGGAAAATGGACCAGGAGGCCAAGACGCTCGGGTAGGCCTCTAGGATTCTGCTGGGAAGAACTGGCTACTTGGAAACCTCTATCAGAATCTTCTGATAATGTCTTCTGTGGTGTTTGTAGAGCATCCGACACTCCCCGATGCACCTGACTGGGGCATTTGGGAGCTACTGCAATACAAAGTGGAACTACATACCAGATGGGGTAATACGCCAGAGGGGGCTTGGCCTACAAAGACAAGTAATATTCTGGTTCATTGCTTTGCTCTGCATGAGAGCTCTGTGTAATGACTATCGCCCACCTCTCCATATAGATGAATCAGAAGAACACAAAGCAAGTGAAAAAATCTAAGGAAATGACAGTGAAAGCAGAGTAATTCTTTACATACAGCGAAGATTCAACATGCAAAACCATGCTCCGACGTGTCCCTAGCCTCTGTTTGCCAGAAGCTGGGAATGGCAACAGGGGATGGATCACTTAACGATTTCCTGTTCTGTTCATTCCCTCTGAAGCATCTGGCATTGGCCACTGTCCAAAGACAGGATACGCGGATAGCCGGACCATTGGTCTGACTCAGCATGGCTATTCTTATGCTCCTCCCCGCAGCTCCCACTCACTTTTCAAAATAGTTAATCCCTCTGCATCCTGTTCTATTTAGGTTCCGATACCACACCCACCCAAGTGCCCCTAAATATCACCAAGCGCCTTCTTCAAGTTGCCTGTGGTGTTATTTACATATATCTTATTGCATCCTGCCCATTCTGAAATATGACAAAAATGGCTCACTTGTGCAAATACCCTTTTAGCTACAAGCAACAACAAAAAGCTAATTGTAGGTTGTATTTGTTCATGTGCAGAAGCCCAAATTGAGCTATTAACTGTTGGTAAATAAGAGCAATCCATTAAGCAAACCCAGTGCTGACACCAATTAATTGCTCTGCTGCTATTCCCACTTGTTTTGAAGTAGAAAGCAGAGGCATAAAGATGTCACCCGTGTATATGGTAATGCTCTCATCTATAATTAGCATAATGTATCTAAAGAAACTTGGGTAATATGAATAAATTAATCCTTATGAATATTTTTTTCAGTTTGCTTTACAGTAGTTCCAGGCCAAGAGCAACTTGACTACCATATCTCTTCCAAAATAAAGGCAAAGGCTAATGAATGTGTCCATGTGCTCGCCGTAGACTGACCAACTAGGACAACATTGTTTTGATCTTGCATCTTTCTTGTCACAGGGAAGCGAGGATGTAGAGACCTCTCTCCCACCATTCCACCATTATGCAACTTGTCAATGTCTTGTCAACTCAAAAGTAGCAACTAGCTTCCAAATGGGGTTAACAGCACAGAATTTCTGGGTTGTCCCATGCCGACTCCACATAAACTCACTCATGTTTTATCTGCAAGGAGTTATAAATGCTCCATTGCATTCAATGTAAAGGAGAATTATTGGCCTTTCCCATAACAAAGTCAGAAGCAAGTAATTACAATGGGTTGATGTTTTTAGTGCAATCCTTTTTTGTCATTATCCAAGGCTCATAGACTTAGAGACTTTAAGGCCAGAAGGGCCCATCATCTCATCATACCTCCTGCACATTGCAGGCCACAGAACCTCACCCACCCACTCCTGTAATAGACCCATAAACCTCTGATTTACTGGAGTCCTCAGATCTTGACTGAAAGACTTAAAGTTACAGAGAATCCATCATTTAGTCTAGTTCAGACCAGCACGAGACCTATGCCCAGAGCTGCAAAGGAAGGCAAAAAACACACCCCATAGCCTCTGCCAATTTGACCTGGGGAAAAATTCATTCCTGACTCCAAATATGGTGATCAGTTAGACCCTGAGCATTTATGTCAGACACGCGAGCCTGACACCTGGGAAAATTCTTTTTAGTAACTCAGAGCCCTCCCCATCTAGTTTCCCATCTCCGGCCATTGGAGATATTTGCTAATAGCAATCACAGATGGACCACATGCCATTGTAGGCAACCTCATCATACCATCCCCTCCATAAACTTATCAAGCTCAGTCTCAAAACATATTAGGTTTTTTATCCCCACTACTTCCCTAGAAAGCTGTTCAGAATTACACTCCTCTGATGGTTAGAGATCTTCATCTAATTTCAAGCCTAAACTTGTTGATAGCCAGTTTATACTCCTTTGTTCTTGCATCAACATAGACCTTTAACTTAAATAAGTATTCTCCCTCCCTGGTGTTTATCCATTTGATGTATTAACAGAGAGCAATCATGTCTCTCCTTAGCCTTTGTTTTGATAGGCTAAACAAGCCAAACTCCTTAATTCTCCTCTCCTAAGGCAGACTCTCCATTCCTCTGAACATCCCAACAGTCTTTCTATGCACCTATTTCAGTTTGAATTCATTCCTTGTGTATTTAATAAACTTAGCAGCATCATGTGTCAATGCAATTTTTCAGTGGTTGACTGCCATTTTCTTAACTACATTTATTTATATTTCATTCCACAGATCTGCAAGGAGCATGTTTTTTCCTGTTTGAAAGACGAGCCATAGATCGTCTGAGATGGAAGGAAATTAAGTCCCTTTCCTATACAGGCCCCAACTAGTGTACTATATTCACTTCTGCTCACCTTGATACCAAATAGACAAGAGGAAAAGACTGGCTGGGGGGGGGGGGGCGTAAACAAATTTTATGAGGAATGACGATCAACAAAGATATATAGCTTGGCTAAGTGACAACTTAGATGAGTCATGAGCCTTTAAAAGAAGGAGAAAAATTGCTTAGACTACTAGAAAGGAGTTGAAGTAAATTTACCTTGAATATCTAAAAAGCTTCCTATGAATGAGATATATTTAACTGTGGAAAATACTCCAAAGAAAATGATGGAAGCCCATTGTTTTAGTCACTTAAAATTACACTGGATATTGGACTAGCTCAAGGTTTTAGAATAAAGAATGTGTAAATTCCTGATCTAAACAGATTCAAATTTAGCTGCCCTGTATATATGTTGTCATAACAGTAGTTCAGTTGTGTAAACTCTAACCTATATCACCAATAAAACAAGTTAAACTAGACTGGACAAAAGATTAGTTGACACAGGAAGCAATCTTGACTGGATGCTCTAATGTCTATACCCAGCTGTTATGGTTTCTCACTCATGCTTGTACTAATAAAACTTAGATTTGGCCTGTTACAGAGCTGCTCCTCAATGGTGGTGATGAAATGGTGTCCTGCATGGAAATAAGCAAGAAAATATACTGTAGTAAAATACTGTAGCTGCCTCAAAAAGGAATGGGAATATTTAACAAGCAGCACCACAGATAGTAACCAAGAACGGAGATAGGATTTACCTGTCAATGCACTGAGCTGCCAGACAAGCTGTAGTTAGTATCTCTTTAATGTGAGTCAGCCAGTTGGAGGCTTCGAGTTTACTAAGCCAGCGGTCCATGTTGTGCGACTGATCGTTGCAAGCTTCCACAAGTTTGATGAGACTTTCCTGCAGAATATTGTACCTTTGGGAAAAGCAAAGGTAGCCCATAAGCAATATAACTGAAGTTATTAGACCATTCTCACACCCCCATAAGATCACCAGTCAAAATACAAATTTAAGTACTAATGCATCAAGGGAAGTTAAAGCAAGAAGCAGTTCTTTAATAAATTTATATTCTCTTATTCAACAATCTGTTCTTATTGTGAATGAGTCACATTTTAGCATCATGTGAAAATACTAGTGCTTAAACAAGCAATTCCACTCCTTAAAAGGCATGTTCTGCTCTCAAATGCCCTGATTTAAAACAACATCACTGTCTTCCTTAATTTACCTACACCCTGGGTGTTTTCTGTCATATCCACTGACTTTACTGACTAAATATGTTTTTAACTACATATTATTCCAGTTAACATGGCTGAATCAATACTGATAAAAAAGCTGGTTTGCAGCCTGGCACGGACTGCAACATGCTGGCTAGCCAAGTTCCAATTGCAGAATCTTTACTATGAGAGCTGCACAAGACAAGAAGGTCCCATCTTGACTTTCAGCTTCTAGAATGAGTTTTGCAAGGGTGGTAGTAAGAAAACAGGCCTTCCCTTGTAAACTGAGAAGATGTGATCTGGAAGTCATTGAGACTCAAATATAGAATCCCACAGTGCCATTTTTACAGTCACTTTCAGATTACAACCACACGTTATATACACAACAGAATATGTATACACGAATCAGAGGATTAGGGCTGGAAGAGACCTCGGAGGGTCATCTAGTCCAACCCCCTGCTCAAAGTAGGACCAATCCCAACCAAACCATCCCAGCCAGAGCCTTGTCAAGCCAGGCCTTAAAAACCTCTAAGGATGGAGATTTCGCCACCTCCCTAGGTAACCCATTCCAGTGCTTCACCATCTTCCTAGTGAAAAAGCTTTTCCTATTATCCAACCTCGACCTCCCCCACTGCAACTTGACATCATTGCTTCCAGTCCTGTAGTCTGCTACTATGAGAACAGCCTAGCTCCATTCTCCCTGGAACTCCCTTTCAGGTAGTTGAAGGCTGCTATCAAATCCCCCCTCATTCGATTCTTCTGCAGAATAAACAAGCCTAGTTCTCTCAGCCTCTCCTCATAAGTCATGTGCTCCAGCCCCCTCATCATTTTCTTTGCCCTCCGCTGGACTCTTTTTAATTTATCCACATCCAAGAACTTAATAACCCGAAATAGTTAAATGAACTTTAACCTTTGCATTTCTGTTTAGAAAGGGGCATATAAAGTAAAATATACCAACACTCAAGCCTCTCTGTAAAATCAACATGAAGTTCAACTGCTCACAAGATCTGTAAAGACATGGCAGCAACTCACAAAGGTTCTGTTCACTCTCTTAGTTCTAAGATCATGCCTACCCTGGGGTTTTGGGGTTCTCCCCCCAGCTAGTGGAACTACAATAATGGAGATGCATTAGTGCAGGGTCCTAAGCCAAGATTCTTAAGAGATCAGCTTTTTACATCGTGTAGGTGGCACAAAAGGACTGACCCATGGCCACAAATGCCCAGCAAGGAATTTCCCTGCCATAGGACAACTCCCTGCTAGTGTAAAGCTGCTGCAGTCAGTTTCTCCAGCAGCTAACACCTCTACACCGCAAACATATGGAGCAAGCTGGGGGAGGGAAAGCACCTCCATTATGCTCTGGTAGATGTGGTATATCTTGACTTTAGATAGTGTCTCGCATGACCTTCTCATGAACAAACTAGGGAGATAAAACCTAGATGGAGCTGCTATAAGGTGGGTGCATAACTGTTTGGAAAACTGTTCCTAGTGTGGCAAATGGCCAGCTTCTTCCTAGTGGGTCTCGCACTTTTGCTTCTCATAGTGGGCCAGGATGTCGGCGGTTACCCTGTCTTCCCAGGGAGGGGGGTAGGGACCCGGGCCTGCCCGCTCCTCTGGGTCCCAGCCCAGGGGCCCTCTGAGTAGCAGCTATGTGCTGCTGGCACCTTACTTGCAGCTGCAGACTTTTCCCCTGGGCTACTTCCCCCCTCTGTCTTTCTGGCTTCTTGAGCCCAGTACCTTCCTTAGGACTCCACCTCCCTCCCACACACTGCTGCACTCTGTTCTTCTCCACGATCCCACACACCACTGTACTCTGTTTTTCTTCACAATCTCCACACACTCCTCTGCTCACCACACACCTACTTCAACTCCCACACTGTCTCCCAGGAATAGAGGGTTTTTATAGGCACCTGGATGGGGCCTTAATTGGTGTCAGCTGACTATAATTACCCTGTACTGACTCTGGCTAGTCTATAGGGAATAAAGCCCAGATCATTCTAGCACTTACATACTAGAACTAGAACTTTCCTACTGCCCTCGCTATACCACACAAGACAACAGCTATCAGTGGTTCATAGTCAAGTTGGAAGAGCATATCAAGTGGGGTCCCACAGGGATCAGTTCTGGTTTCGAGTCTGTTCAATATCTCCATCAATGATTTAGATAATGGCATAAAGAGTACACCTGTAAAGTTTGTGGACAATACCATGCTGGACAAACTGAAGAAATGGTCTGAAGTAAATAGGATGAAATTCAGTAAGGACAAATGCAATGTACTCCACTTAGGAAGGAACAATCACTTGCACACATACAAAATGGGAAATGACTGCATACGAAAGAGTACTGCAGAATGCGATGGGGTGGGGGGAAGAGGGGGGCGTCAGCGCATCACAAGCCAAGTATGAGTCAACATAAGCAAACGTCATTCTGGGATATATTAGCAGGAGTGTTGTAAGCAAGACATGAGAAGCAATTCTTCCGCCCTACTCTGTGCTGATTAGGTCTCACCTGGAGCAGTGCCCAGAACTGGACACAATACATTTCAGGAAAGATGTGGACAAACTGATTAAAGGTCTAGAGAACATGCTCTCTGAGAGAAGACTGAAAAAAGTCAGGTTGGTTTAGTCTCGAGAAGAGAAGACAGAGGGGACATTATAACAGTTTTCAAGTACATAAAAGGTTGTTAAAAGGAGCAGGGAGAAAAATTGTTCTCCTTAACCTCTGAAAATAGGACAAGAAGCAAAGGGCTTAAATTGCAGCAAGGGCAGTTTAGGTTGGACATCTACATCTACACTGGAGGTTAGCAGTGATGCAGCTACACTGGTTTTTAGAGGTAGCCTGAAAGCGGCTATGTGGTTCCCTGATCACCATGTTATTTCACCTACCTCTCAACAGATTTGTGAATTCGCCTCCACTGAGGATACTGCACTTCCTGCTCAAAGCCACCTCCTTTGGCTCTGGCCTGCTGAGCAACATTCAAAGAACGGGTATCAATGATGTAGCCACGTTTTCCTGCCCTCAAGGTGGCATTAATAAGCGCTGAATCTTCCTTACACCGTCTCCCATTAGTACCCGTGAGAGGCTGGCTACTCCGCATCATTACCTAGGAGAAAAGACAAAGACTCAGATGTTAGAAACAGGGAGATGCATTAGATTGTCTAGTCTGGGGCCCCGCCAGTGACTGAAGGGAGCAATCCACCTGCTAGTGCTTTGGGCACGTTGCTAACAAACAGGGCTTCTGATTTCCTTTAACAGTCAGATCACTGCAGTGACGTTAACGGCTTACCTCAGCCTTCAAACAGCTCTTCCAGCAGCCTCAAGATTCAAGTCAAAATTGCCCTTCTAGTTTCTCCATGGACTTGCATCAACCAAGCTCAGACTCCCTTATCCTCTTAGCAATTACCTGGACAGTTCGGCTGCTGAAGTGGCCAAAGAGCTCTCTTCGGTAGAGTCTGCTATTTGAAAAAGCCTGCACATTTCTCTCCATCTTTCTTCTCATTTCAGCTGCAAACGCTTGTTTCCTCCTAGCCTGTAACTGCACCCTTCGGTTCCTTCCCATCTCTTTAATTGCCCTTGGGTCTGATCACTAGATTAGATGACTTTTAGCGTCTTAAAAAAATTATTATTATTCTGCAGACCATGCTGCAGGAGAAAGACCCTCACACAGCCTCCTCAGCTTTCATTTCATGGTTCCCGGACCACCATCTTTGCAAACCCTGACTCCCAATTCCCGCTGAAACTTCTTTAATAGACTAACGTTTGAAGGAAGATTTTATTTTTAACCCATAACCAGCACTGTTTTAAAAACATTTTAGTCAACTATGTAATACAAACATGTTCATTAGTAATAGTTTTATTCACTGGTTCTGGAAATACCAATAAATCACAGCTCCACGCTTGTTTAAGGTAAGGTTTTATGGAAGAAAAATTTCACAAATGGTTAAGATTTCCATAACACTAGTACAAGGGACAACTGAAAGCATGACGGTGATGAGCCAATAAGCATATCTACTGATGCCCACAGACTAGAACAGGGTGTAGCAATGCATGACAAAAGGCATTACCATCAGAAGTTCAAGTGCTGCAACTTGAATGCTCAAACATACACGATCTACAATATTAAGAGCAAAAATCTTGAGAAATATCTTTTCCCCCAAGCAGGGAAGAGAACAGAAGCTTCACAATGAAAGGGAAGAGCAAGAGCTACCTAATCCCTTCGCTGGTTTGGAATTGTTGATTTGTCAACATGTAACTAGTAAGCCTGGGCAAAAGGAGAAATACAGGAAGTACGTACATTGGTTCATCTAATGCAATACCAGTGGTTCATCTAATGCAATATCTAGCCCAAAACACACGCAGTACTAGATGCAAGGAATCACCTACTAACCTGCCTACCAGGTAAATTTCTCTGTAATCACAAGCAGTTAGTGGCTGGTTCAAAGAGGTATCAGTGCCTCGGATTTTGACAACTTAAAAGTGCCAGGGGTTGGTGAGGAAGCAAAAGAATTTGCTGCTTATTCAAGATGTCATATTGACAGGCCTAGATATCAGAGTCCTGTGCGCATGCACAGAACAGGTGCCACGAAAGCAGAAGCAGTGCAAGGTTCACTCACACTGTGCTGTCAATGTGCTTCAATCATGCACTAGATGGACCACTTCTCAGGGTGAAAGGATAATGCAATCTCTGTGGTCCATGCAAGCCACAGCCAGTCGGCCCAGGCAGCCCGCAAGTGCCAGTAGCAGTGGTGTGCGAGTAGGAGGTGGACATCTCTCTGCTGGGAGCAAACTCATTTCCTGTCCACTACTGAACAAATGTCAGATCACCTTACCAGTCTGGGGTGGCAGTCCCATAGCCCAACAGCCAGAGCTATCCAGGCTCCCTTGTTTTCAACAGAGTAAACCCTTGCTATACCGAACCCCTGGGGATCCAAGCCATTTGTTCATTATAGCCAGGGGGCTGTTACAGCAAAAAGAGGCCCCTGGGGGCAGGAGGCTGAGAGCTCATTCGGTCCTGCCTCGTTCCCCGGGGCCGAAAGAAGCGATCCAAGGACTGGGTTTTTTGTATCTGAAAGTTCATGGTTATGAAGGGCGTTGTAGCTAGGGATGTAAAAATCCATTAAAAAAAATAATCCATTTAAACACGCTAAAAATAGAACATTTAAATGGTTAAACATGGGGGGAGCTGTGCTGGGCTCTGGTCCTCACTGCCAAGCAAGAGCTGCCTAGCTGTGGCTCCGCCACTGCAGAGCCGTAGCTGGTCAGCTCTCGCTGGCAGGGAGCTGAGCTGAGCCCAGCTGGAGCTCCCCCCCACCCTGCACTTGCAGGGGGAGCTGTGCTGGGCTCCCCCCCGCTGAGCTCGACACCTCCCCTACCCCCCACACCTCTGGGCACCATGCCTCCCATGAGCCACAGCTGCTGCTACCCCCCACTGGGCACCGCACCTCCCCTTTATATTTCTGTCCAACTCAAGAAAAACTGCTCTTAGGTGCATAAAGCACTCAAACAAGACTTACCATCCCATTCTTCTTATGGTAATAGCTGAGGACTGGGAAGCGGCCACCATGGCGAAACGTTGCAACTCTCCGAAGGGCCTCATCATCAATTGATTTTGGGACCGTGACAGCTGGTGGGTAGGAGGGGCAGACAGAGAATTCCTTATTGATGTAGCTCAGCCGCCATTCATTTGTCTGGAAAAGATACATGAGAATGTTTTGTTGTTGTAGTAGAAAATGAATGCTGTAGTTTTAGAAGGAAGTATTGGAAAGTCAGCACATTTTAAATTCAAGTTAAAACTACAAAAGTAAGTTACAAAATACCAAAGGAAAACATACAGGCAAGGTCACTTAGATTTTTGGTTTGTCACCTGTACCTCCCGCAAAATCAGGAGACAATCCCCCCACCCCCGCCCAAAAACCTATGCATCTGAACTAATAAGCGCACTTTAACAGGGCAAGCCAGTGCCAACAAAAGTAGCAAACGTCACTTTTTGGCATCAGTTACTGTTATTAGCCCCTCCACTGCGAGCACAGCAGAAGAACTACCTAGAAATGCAGTCATCTTTAATCCCATATAAAGGGGATTATCTCAGCCTCTAGGGAATACCGACACACACATAGCATCAACTACTGCCCCCATCTCTACCAACAGCAACTGTGGGAAGTTTTAGCAAGTTTCCCAATGTAGACCAAGCCAAAGGGACCTAAGGTCCATCTATGCTAGAAGACCGAACCTCTTTGTGGTTAAATACAGCAGTTTAACATTTCTTGCACGGTTTGCTCCTTCAGAGGTTTGCTACATGCCCAAGCTTATGTAAACCTGTACGCTGACTCCACACAACACTCCTTGCAACCACTGCTGTCCCAGTGCACTGTGGGTCTCCCAATGTACCTACCCCATATTTTTGCACAGCTCTCTGAAACTGAGATTTGTGATACAGCCGTCTAAGTATTGAGAGAGACGCCGATTTCACTCTGGAGTGAGGTGTCTCTTTGCTCAGCAAGTGCTCTTTCTGTTCGGCAAGCTGTATTTTTGACAGACCTGGCCATGCAGAAACTGTCGGATATCTGGGATCAGAGACAGCAGCAGAGAGTAAAGGGCACTATGTGTAGTATGATTTACTGAAGTCCATGCTGGAACCACTGGCTGCTCAGGGGTTAGGAGAGCTCAGATTGCAGCTTCATACACGCCCAGCTGAGGTGCCTGCTGGCGATGGACCGTACCATTTTGAAGGCCATGTTTGGGACAAGAGTAGATCCAGTACTTGGTGGACCAGAGTCATACTGGAGGTCTGGGACAAGGACCAGTGGCTGCAGAACTTTCAGGGGAGCAAGACTTCTTGCTGTGGAGAGCCTGCTCCAAAGTGGAATGCCAGGTCACCCCAACCAGCATTTGCCTATAGAAAAAGAGGGTGGAGGTTGCTCTACTCAAGCTGGTAACCCCAAGCAATAGCTGCTCCTTGGGCATCAGGAAACTCATTCTGGGGGTTGCTGTGAACGTCATGGCACTATGAAAAGTTTGGCTGGGGAGGTGCAATTAAAGTGCAAGACGCCCCTAAAAGCAATGAGGTAGCACCATAGATAGCATGTATTATGTCCACCCAACCCAGCAGAGTATCTCAATCAAAAAGGCAACTATTGCATATTCTCACAAGCTCTGCTGGACCACGGGAGGCCGCTATGTGGATATTTACATACATTGGACATTTACTTTGACTACAACAAGCATCAGGGTTATTTTCCAAAGTAGCAGAACAGCAGCCAGATACGCCTGTGGAAGGGTCCTGACAAGAAGAGGTGTCCCCTGAAGAGGAATGATATTGCTGTTGTCTAGGTCTCCTTTGCTATTTCTACCTGATGTATTGTGTGTAGTACCTATGCCTGATAATTAGAATCGACCTTAACTATGTTTCACAAACAAATATGGTTCCAACCTGCAGCCAAGCTAGAAAACCACCTTGTTATAATGAGGTTACCTGACACAGATGTAAAATAGACAGGGTGTAAAACCCATGTCCACTCAGGATAGAGAAACTGCACTAGAACTCCAAGAGTAAAAGGACACACTGGACAACCTGAGCAAAGTTCTTGCAACACTGTCTGACAAGTGGGTTTTGAACATAGTAGCTTCTACCACAGTTCAATATATTGCCAAGACAGAGCCACGCTAGCTCAGCTCGTTTACACACTTTCCCAAAAACGGACTTTAGAACGCTTACGTTTTAAATTGCTTCAAGGAGGAAGCAGATGGACAGATTCAGAGATGAAAAAGATGTACTAGATCACACAGTTCAGCTTGTTGCAAAGACAGGATTGTTGGCCAGAATTAATCTAGTTTTAAGTGTTCCCAGCTTAAGTCAGTATGTCCATTTCACACCACAGAAGATCTGTCAGAATCTGTTTAGTCAGAATTCTGTAGTCGGTAAATGATTGATAAAAACCTTACATTTTCGTATCGAGCAGAAAAGACAGAACCAAAATTCTGGGATACACTTCTACCGAGTCACCGGCTGCCACTGTAGCAGAGTGCAATCACTGGGGTGAAAAGCAGTAAAAAGAAACTGACCCAGTTTACGTCCTATTTTAGTGGTTTGACTCCACCCATCCCTCCTGCTCTTCTTCATAAGTAACGTGAGACAGACGGTACTGCCATACCACCAAGTTATAGGTTCTCTTTACACCAGGAGGAGGAAGACTGCAGCTATTAGTGTTACTTATCTTCTGTAGTGTACACACCACTTACACTTAGTCCCCGTGCATTGTAGTTAGGTTGACCTAACCCCCGTTCTTTACAAAATTCTTCAATTGACCTAGCTATCACCTCTCAAACAGGCAGATTAACTACATTGACAGAAAAACCCCTTCTGTCGATGTCGGAAGCACCTACACGCAAGTGCTACAGCAGCACCATGCCTGTGCCACTGTAGCATAGACATACCCGTAATTCCATAATTTAGCTGTAGAAATTGCTGTTGTGATGGATTTATTAGAACAGTTATGCATGGCAGACACTCTTGGCAAGAGTGCTGCTGCCATATATATATCATCCCCACTGAGACAGGATCATTAGTGCACACACAGTCTATGGCATCAGCAAATGGCAGCAGATTGCAACAAGTTCTTGTTTTCCGTCCTCTTGGATGCTGTAGCAAGAACATTTAATGCAAATTTGCCTCAAAGAAAATGGAGCAATTTACAAGTGGCAATGTATTATGACTAAGCAACGCTTAAGCTAAATTTCCAGAGTGCTGTACTTGAAATGTATTGTGAAATTTCATTAGAAGTGCAGGATGGCATTCTGTCAATCAGTTTTACATGAATAGAATTACAACTGGGGTACACACTCGAGGCTCTACAGAATCTATGTGACAACTGACAAAGTTAAAGCAGACCAACATTTTTTTTAGTTTCACCTCAGTATTCTGAAACTCTAATGTCCCTATACACAACGGAGTAAAATCTAACTTTAGTACAATGCTCAGAAATACACTCTGAATTAGAGAGTTCCTGAAAAACAATTATAATATTTAACTGGGACAAAGGCAGAACAGTTCTAGATTGATAATGCAACCAGAAATAGAAAGAAGCTTCCTTTAATCTTAAACTCATTCAGCCCTTGAACTAAAGTGTTAAAGCAGCTGGTAGCTTGCTCCCACCAATTAATGAAAGTTGGCTGAATATTTCTTATTCAGTTAACAGCAATTTCAGCTGCTGTTCTTGGAAAGCAAACCTAGGCTGTTTTGAACAAGTACTGTGCCACCATTTCTACAACAGAAGAAGTCAGAAGGTTTGGAATAAGAGATGTCAATTTATCTTTGTCTGTTAAGAACTCACATTTTCATTCAGTAATCAATGATTCCCAAAGAAGCCTTGTCCCATCAGACAGTGATTTGTAAAGCATTCCATATCTCAGATGCACAGAAAACCATGAGAACTACTCAGGATAAGTTATCTGCATACTTTTAAGACACATCTACACTTAGCAGCAGTGTGTAAAGTACAGACACAGCACATCTAACTAGCATGCGTATAAACAGCAGCATAGACAGTGAGGCAGGACTTGGGTGGGTAGAGTAGAATGCTCTACATGCATAAACTCAGCTCTCTACACGCCTAAACCTCCAACATCTACACTACTAAAAATAGCAGTGTAGCATCCTGCAGCCTTTCCACTGCCAGAACCTTCCCCTCCACGTGACTCTGCACCGCTTTAGTTTTCTAACCATCACAGCAAATCAACCGGGCCAGACAAAACAACATGCTCTATAATCAACCATATAAAGGAAACAGCAAGTGTCACAGACAGACTGGGCTGCAGCTTTAAAAAAAAAAAAAAAAAATCAATATTTATTTTTTTGTTCCCATTATATACACTAATGGATGTGGCATAGGGCAAATGAAGCACTGTGGTGACCAGGTACGGTTACTGCAACTTTAAGATCTGGAATATTCTGGCCAGTCAGAGGTTCAACTGAATTAGCATTAGCAATGAAAAGAACCCTATGGCTCCTGTGGCTGGACTCTCTTTTTAACTACTGTATCAGTTAAACTTGCTTTTAGCACGTTAACTGACTGATGGTAAAAATGGATCCATCCACCAAAGCCTTGTCTATACGACAGACGCCATCAATATTAGCAGTGGCTCGTGTGTACTGGTGGAATTGTGGGGGAGAGGGAGTTAGATTTCCCCAGTGTAAATAAGGCTTTAGACTGTTTACATGGGTGGAAATAAACACACAATTCTAAACTGCAGCTAGGAGAAATAACTTTAGAGATTAACATCCCAGCCCCTTCAATTAGCGGCTGAAAGACTCCTACATTCCAGTTTTCCAAACCCAGGAGAACTTGATTCAATTTATTTACAAGATCAAACAAGCAATTTCTAAAAAAAATTTGCAGGCCTCCTTTATATATCCCAAAAAAAGGGGAAATACCACCTGCCACCCCCACATAAATTTGCAGGTCATCATTACGCAGGTATTTAAAAACCCATTTGCACATGGTAAAGAATGGGTGCTGAACAGTAAGCCCCAATACCCCACAGGTTATTTCTGGTCCATGAACAGTTTTCATTTTCCACCCATGCGGGTATAGCTGGTTTCACCATTTAAGGGCTCCGTCCTACACACAGTGCTGCATGAAACAGCTCAGACTACATGAACAAATGAATTTGGCAGAATCAAGCCCCAAGTGAGTGTTTGACTTCCTCTGTATGGCTACAAAAAAACCCGATATCCAACTTACTACCGAACTGAGAAGTTCGAACTCTCGCTCAGGCAGGAAGGAGTGCCAACCATCTTCTACAACTTCAAACATGGGCCGGTAAAAGAAAGGATACATCAGAGTGACAGAATCGAGGGTGGACAATGCCTGTGGAAAAATGAAAGTCAGTATGTTAGTTCAGGTGAACTTTCACAACAAAAGTATCTATAAGATGCTCCCATCTTCTAGTTTTGGCAATACAATCTGGATTCAGAATTTGCATAGAACATCTAGCTCTAGACTCGCATCCTTTGGACGCCTTTGTAAGGGTAAATAAGTATTTTACAGTACCTGGTCCAAAACACTACAGCTTCCAACAGTGATCCTGCAGCGTTCTAAAGTATTACTGTATTATTGTTTTGTAAGGGTTTCTGCAGAACAGGTATAGTCATGCAAGCTTCTCTAACATGGGCCACCACCTGTGTACGTCTACCCTCACTCTGACACATTTCTGAGGCTGAGAAGACACTTGTCCATTCAGTCCTTTGCCTCCCAGATAAGACAAGGAAGTAACTTGCGGCACAGATGTGGACCTCTGTCTGGAATGGCTTAAGATCATCAGCTGATTTCACAGAGCACTACTGAGCCAGATGGTAGCAATATCTGCCCAATACCAGGCTGGTCTAACTACTGACCGAGTGGTGAAAAGTTCTATATCCTATTACCAATCTGGAACCACCTACTAAACTGCCATGGTTCTCATCTTTATTTTTGCTCATTTTATTGGGCTGCTGTGTAAAATAAAGTGAGTTTTTGAGGCCTTTCATGCTTTTAACACAAAAAGTGCAAAAGTTTTTGACGAGGCTTTTTTTAAAACAACCAACAAAATCATAACTAACAAAACAATCCAAATCTCAGGACTTGGTTTGAACTCTGCTGCCGTGCTGTGATCCACTCTTCCCCCTTTAAAGTCCTGGGAATTTCTGAAATTCTACTTCCTGCTTGGCTGGCATGGAGAGCTCACATCTTATGTTCCCAGCTGACTATGGCGGCTCCATGCACCAAACGCTCTCCCACTTGGAGCACACTGGAGGTTCTGGATCTGATCAGCATTTGGGAAAAAGGGGCTGTGAAGTCCCAGCTCTGCTCCAGTCAAAGTAGCTTCAATAACTACAGTCACATTTCTCATTCAATGGCAGACTAGCTGCGATGTGTTCAGTACACCGAAAAGAACAGTGGAGAGCAGCACAGGATCCAACCTTTCAAATGGAAATGGTGCACACACAGGAAACCGGGGCCATTGAAAAATGCCACAAAATGCAGTTGGAAACCCATGGTATGGCGAGACAAAAATAACTGCATCATGGGATGTTGAGCCCGCACTCATGATGCACTGCGATCCTCTCCTCCTTCCCACAACTCCTAGAAGGACAAGGTGGCAAGCTGCACAGTAGGATTGCTGTCCACAGTGCACTGCTCTTATTGTCGAAGCTAGAGCACCAAGTGTGGACACACTTCAGCGATACGAGTGCTGTATGGACAGGCACGAGCGTTGTAATTATAGCACTTTTTGATGATCACTGTAACTTGCATCAACACCACTTTCTAGTGAAGACAAGGCCTCAATGAACAGGGAAAGACAAAACAGAAAATGCAGCAATGGCCGAAGTGTTAAATGCGTTTTTGTTTTTTTCACCAAAAAAAGTTAGCAGTGATTGGACGACTAAGATAATGAACATCTGTATAAACAAGGTTAAAACAGAGAATGAACAAATTAAGAATTAGACAAGTTAAATGTCTTGAAGTTGGCAGGGCCTGATGAAATATATCCTAGAATACTTAAGAAAATAACTGAAGAGCTCTCTAAGCTGTTAGCGATTATCTTTGAGAACTTGTGGAGGACTGCAGAGCTGCCAGGAAACTGGAAAAGGACAAATATAGTACCCGTCTATAAAGAAGGGAATAAGGACAACCCAGAGAATTACAGACCAGTCATTTTAACTTTGGCAGTCAGAAAGATCTGTAAGCACCTAGAAGAAAATAAGGTGTTAAGTAACTGACAAGGATTTGTCAAGAACGAATCATGTCAAATCAACCTAATATCCATCTATGACAGGGTAACAAGCCTTGCAGATGGGGGAAGCAGTATACGTGATATATCTTGACTTTAGTAAGGCTTCTGATATGGTTTTCATAAGACCTTCTCCAACAAATTAGAAAAATATAGCCTAGATGAACTGGGTGCACAACTAATTGGAAAAGTGTATTCAAACAGTAGTTATCAATGTTCATATCAAGCTGGGAGGGCATATCGAGCGGGGTCCCACAGGGGGATGTAATGGTTCCGGTTTTATTCACTATCTTCATAAATGATTTGGATAAATGGCATAGAGAGCACACTTACAAAGTCTGCAGTCAATACCAAACTGGGAGGTGTTGCAAGCGCTTGGAGGACAGGATTAGAATTCAAAATGATATTGACAAATTGGAGATATAGTCTGACACAAACACAATGAAATTCAATAAGGACAAATGCCAAGTAGTACACTTAGTAAGGAATAATCAATTGCACACACACAAAATGGGAAATGACTGCCTAAGAAGTACAGCAGAAAAGAATCTGGGGGTAACAGTAGATAAACTAAGTATGAGTGAAAAATGTAACACTGTTGCAAAAAAGTGATCATTTTTGGGTGTATTAGCATAAGTGGTGTAAGCAAAACACAAGAAGTAATTCTTACACTCTATTCAGCACTGCTAAGGCCTTAACTGCAGTAGTGTGTCCAGTTCCAGGCACCACACTTGGGAAAGATACGGACAAACTGGACAAAGTCCAGAGAAGAGCAACAAAAATGATTCAAGATCTAGAAAACTAGATCTACGAGGAAAGACTGAAAAAAATGGGTTTGTATAGTCTGCAGAAGAGAAGATTGGAGTGGGGACATAACAGTTGTCAGATAAGTAAAAGGATGTTATGAAGAACAGGATGATAAACTGTTCTCCTTAACCACTGTGGTCATGAAAAGAATGTCTGTCAAAGTAGTTAAGCACTGGAACAAATTACCTAGGGAGGTTGTGGAATCTCTGTCACTGGATGTTTTAAAAGCAGGTTACAGAAACACATACCAGAGACGGTCTAGATCAGGGGTGTCAAACATCCAGCCCGTGGGCCACATATGACCCACCAACCTTTTTGGTCCGGCCTGACAGCAGCGCATGCTGCTGTGAGACCTTGCGAGATGTCGCGTGGGAGAGAGGAACACCGCGAGATGTCGCGTGGGAGAGAGGAACACCGCGAGAT